>JAJJWX010003990.1:0-224806 GCA_023529315.1 Papaver bracteatum
GCGTTAAAAGTTTTACTAATGTAGTAAATGGGCCTTTCTACTCCTGCATCTGCATCTGTATTCTTAGGAGGGTAATGAATTTTTGAGTGCTAAGTAGATTTTTAGGAGAGAGAAAAACTTGTCAAGTATTTTGTATTCTTGATCTCTGTAATTCCTTATAATCAAATCAATAAAAAGTGTTGTTAATCTTCAAATATGTCATAAATGTTGGTAGATTCTTGAATAGGGTGTAGTGTGGGAATTCCTGCAACTACATTTTGGCGCCCAGAAACAGGGACTGAAAATTTGAGAAATGGCTAGAAGGAGAATACATACATCAGAACCACCAACAACAGTAAGAAGAAGTAAGAGAATTGCAGGTGAAGGAACAAGTGAATTAGAGGGATCCTTAAGGATTAGATCAGGAAGGGGAAGGATGAGAAATGGAGCAGAAAAATCAATTCAACTACCGAATCAACAAGTACAAGCACAAGATAGAAATGTGGATTATGATAGAGTAAGTGTGCATACTTGGAGATCTGGTTCGGTAGAAGAAGAAGAAAACCAAGAAGAAGAAAGAAATCAAGAAGTAGATGGAGGAGTAGTTCATGAAAGACATGAAGTAGGAGACGATTTGAGACAAAGGATACAAGAAGAAAGAAGATTAGAGGCAGAAGAGCGTGCAAATCTTACAAGGAAAAATCATGAATTGAGAATGGAAAATTTGAGGTTGCACAATAGAAGATCGAGAAGCAGCAGGAGATCAAGTTCAAGATCATATAGAGAAGAAACAAGGCAAAATCATCCTATACATAATGCTGGCGAGAATTTAATAAATGAACATTATATTCCACGTGGAGAAACTTTGGGCATGAGAAATAACCAAAATGAAGGGGAAAATCAAGAATAGAGAAGAAGAACGCTACATGATGAAGAAATTTGAAGAAATCGCAGAATAATTGAAGATGATATTGAGAGACATTATGTTGAACAAGTACGTTTAGCGGGAGAAAGAGAGAGATTGCGAGCGGAAATAGAAGAACAAGAAATCCAAGCAGCATTGCGTCAGAATAATCATGATAATCGAGAAAGAAGACGTATCAAAAATCACAATAATGATAACCTCAATGGAGAATATGAGAGAATTCGCAGAGACATGGAAAGACAGCGAAGAGAAGCGACAAGGGATGAAGAAATTCGCGGAGGAGAAAATGAAAGACAAAATAACTTGCAAACTCAAGAAGAAGAAAATCGTAGAAGAAGGAAAAATCAAGATATTGAAGAAGAAGCGCGAAATAACGCAGGGCAAGAAAGGCATAAACGTAGACAAAGAGAGGCTGCGTTAAAAAGGCCAATGGAGCAAAATTCTGACGGGAATGAGCAAATTTTGCGAGAATTAGCGGAAATGAGAGAGATGATGAATAACAGAAGAGAATGAGGAAGGAGGAAACTTGATGAGGCAATTGAAGAAGCTGCGAAAACTCCATTTACTCAAGAGGTATAGTTAGGAGGGATACCTCCAAAATGAAATTTTCCGGTGTTGACCAGTATTTTCGATGGGACTACATGTGTTGTCCAACATATTAAAGCCTATATTCGATGTATGCTACAATGGGAGAACCACGATGTCGTTTTGTGCAAATATTTTGCGTCAAGCTTAACTGGCGAAGCATTGAAATGGTTTGAAAGTCTTCCCAAAAATACAATAACTTAATTCATGCATTTGTAAACTACCTTTTTAGGAGCGTACATAAGTAATAACTCTACACGACCTGGGATTGAAGATGTGTTCGGATTGAAACAAAGAGTTGGTGAAAGTTTAAATCATTTAACAGTAAGATGGAGGACAATGTGCAGTGAAATGGCAGGAAGAGTAGATGAAAGATATCTCATTTTATCCTTCATAAATGCTATGTTTGCGACAAATCTGTTATACATTCAGATATTTAGAGTTAAAAACAAAATTACTATGACGGAACTGCGAGAATTGCAAGAAGAGTATATCGCTTTGGAGGAAAAACAGAATGAGATGGAGTCATATCCAATTCTCGCGGGAACAAGTTCAGCTGCAGCAAATGGAAGTTTATTGCCCAAAATGATTAATACAGTAGCAAGCACTTTCCAAAATCAGCAAGAGAAGGTGGAGATTGATAATCAGCGAAAGATAGTAGCCATGGGGAGTAGAGATCAGGAGGAGTTGGAAAAAGAGAGAAATTTCTATAATCGCAATAACAATAATAAGGTCCCAAGGTTTGATCAACCGCAAGAGACTTATGGTGGACAGAGGAAAAATTATTCAAGAGAGCAAAGAGGTCAGAGAGTCATATGGGAAGACATCAAATTACCACCTTTGAATACCAGTATAAACAAGATTTGGGAAGCGATTATTTTGATGGAGAATATACCTTCACCATGGAACATGGGAAGAGAACCATACCCTAACAACCAAAATTAGGAGTTCTGCCCTTATCATCATTTTCATGGCCATTCTGCGAATAATTGTAGAAATATAAGAAGAATTATTCTGCGAATGATTGAACAGGGGAAGTTAAATCATTTTCTATGAGATATCGCAACCTCAAGAATTCTCAAGTAAGCGCCGAAATTCGCAGAGTCAATGCTATAAAAGAAGCAGAAACATTCGTCATTGAAGTAGGAGCTACAGCAAAAAATCTATTTTGTAATTCAATTATTCACTCGCAAAAAACAATAGAAGATTTCCATGACAATGTGTTAAGTAGAGTATTTGCGAGGGATGTAGAGGGGAGAGAGGTGATGAATATTGCAAGAATTTCTCCATTAGAAGAATGGCAGAAACAAGTTATTTCTTTTACCGCAGAAGAGATACCAGAACCGGGGAAAATGCATGACAACCCATTGGTGGTAAAATTAGAGATAAATCCAAGATGCAAAGAAGAAGAAGATGATGGTGACGCAGCAAGTGATTCTTGGGCAATAGATAAGATCTTAATTGACACTGGCAGCTTAGTAGACATCCTATTTTATCATACTTATCGTACAATGGGTGGGAGAGATGATGAGTTAATTCCTTCGACTTATAAAATCTATGGTTTTAATGGCACTGCCAATAAGCCAAAGGGAGAGATTACTATGGAAATTCCATTGAACATGATACCTTCAAAAATTAAGTTCTGTGTAGTGGATATAGAGTCTCCATACAATGCCTTAATTGGGAGACCCTGGCTCCATGGGATATTGGGCATAGAATCCACATATCATCAGTGCATAAAATTCCCACATCCTCATGGTATTGGGATAATTAAAGGTGATTGGTTTGAAGGAAAAAAGTGTTATGAAGTTGACATTAATACTTGCGAAGAAAGAAATGCTAGAAATCATAATTGGCAACATAATAAGAAGCAAATTCAAAGGGCAGAGAAATTAATGGTGGACAATATAGAGTTGCGGGAAAAGGATATACTACAATAGTAGATGGCGCCAAAAGACTCAATGGTGATTTATCGCGTACAAAGAGATAAAAATTGAAGGTTGAAATTTTCATTCTTCGCAGAAAATAAACAAGTAACGAGATATTGCGAATAATCATTCATCACAGAAGAAAAGAAGTACAATAATATCATGTTGCGAACAATCGAAAAACAAGAATAGTAAGAAATATGAGGACGGAATATTAGAAGAAAAACTTTATTCAAAAATAAGAATTTTTTCTATTAAAAGAAAAAGATGATGATTTCGAATCATATAAGAATTTAAATGCAAATGCATAAGACGGGCGCAAATCGCCTAAAAACATATAAGAATGGGACGAACCTTTATGGCGTACACCTTAGTTCGCGGATTCTATTCCGTAAGAGGCAATGACCTTAAAGTACGTCATAAAGGGGGTATCTGATTGCATGACTATGGGAAAGGCTATACTGCTGCTGGAACCTAGTCATGGAGAATTTTGGATTATAGAAAATCCATCCGGGAGAGATAACTTGGATTCCCAACTATATAAGAATACTATTCAGGTTATACCCTGGTTGGGTGCTCGAGAGTTTCTCCTAAGGAATGCAAAGTATGATCAAGGCGCCGAGGTACACGGTTGAGCTGTGGGTGCCCGGGATGGATGAACCTACCCTGGCCATCCATGGAAAGTCTTGACTACGATGTGTTCGGCCCAAAGAAAACCCCACTAGGGTGCGGTCTTTTTACTATAAGCCATAAAAGGCATAAAGGGCAAGGCTGTGAAAATAACTGGTTGTTGGCAGAACCGGATGGGAAAGTGCAAGTCTTGTATGGCCGATGCATAATCCTTGAAGGGGCAAATGGGGGGAAGATAAGGGCGATACCCTCCATTAGGGAGCTGTGTATCAAAAAAGACGGCAATGTCATGGGGCTTTATATTCGCAAGAATATTTAGACCTGTCATATTGTCGCGTGACACATACAGCAATGTCATGGGACTTTGTATTCGCAAGAATACTTAGGCCCGTCATATTGCCGCATGACAGGCCAAAAAGCCTTAAGAAAACTGATAAGATGAGATCAATGGGTTTTTGCGATTATATAAACAAAGGAGATAAAGGAAAACAATGAGAAGAGGATATAAATCCCAAAGACGTCCTGCGATTTCATCGAAAAGATGGCAATGTCATGAGTCTCAAAAAAGCAAAGAGAGATTAATCTCACAAATGGCTTAGACTTGTCATATTGTCGCAGAGATCAAAATAGATGATAAGGCAAGATCAAGGGATTATTGCGGTATGAAAATAAGAATATCCTGCGATCTTGTCGCATAAGAGTGGCATAATAAGACCTTTAACTAGGAAGGCGAAATAAGACCACAAGAGAGGTTATACCTGCGAAATATAGCAGATTTTTCACTGAAAATATTTGCGATAATTCATTTATCATATAACAGATTAATAATAAGAGGCAAGTATGGGAATGGGGCATAGAGTAGTAAATATTGTTATTAATTGTTATATGATAAATTTATAATAATAATTGGAGGTATGGTTATATTAACCATTTTCTAAAAAGAATTGTTCCTTGAAATTTTGACAAACAGATAGAAGTAAAAAGAATTTATATATTGAAAGATATCAGAATCACGGGATGTTACAATTTGACACAGAATCGCAGAAATGTTACAATTTGTCATAGATAATTATCACAAAAAATACAGAAGAAGATCAAAAAGAAAAAAAAAATCATTCATCTCCAGCATTATCTTCATCAGTAGATCCATTGTCATCCTCGCTTTCATTTTCATCTATATCAGCCTCACTGTCAGAGATGATTGGTACTAGAAGACTGGATGGGATTACTTCCATAAGACAAGGATATAGATCGAGGGAGAGATGGTTATCTTTGCAAACCTTCTCAATAGCATTATTGCGCACAGTAAGGAGATTGCTATGCAATTTCAAATTGGATGTCTTTATCTTGTCTCGCATTCTTGATATTTTTTCATTACGAGAAGCAAGATTCTTCGCAAGATCACTTTTTTCTTCTTCAAGCTTTGCTACCTTTTGGGAATATTCTTTTTCAGATTCTGCGATAATACAATGAGATGAGTCAGAAAAAATTTGATGAAGATCATGAAGAATACAAAGATATTAGAAGAGCAATATAAATGACCTTGTCTTTCATGGATCAATTCTTGTATCAAGGTCGCTTGCTCGGTATGAAGGCTGACATCTATCGCTAAGTTTTTCCTAGCATTATCAAGAACTGTCGCAGCCCATGCGAATTCATCATCATTTTGAATAAGAAGATGAGAACGGGTTAGTTCTTCTCTTTTGAGAAGGTTAATGTTTTAATTCTTAAGTCTATCTCTCTCAAGCTCAGTGTAAATAAGGACATTGCGGAACTTTGATAGAGCTTCAGCACCTTGAAGAGTAATGCGATCTTTATCCTTCTCAAGTTCCTTCTTTTGGGCTTTTAAGATTTTGATTTTTTCGCTAAATTCATCTCTATAAGTTTTAAAACTATTGGATAAACTCAAGGTAGATCTATAGTCCATTCTCATAAGGGAAACCTGATGTTTAAGCTCATCAATAGACAGAGCATTAAAATTTTCGTCGGAATAGTTATTTAAAGCATCGTTAAGACGCTGAAGAAGAGTGGTTTCATCTATGAGTTCATCAAAAGAATTGAGAATAAGAGCTTCGTCAGTAAGATTATAGGCATCTGCAAAACGGTTTATTAAATAAGCTAAAGTGGCAAGAATGAAGAGAAATAAAAAAAAATGTGTATATCATACCAATAATTTGTTTGCAGAATTTCTATTTATCAGCTAGTTTCTGTTGAAGAACTGCAACATCTATTTCAAGCGATTTATTCTTATTGAGGAGCTCAGTATTCCCAGACACTTCCAATTGCTTACATTTTTCATGAAGAATAGATATTTCATCTTCATATTGCTTATTCTTTTCGCGAAGTTTCGCAGATTCAGATTGTGAATCAGTAAGTCTTTTCTGCGATGATGATAATCTATTTTTTAATTCCGAAGTAACAGAAAAGGTAGTTCGAGCAGTCTGTTGCAAAAAAAAAAAAAAAAGTGTAAGAATAAGTAAAAGATTTTCGATACTTATGACAAATATAAGAGATTTACTACAAAGAAAAAATAAAGGGGCATACCAGCGAAGCTAACGCATGAAGAAAATCTGGGTCGATGAATCTTGAGACTCCTTTAAGATCTTCATTATTAGTTAAGATTGAAGCATCGCAGATCTTTGAAAGATAATTGCAAACACGAGCAATATCATCATCCCAAACACCTTGCATAGGATTCCTAAAAATATTAGACAATTGGTCCATTGGAGTCTCAGGTTGAGAAAGACCCATCGCAGACCTAATTCTTGCGGCGGAAAAATGCATTGAAGTAGTGCCCATAGAAACATCATTATTAACTCCGCCGCTTTCTTCAACTTCATTATCCTTTTCAGCGACAGAAGAAATTTCTTTGAGTGGTTGAGTCTTCCTTTTCTTTTTTGGAGGACTCTTAGCAGTTTGACTCTCATTACGATGAGGAGAAGTGCCAGAACTCTCATTTGGAGTTACTGCCTTTTTGCCTTTATCCTTGGCTTCAACCACCGCGACAAATGGAATTTCTTTGAAAACAATCACACATAAAGATAAGAAACAGGGGCAACAATATATTGTTAAAGGTTATGAAAGAATGTTTCTTACTTCATTTGTGAAGGTTTTCAAAATTTGACAAAGATTGGGATTCCCAATGCTGTTATAGCTAAACTTCATCCTTTTAATCTGTTAGAGATTATTCAATAATCAATAAGAATAATACATATTATCCAAATTTATGAATAATGATAAAGTTTGCGAGATATACCTCAGAATCCATTTCAGGCCAGCTAAAAACCCAAGGATGATATGCCGCAAGATATGCAGGATTCGCAGGAAGGCTAAGAATGCCAAAAATATATGGACCTTCAAGAAGGAGTGGAAATCCACACCATTTATCATCTTTTGAGAAGCGTGGACCATGATTATTAGTCGAAAAGTCTATGTCTTGCATAAGAATTTTATCTTTCGCAACTTTTTTATCCTTATTCAAACGCACAGCCCAGCATGTGCTATCCTTCTTCATAGTAATTACTTAATAGTTCGCAAAGAAATTCTCTACGGTATATTTCGCAGGGATAATAGGGATATCTTTAAAGTCAGGATGTTTCACAGCTTCAAGATAGCGAGATCCTTTACCAGCTCCACGAGAAGCATATTCAAGAATGAGGCGAATACAATCTCCGCTTAATTGGTAGATTGCTCGTGAGAATTTGGCATGAGAAATAATCTCGTAGAAAAGAGGGAGATCTGGGTTATAAAGAGGGATAGGAAGTCCAGCTTCAAGTTGACTTAGCGAAATAAGAATCTTCTCATTGGAAGAAGGAAATTCTAAAACTAAGCCGATGGAAAGTTCAGTATCTGAAGAATGACCAGGGATCTCAGAAAGTTTGAGTCCTAAAGTTTGAAGTTTCTGTTGATGTTTTTTCAAAGTGGATTGACCTAATTTTTTTAGCAGGAGCCATTTCTTAGTATGGGAATGATGATAAAAACAAAGAAGAGTAAAGAAGAAAAACTGAAAGAATAATAGAGATCCGGAATTTACGGAAGAAGACGATGAATAGAGAAGTTGCAGAGAAGAAAAGCGAAAGTAAAAAGAAAAAGAAGGATTAGCAAAGACGATATTTATAAGAGAAGAAAATTCTCGAAGATATCAATGCATTCAATGAAGAAAGGACGTGAATGGTCAGAACTCAACGGTTGGAAGAATACGTGTCAAGGAATAAATGGAGGAAAAAACACGTGTAGAATATCTAGCGATGAATACAGAGACGTGTCAGAATAAAGGAAGTATGAAAAGACAAGGAGTTGTGGCAAATCAAGAAATTTAAATTCTCATGATCTTTATCTTCTTCGCAGAAAAGATATGAGAATAGGCAAGATGTAGGATCAGAATATTGTCACAACAACATTCTTGCGGAATAAATATCAATCATGCGACAGGACGCTAAAGATTTATCAACGACAGTTTGCGAAATATTCAAATATGACTTAAGTAATGACGTAATGGATGAAAACGACGGAAACATGAAGAAAACGTGACACTTTTGCGAAGTATTAATAAAGTTTGCAGAAGTTAAAGTCGGTGATACCTGCGATTTATCGCGGGAACTTAGATCCGAAATTAAGGGGAATCTTAGCTGTAAATGAGTTGTCATGAGCTGTAATCCATTATGTAAATCCCTATATAAAGGAGAGGAATGGTTTCAGAGGAGGGTAATGAATTTTTGAGTGCTAAGTAGATTTTTAGGAGAGAGAAAAACTTGTCAAGTATTTTGTATTCTTGATCTCTGTAATTCCTTATAATCAAATCAATAAAAAGTGTTGTTAATCTTCAAATATGTCATAAATGTTGGTAGATTCTTGAATAGGGTGTAGTGTGGGAATTCCTGCAACTACATAACGGTTGAAATATATTAGCTTGAATTTAATCAGGTTTTCATCTAACAGTGAATATTGAATGCTTTGTTACCAAGGTAACTTAGATTGCAAACCCTTATTTGAAAACTATATACAGGAGAACTCTAAATACAGGGAAACCTAATCCCCACACCTCCTGCGTGATATTAGTTGTATAAGCTAGAGTCGATTCTTCTTTAACCTTAAGTTTTTCATGAAATCCTATATGTTAACAACTTAAAGATTTCATTGGGATTGTGAAGCCAGACCCAACTATTTTCTATGTAGTTGCGTGATCTGATCTTGCTGTTTATATCGTATTGAGTACTATATTCTCTAAGATTGGATCGAGATTTATTTTCCGATAGGCAAAATAAAAGGTAGTCACAAACATCTTCGTCTCATCGTTTGTGATTCCATAATATCTTGTTTCGCTACCATACGATTAAGATTATTGTGAGGTGATTGATAATACTAGGTTGTTCTTCGGGAATATAAGTCTGGTTTAGCAATTGGTTCTTGTGCACCTTGATTTATCAAAAGACAGAAAAAAACTCATAGGTATTTCTGTGGGAGACAGATTTATCTATTCCAATAGACTCTTCTGTATGAGACAAATTTGTTTATCAAGTCTTTGACTTTGGGTCGGAGCAAATTTTGGTTGTGGGTGAGATTAACTAAGGGAATCAAGTGCGTAGTATCCTGCTAGGATCAGAGATGTAAAGAGCACAACTGTACCTTGAATCAGTGTGAGATTGGCTGGTTGTCAGCCGACGCAAAAATAATTTAAGTTCTTTCACTTCACAATTATAAATAATAGTATAGTAATAAGAACATATTCGTTCCACAAGGAGATATGGGTTGTTATTAGTAATTGAAAATTTAAGTAACCTAGAGGGGATTTTTTATTTAGATCGAAAATAAGTAAGCTAATAATAATAGCAAAGAATGAATAAAGAGAATCAATAGGTTGAGAATACTGTTTATGGGTTCATCATCAATCATAATACATGCACTTCGACTAAAAACTGGTGTTGTCACTCAATCATTCATTATCAAGAGTCCTAAAGTACCCCATCGAGAGCATACTCCGGTAAATTCCTTATGTCATCATATACCATAATGATGAATATATGAATACTACTTAGTGAACAACATAATGCAATGTGTATTAGGTTTAATCCTCCAAGTGCCTTAAGTTCTATGAATTAGACTAATCTATGCAATAGAAATACTACGAGTAAAATATTTAACATAGGTCAAGCTTCTACTTGCAATCACACAAAGGTTTTGAATACAATTGGTAATCACAATATGCTACTTATGACAAGGTTTATCAACAATTACGTATCTCAAAACCCTACCCTAGCTTTAGAAATGCATTCATACTCATTTAGTAGTGCTCCTAAACAAACAATCATACAATCATATGCGATAATAAATCGTATAACAAGACAATAATAATTTGATTGAGATAACAAACCCAATATATTAACTTAGTAGCATGTTTATGATATCCGACTACATCCTTAACCAATATGAAGTGTTTATATACTCATGGATTTCTTAAAACCCATGAAAAATAATAAGAATAAAAAGAAAGCAAACCCTAGGTTCAATCGTGATGATCAAATCCAAAATCGCCAAACCCTAGCTCCTTTCTTCTCCTCTCCAAAGTATAATAAAATATATTCTCCTCTGTGTATGTGCTTAAGTCCCTAGTTAGGAAACTCACGTCTAAACAGGTCGTGAATAGAAATCGCAAAGGCAGACAAATGGGCTTGTACAAATAATAAACCCAGCCCATAATCTCATCATTCAGCTATCAAACCTCATACATTTCCCACGGACAGACAAGTTACCGTGAATAATATTTTCCCCTGGCATTTTATTGTTTCTCCACCAGAATCACGGACCCTCTGGTAGCCGTGAATATTATTTTTCCCTGGATTTTCAACTCAGGCAAATACTTCGGCGGACAGCCTGGTCGTCGTGACTTTTTATTTCTTCTGAGATTTTACTTCCATGACTCATTCTCTCCTGTTCTTTGTTCGTAAGTAGCTCAAGTTCTATCGTCACTGACACAGTAGCATCAACAGAAATACGGTCATCTCTGCCAAACACTGATGACTACCAACTCCTATGCCTCGTCATTCTATGTGAGTTCTGCAAATATCTAAGTTTTGCAAACTCATTATGTATTTCCTCCACCCATATCATTCAATCATCAAATTTCTTCACTGCTCCTCGAGTTCCCATTCACAATAACCCTGCCATCATACAGCTCCATGGATCACCATTAGTTCACTGCCAATGGCAGATAATTTTATCGTCTCCATCTCGTCTCTAATGGAGGAAACATTACCAGCAAACTCCCAGCATCATCGATCAATATTAGAAGCTCCATGAATGCCAGCAGACTCGAGCTCTACCTTCCATCTCTATTTTTTTCGAAACCCTATCATCTTCCATCTCCTACTGATCATTCTTATCCTTCATTAACAGCACCCAACTCCATCGATCATCTATCTGTCAATGCACTGACTCTGTCTACTCGAGCCTGTCAATAATATAAGAATTTAACATTTATATTATACACATAATGGTTGGATCTTGAACGACATGATAATCATAATACGCATAGATGTGTTAAACTTATTACCCGATGAAGCCATTGATTGAATCCAAGAAATCTTCCAAGGATGCAATTACCTCTGTAGAATAGAACACAGTGGAATAACTTGGTTTCTCCTTCTTCACCTCTTTCTTTATTTTTTATGTAATGAAAAAATTTTCATCTCTCTCTATACTGATGGTTATAGAGTTTCTTTTATCGGTATAAGGAGGACCAAGGTTCCTAGAGTTTAGAGTTAGCAATCAATCTCGATCGTCCATCAAAGAAGAGATATTAGGAAATAATCCCAGAAATGGTAATCGACATAATTTAGCAATAATCTAGATTACCAAGATTATTACACGGGCCCAAGGGAATATTTTAGTCATGTAAAAATATTCTTACATTCTCCCACTGGTCCATGTGATAATCGATTTAATGGTTAATCATAGAAAACATAAGTGCGCATAATTGCTAAACGAAATTTAATGGTTAAACATAATACCTTGATCAAGCAAACTACTCATGCGAGTCATGGCGGTCGCACGTTGTCCTGTTATCAACATGTTTCCTTCCATGTACCACAACACAAATAACTTACTTAACTAGGCCTTAAATTGGGATGTCATAATGGTCCACTAATGTCTTTAAAAGAAAGACTATTTATGATAACATTTATCCATTCACATAAGTGTATACTAAGGTGGATACAGAAATAAGTTCAGAATAACAACAATAATAAGATATCAATAAGTGTTCAAACATAAGCAAAAGTCTAAGTGAAACTAATTGTTTGTTACTCCCTCAAGACCCATGTTTCCAACATGTTCCAAAAAAATATTAGGAGGTAACGCCTTCGTAAATGCATCTGCAATCATAAGTTTTGTGCCTATGTGTTCAATGAACAATTTTTTCATCTGAACAGTTTGTTTCACGCATAGGTACTTTAGATCCATGTGTCTTGAACCCTTAGTATATCTAGCGTGCTTTGAAAAAATATCTACTGCAAGCATTATCACAAGTTTCACAGGTGCGGAGGCAAAATTTAAGTCTCCAAACATTGAAATGAAATTCCGCAGCCATGAACAGTGATTTGTAGCCTCATAACATGCTACAAATTCATCTTCCATTGTTGATCCAGTGAGAATAGACTCTTTTGCACTTTTCCATGATATTGCTCCTCCAGCTAATAAGAAAAGATATCCAAAAGTGCTCTTTCGAGTATCATTACATCCCATGAAATCGGAATCTGTATAGCCAACCAAATCAAATTGATCTGACTTCGTAAATATGAGGCGATGATCCTTCGTTCCTTACAAGTACCTTAAAACTTTCTTTGCAGCTTTCCAATGTTCTATTCCAGGATTCACAAGGTATCTTCCGAGCATACCAACTATATAACTGATATCTGTTCGTGTGCAAACTTGAGCATACATTAAACTTCCCACCACAGAAGCATAAGGGATTTTATTCATTTGTTTACGTTCCAGTTCATTCTTAGGACAAAGATTGAATCCAAACTTGTCTCCTTTAGAAACCGGAATAATACTTGTCTTACATGCACTCATCTCAAACCTCTCTAAAATTCTTTCGATATATGATTTCTGTGAGATCGATAATGTTCCAAGTGATCTATCACGGAATATTTCTATCCCAATCACATAAGAAGCCTCACCCATATCTTTCATTTCAAAATTCTTCGAGAGATATTCCTTTGTTTCATGTATAAGTCCAAGATCATTACTCACAAGTAGTATGTCATCTACATACAATACCAAAAATATGAACTTCCTCCCACTGATCTTGAGGTATATACATGGATCTACATCATTTTCTTCAAAACCAAATTTTTGAATGGTTTCGTTGAATTTTAGATACCATTGCCTAGAGGCTTGCTTAAGTCCATAAATTGATTTCTTAAGTTTGCAGACCATGTGTTCATGTCCTTCTAGGACAAAACCTTCAGGTTGACACATGTAAATATCTTCCTCAAGCTCACCATTAAGAAAAGTTGTTTTCACATCCATTTGATGTAACTCAAGGTCATATTGAGCTACTAATGCCAGAATAATTCTGAGAGAGTCTTTCTTTGACACGGGAGAAAAAGTCTCTTTGTAATCAATGCCATCTTTCTGAGTGAAACCTTTGGCTACAAGTCTAGCTTTATAACATTGAATATTTCCATTAGCATCGTGTTTGGTCTTAAAGACCCATTTATACCCGATTGCTTTGTGTCCTTCAGGCAATTCAACGTATTCCCAGACTCCATTATCATCCGTCGATTTTTTTCTCTACTTTCGTAGCACTAATCCATTTATCAGAATTACTACACCTAATATCTTGTGAATAAGAAACTGGATCTTTCATAGTCCCTAAATCAAAATCTTATTCTTGTAGATAAACCACATAATCATCAGAAATAGCCCTTTTCCGTTCTCTAGTAGATCTTCTCAAGGCTAGTTCTTGTGGTTGTTCTACAATTTCTTCATTGGAAATAGTCTCATCATGAAGCTCCGGTGCCGTTATTTGTGTTTCTCCCTCATCATTCGGTTCTACAACCGGAGGAGTCACAATATCTGTAGAAATCTGAGGTGAAGGGATTATTACTCTGATTTCTTGAACATATTTTTCTTGCACTGGTGTACTCACATTAACTTCGCCATCCTTAATGAATTTTGTATTTCTAGTTTCAACAACTCTCATACTATGGTTAGGACAATAAATAATATACCCCTTGGATTTTTCAGGAAAACCAATAAAGTAACCGATAATAGTTTTCATATCCAATTTCTTTTCTTTGGGATTATAAACTTTCGCTTCTGTTGAACAACCCCAAACTTCCAGGTGTTTTAAACTAGGTTTCCAACCCTTCCACAGTTCAAAAGGAGTCTTTGGAACTGCTTTTCTTGGAACTCTATTTAAAATGTACACAACATAACGAAGAGCATACATCCACAAACTTAAGGGTAAACTCGCATGACTAATCATGCTTCTAACCATTTCCATTAGAGTACGATTTCGCCTTTCTTCTACACCATTCTGCAAAGGTAAACCTGGCATTGTGTATTGAGTAACAATTCCAAGCTTTTGAAGAAGTAAAGCGAAAGGTCCAGGATATTGTCCTGTCTCGTCATACCTTCCATAATACTCTCCACCCCTATCAGACCTAATGATTTTCACCTTCTTTTCTAATTGCCTCTCAACTTCGGTAATGAATTGCTCCACAGCATTCACAGCTTGAGATTTATCATGCAATAAGTAAAGATAACAATAACGTGAAAAATCATCAATAAAGGTGATAAAATATTTTTCTCCTCCAAAAGTTGGAACGTCGAAGGGTCCAAAAATATCTGTATATATTATTTCAAGGAGTTTGGAACTTCTTGTGGCACCTTTCTTTGTGTGTTTTGTCATCTTGCCTTTAATACAATCCACATAACTATTGTAATCAGTAAAATCAAGGTTCTGTAGAATCCCATCTTTTACCAATCTTTGAATATTTTCACGAGATATGTGTCCCAGCTTCTTATACCACAAGAATGAGGAATTACCCTTAGCATGTTCAGTTCTACCATTATGATGCATGGTTAAGTAGGTTCCAGGTATTGATGATGATGATAAATTTAACTTGTAAAGACCATCAGAAAGATAACCAGAACCAATAACTTTAAAATCTTTAAACAGACTTAAACATCCATTGGCAATTTGAATTTGAAAACCTTGTCTATCAAGTTGAGAAACTGAAATTAAATTGCGAGAAATAGTTGGAACATAAAGAGTGTTTTCTAAATCAAGAAAGTATACATGATCTAGAACCAAACGGTAGGTGCCTACAACATTAACTGGGGATTTATTGCCATTGCCCATAAAAAGGAAGTTTTTATTCTGGTTTGTGAGTTGGATTGAAAGGTATCCCTGCATCGAATTAGAAACATTAACATTAGCACCATAATCAAACCACCATGATAAAGAAGATTCTTTAACAGTCAAATTTATTTCAAAATAGCTTACGAATCCCAAAGGAATACCTTTCTTTTCGAACCATTTTTGACGCTTAATGCAATCTTTCTGAAAATGACCAGGTTTCTTACAGAAACGACACTTATTGTCATCTTTCTTTGCCTTCTTCTTTTCAGGTTGAACAAAATTATTCTGTGGTGCTCTCTTATTTCCCTTTGTAGGCTTATGCTTATTGTTCACTCCTCGGTTGATAGAATGTGCTTGATTAAGACCTTGCTGGTTTAGCCTAGCTTCCTCTTGAACTAACATGTTTCCCAGTTCATTTGCAGTCCACTTTTCCTTAATAGTGTTGTAATGCACTTGAAAGGGGGCATATTGTGGTGGTAGCGAGTTGAGAATGAATTGGACAAGAAAGTTCCCATCCACAGTTAATTTCATCTCAGTGAGCTTAGCAGCAATGCTACGCATTTCTATCACGTGCTGGTGCATTGACCTTACACCGGTATACTTCATGGTGGTAAGATCAGCCATCAATTTCCCAGCTAGAGACTTATCTGTTGTCTTAAAGCCTTTATTTATGATTTCCATAAAGTTCTTAGCACTTTTAGGTTGTTTGGGAAGTGATTCTTTGATGTTTGCATCAATGTGCATTCGCATCAGCTGTATGCTCAGCCTATCACTTCTCTCCCACTTTTTCAAGAAATCCTTATCTTCAGTGGAACTCTTATCATCTATAATTGGATTTTTAATTTGGAGAGCAAGATCAATATCCTACACACCCAAAGTGAACTCAACACTCTCTTTCCATTCTGAGAAGTTGGTGCCATTGAAGAATGGGATAGAAGAAGTATACGAATGCAAAGACTTAGAACTAGAAGCTGATAAAACATGACAAAGATACACAAAGTCATACCCACACACATATAAATTAAGAAACTCATGTGGGTAGAATCTTAATAAAATAACAATCATGTCATAAAGTCATAAAAACATTCACACATATATAAACAAGCAAAGACAAACATCTGTGGACATTATGCCTTTCATGGTTACATACATAATCATAATATTTATTCCAACATGTGAATTAGAGTTACCTGTGGGTGACTTTTCATTCTAATATCTATGATTAAATGGTTAATTTCTTTATGTTTATATATACAAACACTTGAATAAACATCTCCTATGGGTGATAGTTATCCTTATGTGATTGCACAAAATGATGTAGACTTACAATGACATGTTAATATAACATAATACTTTAGTATCACTTTGATGATAGCTAAAGAGCATACAATTCAAACATTTTAATAACCTATACATATTCAAGTTAGGCTATATTTGACATGAAAAAAAAAATATAATAGTCCAGGAAAAATACATCATGTGAAAGTCAACAATGGAAGTCAAATAACACAATTATCGTTTCATACTATGGTTGGAAAAATTAAAACGCATTGGGGTGCCACCAACTCAAACTGTCCAATAAACGGATTAATTGACCCAACCAACAATCAGAATCCAATGCACCAAGTTAACAGGGACCCACTGGCATTAAACATTTCACTTCTGGTTAAGACTCTAGAAACATATCACGATAGGTTTGGCCAACTTACAGTAAAAGGACCCACCCATAATAATTAATCATCAATTAACATGGCCATCACAGATATGTGCTACCAGGACCCACTAAGCATTTGTATTCTGTCACTGCTCGCCAAACATTTTATCATTCATTTTCTTAATATAAAGAAATATACCCAATAGACGCAGGTAGTAAAAGGTTAATAGTCAGCTTGGAAAGCTAAGAGTTTGACCAGGACGCACGGTTCACAGCCTTTAAATAAAGATAGGGAAGTCATCTAGTGAGTCATAATGGCTAGTTCAAAATTTTCAAATAAATACTACTTCCAAATTCTTAGTCGACCAAATTACTTTATTGTTGACAGAGGTACTTTACACTTTAAATTACTTTATTATTTCCAGAGGTACTTTACACTTTGGTCCAGCTCGTGCCCAGACGTGTCAGTTTCAGGTTAAGCAGCTTAAAGAAGCACTAATTAATATTTGTAATATTCTCTTTCATCAAGTGTGCGATGAAAAGAGATCATTTTCAATATGTTCTTTATCACAGGCATGCGGTACTTTAATAAAAGCTTGCTTTAATATGTAAGAATTTGCCAAGTGTGCGGTGAATTCATAAGATAAGTCTGATTCTTATATCAATAATATGTGTTTTATGTTCACACTTTCCTTGGTCTCATAAACAAAACAGGACCAAGTGTTAATACATCATCAACTGATGCTCCAGTTTTGATCAAAACAACACAAAATTGATCATCAAGATTCATTAATAGACTTATGAAAAATTTCACAAAGAACTCTCTTATTAATTCATAACATGATTAAGTGACTGTTAATAACGGTTTTCATGGAGGTTAATTATCACCGAAGATCATAGTATCTTATCAAATGTGATGGATTCATATCACACATTTTATGCATACAACATCATAGAAAATCATATAGTTCTAAACCAAGCTCTGATGCCAAATATAAGAATTTAAAATTTATATTATATACATAATGGTTGGATCTTGAACGACATGATAATCACCATACGCATAGATGTGTTAAACTTAATACCTGATGAAGCCATTGATTGAATCCAATAAATCTTCCAAGGCTGCAATTACATCCGTAGAGTAGAACACAGTGGAATAACTTGGTTTCTCCTTCTTCACCTCTTTCTTTATTTTTTATGTAATGAAAAAAAAATCATCTCTCTCTATATTGATGGTTATAGAGTTTCTTTTATATGTAGAAGGAGGACCAAGGTTCCTAGAGTTTAGAGTTAGCAATTAATCTCGACCGTCCATCAAAGAAGAGATATTAGGAAATATTCCTAGAAATAGTAACCGACGTAATTTATCAATAATCTAGATTACCAAGATTATTACATGGGCCCAAGGGAATATTTTAGTCATATAAAAATATTCTTACAAACAACACCAGTGATAACCACATACTCGGCTTCCGTTCATTATTACAGCCAGCGTCCCCTCCTGCTCGAGCTCTCCATCTTCATAAGTCACCCCAGACCCAAAACCAACATCCACAACATCATCATCAACACCAATTCATGCATGCAACATACAACAACCATAAAACACTCCTCCTAACCTTCCCTGATCTCAGTTAATAATTCTAACTCGAGCTGGGCTCATTCACAGCTTCGTCGACCTGCAGTCGAGTTTACCTGTCCATCGGTACCCAAATTCCGTTTACAGGTGAAGATGCTTCTCTTATAATTAGCATTCAACTGTCAGTCTTGGGTTTTCTTTTGAAGTGTGTCCGCCCCTTAACATATGCTATATTGTCAATAGTAATTATGTGATCTTGTAATCTTTTCACAACTTTGGCTGGTTCAACTGCTTCTAACTTATTCATACAAGGTCGGAATGACCTCTTCTTTCGCCATTCTCTTCGTATTTTCATTCTCTTCAAGGTATGTGAAGAAATCTCGGATTTAAGCTAGTTCCACTTCCTTTTGGTTAAGATGATCTCAAACACCTAAGAAACTCAAAAACAAATAAAATCAAAGCATAATGATACAAAAACTATCAAGAAAACAAAGCATTTGAGTACCTAACTAGTGCAAATAATGCACTTATCAAATTCCCCCACACTTGCCTTTTGCTAGTCCTCGAGAAAACTACAAAAATAAAATAAGGTACAATAAATCATTGTCGTTGAAGTCACGGTTGCACTTAAATGAATATAAAAAGAAATACAAACCAAAATAATACAAAGAATTTCTCTTGTCTTTTTTTTTTCTTTTCATTTTTTCATTTTTTTTTTTGACAAGAGAAATAACTACAAACTGATAATAAAATAAACAATGAAATTTTTATGGCCATGAGATAAGTACTTTACCGCTTGATTCTTCGCAACTTGTATTGTCTTCGTATCATAAACTTTAATATAATTCTCATTTTTAGATTTTCTTCGCTCTTGTAAATAAGTCTTCAACTTGAATATAAAATTCCGCTCCTTATGTGTAAGTCTTCAACATGTATATAAAAATATGCCCATTGTATGTTTTTTTACTTGGATATGAAATTGTGCTCTTCCTTGTATTGTTGCTTGTAAACCTCAAACGTCTTCAACTTTCCTTGTAGAATTTGATGTCGCTCCCTTGTTGATGATGATGGTGTTTCTATGGATCTGTTGTTGGCAAGAGAGAGAATGGTGCTAACTGCAAATCAAACTACAAGAAGGTGGTTTTCATTTATAGACGTCACCTTCATGATTGACAAAATTAGCACTCAAGAGATGAAAAATAATGCTTCTATTGGTGGGAGGTTGGGTAGCTCACCATTCTACCCGGAATTAACGTACGGTGACACACACTCAAAAGAAAGCTCTTTAGTCATTTATAAAGAAATCTGGTCTGGTGCCTCGGTTGATATGAAAATAGGTAGTCTCCACTAATGATTGATCAACAACTCTAATAATGCAATTCTCCCTGCACCTCATTTGCATCACCGGAATGATTAAATCCGTTATTTAACACTCCAATTCGTAATAAATCTGAATGTAGTTCCCTAACACTTCCAAGTTCAGTTATGTCGGTCAGAATCTCTATGTAAACATACCTAAAAGGATGCTAGTGACTCTAAAATCTCTACAAGTTGGAAGTTTTTTTTTTTATGCAAATATATACAAAAGTTTGAAGAATCTAGGAAAAAATCTAAAAACTCTATATTCAAAATACTCCCCCACACTTAAACTTCACATTGTCCTCAATGTGCAAAACTGAAAATTCTGAAATCTGACGTAGCAGCAGATAAAACATGAACACTATACAAATTGGTAAGTAATTTGGAAAAACACCATTTCACAAAAGTTGTTCATATCCGTGTTTTCTACAAAATGTCAAAATTTCACAGTGTTTAGATAAACGGTCTGACAGTTATGGTCTCTTAACTGAACTATGTGCAGTCTGAATTTTTCTGACGAAAAGGTATTCGTCATAATTTTCTTCTAAAATAGATTATCGACTGTACGAAATTAAGCATGGGGATGCAAATATGATATATGAAAATAATAAAAACTTAAAATAAAAGGGTTTAAGATACATAACCTATGGGTTGCCTCCCATTAAGCGCTTAGTTTAACGTCTTTAGCTTGACTTGGCATTCGCCTATTACTCCTCCAGAGGGAGTGCATCAACAAGGTTGATCTCTTCCACAACTTAAGATGTGAATGACTCATAATACTGTTTTAATCGATGTCCATTCACCTTTAGCTCCTTTCCCGTTTCTAAACTTCGAATGTCTACTGCACCATGAGGAAAAATGTGAAGCACAATAAAAGGACCTATCCAACGAGAATGCAATTTACCAGGAAATAAAGTGAGACGAGAATTAAACAGCACAAATTTTTGTCCAACACGGAAGTATTTTCTAAAAATCATCTTATCATGAAAAGTCTTTGTTTTCTCCTTGTAAATATGAAAACTTTCATACGCAACATTACTGTTTATGGGTGAAAACTATTTCTGCCGGTTTTGGTAATTTGGGGTGTGTGGATGAGAAATGAGTCTAAACCTTAAGAAAATGCACTGCAGGGAGTGCTTGTATATTCGACAAATCAATCTGTGCAAATCCGGCCTAAACCAAGAAATGGCCGTTCCAGACTTGTTTCGGTCACAAAGTGACGGAGATGGGGTTGATCTTAGGGAGGGAAGCGAAGAAGGTGTTGAGATTGTGAAGGTGTTGGATATGTACGAATTATATCAGAAAGATGAACTGGCTTGCAGGATGTAAGCTATCAGTTCCGGTGTTTGAATATAATTGTATTAACACTTGCTTCTATTGTCTTGTCTTATTCCTCTTTGGAAAATAGGGAGGAGAACCTATTTATACAAGTCTTTGAGCCTAACCCTTGTATATTATGGGAAGTGGAGAAAGTGGAGTGATGGAGTAGTGGAGTCGTGTGTTAGTTTCACACGACCAGTCTTTCCCACTTCTCCCATCATCACTAACCGTCCATGACTTCCTGACACTTTCTTGTGATGGAGCGTTGTGCGCTGCACGCTGTAAACTTCCAGAATAATACCCCAGTATGTATCCCCCAGTTTGTGACATGATTGATGTCTTAATTGTGTGGATCGTGGGACCCACGGAAAGTAGCATGTAATGCTAAGTTATTTTAGGAAGTCGATACTTGTGAAGTATCGTGTGTATTCTATGAAGTTACTGCATCGAGTATATTCAGCATGGATGAAGCATCGATGTTTGAGCGTCTCAAAATAGCCTCATGTCCAGCCTACTTCATGTGATGGTTTGGAGGTTGCGCAAGCAAGTCCTCCCTTGGACGACCACATGGTGTGGTAGAGTGACGGGTGGTGATCACCATGACGCCTCACTGACCAATTAACTCCTGACCAGGGCTGTATAACCAAGCCGGTGAAGTTGGACTGACGAGATGATCTTTGAGACACTCATCTGGGACCGTTAGTGAAATTAGGGTTTTAGAAGAGGTGCGCAAGCACCACTTTTCAGTTTGGTCGAATCCAAGCTTGGGTCACGATTTTGGCATAGCCGATCGGGTATGCGTGTAGATGGCATGCCGGTGTACATGCCCATACCTCATTGTCCGGTGAAAGTGTGATCTGGACCGCTTAATTTTTCCGTCAAAGAGGAGCGGTCAGGATTGATTTATGACAGAAGTTTGGTGCCGCAAATGCCGCGCATCATGCCAACTTCTGGCATGCATTTCAAGACGACCAAGCTTGGTCGGTCTCGACCGATTGGTTGGGCATGTAGGCGGTAGGCTGGTGTTCACGCCTATACCTTATTGTCCTATGGAACGTGATCTAAGCCACTCAATTTTTCCGGCGAAGTTGAGTGGTCGAGATCAATTCGTGATTGGGAGGTGTGACCACGCTAGTTTGGGCGTGCGAATTGGAACTACCAGGCATGGTATTCCTTGGCCGATTGGGTGTGGAGATAGATGGGTCCATGGTGATCATGTTGATGCTCACTGGAACTGCTCAGTCGGCTCCTAAACCCTTCATTCGATCAGGAGAAAACATACGTTTGCGATCAATGGAAACCCTAATTAGGGTTTTGCAGGCCGTGCGGCATGCCCACTTTGGGCGCACGATCTGGAACGACCAGCCATGGTTGGTCCTGACCGATCGGTCATGTGTGTGTAGGTGGTCTTACAGTGAGCATGTTGACATGGTCTGGGCCCTTTGAATCTACTTCTACACCCTCCATCTATGCCTGCGAAGATTGATGGTTGAGACTGTTTTGCGACACATGTAATGTGCCGCAAACCCTAATTTAGGGTTTTTCGTCCATACTATTTTGGCTTGGACGGTTTGGCAAGCTATGCCACCCTTTTGGAGAGGCCCTTATTGGATCGGTAGTGAATATTCCAATACCTGCTTGAGGTCATGGATTCAATCTAAGCCATCCAATCATGCTGGTGAAGTTGGGTGGTCGTGATCATTTTTGAGACTGATATGGACAGTCTAGATTCAAATATGCTCAATCGGGCTAGTATAACACACCGATAGTTGCCATTCCTGTATGGGTATTTGGTTCCACCAAACCCATGGATTCAATCTAAGATTCTAGGTGAGATTGACCGTCCAATCACATGCTTCATTATTAATGCTTGGAGGTTCTTGTTGCTCTGCTGAGAACAACACTCAGTCGTCATGCTGCACCGATAATGAGTACATGAAATACAAGGCTAGTCATGCATTAAATAATGTTGTAAATTCACAGGGTATATGGGATTGTTTCTACATGCTCCAACCTGGATGAATTTCGTGTATTTAATTCACAAAATACTGGGATTGTTTCCACGTGCTCCATTCTAGGTGAATTAGTAAAGTGAAGAAGTATTCATCACTTATTAATGGATTTACCTTTTGCAAGATGTTAGCGCATAATTTTGGCTTTTATAATTTTAGCCTTAAATGAAAATCTACCATCAACATAAGTCTCATGCCTAGCACATAATGGTTATGCTATTGTGGGGTAGGCATAAGATGGTGACAAGTTTGTATACATAAATGACCAAGCTAAAGTGAATATACATTTACCTCATAGGTCGACATCGTTAGGTGTTGTCCTGGGAGTCCTGATTAGGGTTTGGGAGAAAAGTACGACTTGGTCGGCGTTGAGACCTTATTCATTGGACAAGTTCCGTTGTAGTTGATTCAGTCTCCCTTAGGGTTTCCTTCAGTGTGTATGTGGGGTTTAAAACCGCCATTCATTGATAAATTTTTCTGCAGAAAACTCTATCTTTCCAACATGTCGAGCAACAACAGATCATCTTCTTCGTATCACCCAGAATCTTCTGTCAAGCGTTCACGCCCGTTTGAGACTCAGGATGAGAATATTTGCGATGACTCTTTTGTTCGTGCTCGCCGGGTTAAGAAGGTCATACCAGTCCGTTAAATATGACAGTGGTTGATGATGGCAACTTGACCAGTCCTCTTCCTTCAAGTTCAGACATACCTACTCATATGGATCTTGATGATGCCGATTTAGGTATCTTGTCTTACGAATATCCCAACGCAGGTCTTCCGTTCGATATTCACAAGAAATATCTGTCTTCCAGCTATCGTAACATCGGTGGATTCTTGGTGCGGGAGGATTTTGTGCCTTTATACAAAAAAGTATGGAGGAAATATTGCCACATTGCAACCAGGAATGTCGTTCAACACTGTGCGTCTGCCTTGGTTACGACGGTAAACTGCCTCCTCCCTCTGATTTTCGAGATGGAAGGTACCTCCATTCGCAATGTTGCTGAATCAAAATTTGAAGAGTATGAGAATATGGTGTCTACCTGTGAATCAATGGAATTCAATGTGGGTTGGTTGCGGCAGCGTCTTGACGTCATTAAGGTTGATCGAGTTGGTATCCTTGCAAATGTAATTCCTGCTGCAAAGGCCATCTTGGAAAAAGAGAAGGCTCTGGCCGCTGAATCAGAGAAGGTAGAGCAGGCAGTACATGACTTGAAGAAAAGGACAGAGAGATATCAAGCTAGACTGGAGATGATGCTCTCAAGGAACTATAATCTTCTAGATGGCCTCCTCTAAGTTGCATTCAGCTATATTCCCTTATTGTTAATGACGTTTATGTCAAAAAAAAAAAAAATTTGAACATCTTTGCGGAATAAGTTGCATTGGTTTTTGTATTGGTAAAACGGGTTTTTTCATTAATGCATCTCTGAATATAATTGATGATTCAAACATGTAATGAAAATAAATGCCTGCATTGTAGCGTTATGAGACAGAGCGAACAATGGTCAAGAATGATATGCCTTGAGCCATTTTCCATTGATAACCGCTTCCATCTTGACTCTATTCACCTTAATGATATTGTAGTATCCAGTATTGTAAGCCTTGGTGTCTATGTAAGGACCTTCCCATTTTGGTGAAAATTTTGATGCGGACATGTCTTGTTGGATGTGCTTGGCCGTTTTCAAGACCAAATCTCCCACTTTAAAAACACGTGGTTTCACAATTTTGTTGTATGCCCTTAAATTCTATTCATGTACACCTGAGTGCGTTCTTCTTCTTTGTTTCTTCTGAAATATAGAGTGTCTAACTCCGCTACTCTAGAGTTAGAGGCTTCGGCCTCGTTCTAGTGGATCCCGGTTGCCACTACAATCCTGGCTGATGGGATTTTGATCTCTGCTGGGAGAATTGCGTCCACTCCATAAACAAGTGAGTATAAGGAAACTCCAATGGAGCTTCTGTGTAATGTTTGGTATGCACATAGCGCCATTGGTAACTGGTCATGCCATTCCCTAGGATTGTCGTGTACTGTTCGACTGATGATACGGATTAATGTCTTATTGGTACTTTCAGCTTGTTCGTTCCCTTGAGGATAGTAGATAGTGGAGAATACCTATTTAATGCCATACTCTTCAAGTAACTCTCGTACCTGTTTATTGGCGAAGGGAGTGCCTTTATCAGTGATGATATGCTTAGGCACACCAAGACGACAAATGATATGTTCTTTAATGAAAGCCGCAATTGTTGCTCCTGTAGTTCCTCGCAGGGGAATGTATTCTACCCATTTGGTGAAGTATTCTTTCACGGTTATGATGTACTCGTGCTGCTTCGATGATGTCGGATTTATTTTCCCGATAATGTCCAATCCCCAGCTGTAAAATGGCCATGGACTACTTATCGATTGCAAAGGGGTGGATGGCGCGTGAACAAGGTTCCCATGAATTTGGCCTTTGTGACAGCTTTGAACAAAAGCAGCTGCATCATCCTCCATGGTCGGCCAATAGTATTTCTCATGTATCTGGAGAAATAGTTTCCTCTTCCATTGATGTCCCCCTTCGCGTGTTTCGTTCAACATGACTGGGATTTATACCCCAGCCAGGCATCATAATAGATCACCTCCGAAGCTCTTGCGATACAGGATCCCTTCGTGGAATACGAACCGCTTGGCCTTTTTATTTATCTTGATGGAATCCTTTTGATTGGCAGGAGTTGCTCCATCACGGATATATCTAATGTATGGTTCTCTCCAGTCCCCAGTGTGGTTCACATTAAAAACTTCCAATTGATATGGCGGTGCTTGGAAATTTGAGCAGGACTTCTGAAGTAGTCTGTATTGAGTCTCTATCTATGTCCAGTAATAGCCCAGGCATTGAAGTCGTCGGTAAAGCGTTACCACCAGTGATTGTCCATAAATTTCATTGCGAACACGATTCAGCTGTAGTTGTGCTTCGTCATCCCCAAGACATCTTGACAGGGAACCATCTGAGTTTTGATAATACAACATACCATGGAGCATGACAAAGTTCTGCAGGGTTTTGAGACTGAGATGTTGAGCAATTGAATGATTGGAGTTCTCCAATCGTCATTCTTGGTATCTTTGTATCATGATATCCATGTCAATTCTATGGTTCTCCTCTTTACTGTCAGGGTTTCTTCCAAACCTTCGAACTTCAATTCAAAAGCCAGTATTGCTAGACAATCAGCGTGTTTTTTGTTGCTGCGACCAACATGGGTTATGGTTGCATCGGAAAAATAGTTTAGTAACCTTTGTGCTTCTGATCGGTACGGAGCTAGCGTTACTTACTTCAATGTGTATACTCCATTTATCTGGTTCACCAGTAACTTGGAGTCATATCTTATCTCCAGACACGTGACTCTTGCTTGCTTATCTATTGACCCCCCTATGAGGAAGGCTTCATACTCTGCTGAGTTATTGGTGCATTCGAAGTCCAGCTTGAAGGAGTGTGAGAATATTTCCCCAGTTAGAGATACTAATACTATGCCCGCTCCCCCAGTATTACTGCTAGGGGTAGCAGAGCCATCGAAATACAAGAGCCACACTTCTTCTTCCAAAATAGAGATGTATGGAAATTCTCCAAGAAGATCCTCGTGTAACCTTGTAGTGCATTCTCCAGGGAATGCTGCTAGTAAGTCTGCGACTGCTTGACCCTTGATAGCTCTAGGTGATGTACATGTTATGTCCAGCTCTGACATTTGGAGAAGCCACTTACCTGTCCTTCCCTTCAGGACCGGCTTTGAAAGTAAAAACTTTGCATGATCAGATTTAGACACGAGTATCACCTTATTGGATAGTAGGTAATGCCTAAACTTCTGAATGGAATGGATCAAAGCTAAACATGCTTTCTCCGCTTTGGGATATCTGAGTTAAATATCTCTCAATATTCGACTGAAATAGTATATGGGACGTTCGATTCCCTCGGCATATTCCTGAGCGATTAGAGCCCCTATGGAGGTGTCACTGAAGGCGGTGTAGAGACACACCAGCTTCCCTTGGACATGAGACATCATGATGGATGGAGATGATAGTATTCGTTGAATCTTTCGAAAAGCTTCCTGCTGGGTTGCGGTCCAAACGAAGTTGGCTTATTTCTTCAGCGAGGGGATGCATGAGGCGGAAAGTTGGGCTAGACCAGGTATAAAATGTCGAATGTAGTTCACCTTGCCAATGAAACTTTGGAGCTCCTTCATAGTTTTTGGAGGAGGTATTGTGAGGATAGCCTGAGTCTTGGGCAGGTCTACCTTGATCCCTTCTGCAGTCACTTGGAGTCCCAGAAATTTTCCTGAAGAGACACCGAAAGCGCATTTCAAAGGATTCATCTTCAACTTGTATTCTCGACACCTCTCAAACACTTGCCGTAAGACATTGGTGTGATCTGCTTGAGACCTTGACTTGACCACGATATCATCTACATAGTCTTCAACTTGTTTATATATCATGTTGTGGAAGATTGCCGTCATAGCATGTTGATACGTTGCGCCGGCATTCTTTAAACCGAATGCCATAACAATATAGTAAAAATTGTCAAGAGGGGTTCAGAAGGTTGTCTTACTTGCATCGTGCTCATACATCCTTATCTGATTATAGCCGATGTAACCATCCATGAAGGAGAACATGCCATGTCCGATGGTGGCATCTACTAACATGTTAATGTTAGGCAAAGGAAAGTCATCCTTAGGGTAACACTTGTTCAAGTCTCTGAAATCCACACAACACCTAACCAGGTCGGATGATGAATAGGTATGATGAAGCCAGCGGCTAGCAACTTCTGAATTTCGTTCTTGATTTATTCTTCCACTTCGTGTCTGAATTTCCTCGGAGATTTCTTGATTGGCTTGGATCCAGGTACGACATGTAGGTGATGGGTGACCAATTATTCATCTAGACCATGCATTTCCTCGTATGTCCAGGAAAACACATCTCGGTACTCCTTGATTAGTTGGGCAAGACTCGCACGGTCGTCCACGGATAAAGTCGAACTGATATAGATATGCCTGGGAGATTCTTCATTCCCGATGTTAACAGTCTCGAGCTCGTCAGTTGTGGAGTTGGTGCCATCTTTTAGCCGTCGCGGAGCGTCCAATAACTCCTCTTGTGTTTCGTCGTTCTTGTAGCATTCAACTGGGCTGAGAGACTGGGTGCCAGTATCTCCTACTAATTGCTAACATCAGCAACGGTATATTGTCTTCCCCTTATGATCACGGTTTGCCTCGAAAGTGCGTTCCCTTTTGGTGTGAGCATGGGTTGAAGCTTCACCGTATAAAGATGGACGCCTCGTCAGAAAAGGCGTGTCATGGTTCTTAGCCCCCAGTGATGCAAGTCGGTATTCTTCCTGTATTGAAGCCCACGTGGGTAGTGGGGTGCACAGGACTTCGTCTGACCTTCCATGCATAGTTTCTTTTGGCTTGAACAGTTCCACTCCGCATATTTGTGCGTACAAAGACAATGATGCGGGAATACGGATGAGTTCCTCATTTAGCATGTTCTTCAGGAACTGGTGATACGTTGAAGGGATGACCTTATTGTCATGAAGCCACGGTATCCCTAGTATCATATGGTAGTTCGGCTCATTTTCTATGACTTCAAATTTCACTTTTTACTGAACGGGTCATACTGATAAATTCATATTGACATACCCGCATGTGGTGGTCTGGTTTCCTTCGAAGTATGTCATTGTGGTGGGCTATCGTATAATCTTGCATGGTCTAACCTTGGCTGTCCTGAGAGTCTTGAGAGTAATCACATTCTAAGATTCTCCTATGTCGATGAGGGCTCTCTTGAACTCTGAACCCTTGATACGTGCGGTAATATATAGGGCCCGGTTGTGACCTTCCTATGCCATCATATCGTCTTCTATAAATGTAACATTATTTACAGATGTTTCCGATGCAGTTAGGACTTCTAGACGTGAAGGAGTCAGGTGTACGTCCAGAGATATTTTATTAATTGTAGCAAACATCTCTGCCCGTTGATTCTTCGAGAGGTGCAAGAATTCACACAAGCTTTCCACTAGAGATGCCACTTCCTAATCTACTGGTCTCTAGTTCGTAGTAAATCTGTTGATCTGAGGGGAACTAGTCCCTGGTGTAGAGGTGTCTGGAACGCTCATCTCTGATGTCATCTTGATGAGGGGATCAAGTATGCCATTTACCGCTTCTTTGATTAGTTCCATGTTCATCCTGTGTATCTCCTGTACCCGTGCTAGTTCGCTTAATATTGGAAATCTCCTGATCATGCAGTTAGATGCGCCGTTAGGAGGAGGTGTATCTCCGTTGGAGAAACCGTCAGAATTTGAGACTGTCGAGGAGGTCCTAAGACCAACCATCTCGAAACTGATTGAATGGTATTGAAGAAATTGACTTTACAACCGAGAGATTAACCTCCCAATGTGGTCGCCAATTGTTTATGGGTGAAAACTATTTCTGCCGGTTTTGGTAATTTGAGGTATGTGGATGAGAAATGAGTCTAAACCTTATGAAAATGCACTGCACGGAAGTGCTTGTAGATTCGAGAAATCAATCCGTTCAAATATGGCCTAAACCAAGAAATGGTCGTTCCATACTTATTTCGGTCACAAAGTTAAGGAGATGGGGTTGACCTTAGGGAGGAAAGCTAAGAAGGTGTTGAGATTGTGAAGG
This sequence comes from Papaver bracteatum, assembly GCA_023529315.1. NCBI lineage: Eukaryota > Viridiplantae > Streptophyta > Magnoliopsida > Ranunculales > Papaveraceae > Papaver > Papaver bracteatum. The sequence continues at coordinate 29,994 of JAJJWX010003990.1, forward strand.
TGTTGTCTATGTACGGCTTGTATCAGAAAGATGAACTGGCTTGCAGGATGTAAGCTATCAGTTCCGGTGATTGAATAAAATTGTATCAACACTTGCTTCTGTTGTCTTGTCTTGTTCCTCTTTGGAAAATAATGAGGAGAACCTATTTATACAATTCTTTGAGCCTAACCCTCGTATATCATGGAAAGTGGAGTGATGGAGTAGTGGAGTCGTGTGTTAATGTCACATGACCAATTTTGCCCACTTCTCCCATCATCACTAACCGTCCATGACTTCATGACACGTTCTTGTGATGGCGCGCTACACGCTGTAAACCGCCAGACCAATACCCCAGTATGTATCCCCCAGTTTGTGACATGATTGATGTCTCGAGTGTGTGGATCGTGGGACCCACGGAAAGTAGCATGTAATGCTAAGTTATTTTAGGAAGTCGATACTTATGAAGTATTGTGGGTATTATATGCAGGTACTGCATCGAGTATATTCAGCATGTATGAAGTATCGATGTTTCAGCGTCTCAAAATAGCCTCATGTCCAGCCTACTTCATGTGATGGTTTGGAGGTTGTGCAAGAAAGTCCTCCCTTGGCCGACCACATGGTGTGGTAGAGTGATGGGTGGTAATCACCATGACGCCTCACTGACCAATTAACTCCTGACCAGGGATGTATAACCAAGTTAGTGAAGTTTAACAGATGAGATGATATTTGAGACACTCATATGTGACCGTTAGTGAAATTAGGGTTTTAGAAGAGGTACGCAAGCACCACTTTTCAGCTTGGTCGAATCCAAGCTTGGGACACGATTTTGGCATGCGTGTATACGGCATGCCGGTATACATGCCCATACCTCATTGTCCGGTGAAAGTGTGATCTGGACCACTCAACTTGTCTGGCAAAGAGGAGCGGTCAGGATTAATTTACGACAGAAGTTTGGTGCCGCAAATGCCACGTGTCATGCCAACTTAGGGCACGTGTTTCAAGATGACCAAGCTTGGTCGGTCTCGACCGATTGGTTCGGCGTGTAGGTGGTAGGCTGGTGTTCACGCGTATACCTTACTGTCCCATGGAACATGATGTAAGCCACTCAATTTGTCCGGCGAAGTTGAGTGGTCGAGATCAGTTCGTGATTGGGAGGTGTGACCACGCTAGTTTGGGCGTGCGAATTGGAACGACTAGGCATGGTATTCCTTGGACGATTAGGTGTGGATATAGATGGGTCCACGGTGATCATGTTGATGCTCACTAGACCTACTCATTCGTCTCCTAAACCCTCCATTCGATCAGGAGAAAACGGACATTTGCGATCAATGCAAACCCTAAGTGGGCATGCACGATCTGAAACGACCAGCCATGGTTGGTCCTGACCAATCGGTCATGTGTGTAGGCGGGCTTACAGTGAGCGTGTTGACATGCTCTGGGCCCTTTGAATCTACAACTATACCCTCCATCTATGTATGCGAATATGGATGGTTGAGACTGTTTTGCGACACATGTAATGTGCCGCAAACCCTAATTTAGGGTTTTTCGTCCATACTATTTTGGCTTGGACGGTTTGGCAATCTATGCCACCCTTTTGGGGAGGCCGACCATGCGGTGCCCGTGTTGGGTCGGTAGTGAATATTCCAATACCTGATCGGGGTCATGGATTCAATCTAAGCCATCCAATCATGTTGGTGAAGTTGGGTGGTCATGATCATTTCTGAGACTGATATGGACAGTCTAGATTCAAATATGCTCAATCGGGCTAGTATAACACACCGAGAGTTGTATGCTCAATCGGGCTAGTATAACATACCGAGAGTTGTAGCCTGTATGGGTATTTCGTACATGTTTCATTATTAATGCTTGGAGGTTCGTGTTGCTCTGCTGAGAACAACACTCAGTCGTCATGCCGCACCGATAATAAGTATAGGAAATACAAGGCTGGTCATGCATTAAATAATGCTGTAAATTCACAGGGTATATGAGATTGTTGCTACATGCTCCAACCTGGATAGTGTATTTAATTCACAGAATACTAGTATTATTGCCACATGCTCCATTCTAGGTGAATTAGTAAAGTGAAGAAGTGTTAATCACTTATTAATGGATTTATATTTTGCAAGATGTTAGCACTTAATTTTGGCTTTTACAATTTTAGCCTTAAATGAAAATCCACCATCAATAATTACGAATCTCTTCCAGTTCACTTAGTTGAAGTTTTCGTTGATTACCAGCCCCAGCCATCTCCATGTTGCATTGTTGAATAACCCAAAAAGCCTTATGCTCAATTTCAACAGGGAGATAACAAGGTTTACCATACACAAGTCTATAATGAGACATCCTAATGAGAGTCTTGTATGCAGTCCTATACACCCATAACGCGTCATCGAGTCGTAAACTCCAATCCTTTCGTGCATGATTTACTATTTTCTCCAAAATAGACTTCACTTCTCGATTAGAGACTCCTGCTTTCCCATTTGTTTGTGGATGATATGCTGTAGAAATCTTGTGAGATATGTTGTACCTTTTTAACAAGCCTTGAAAGAACTTGTTTTGAAAGTGCGATCCTCCATCACTGACTACGGCTCTTGGAGTTCCAAACCTTGCAAAAATATACTCTTTAACAAAATCTGTAACCACTTTAGAATCATTAGTAGGGGTGTCCTTAGCTTCCACCCATTTTGAGTCATAATCAAGAGCTAAAAGGATATAATATTTTCCAAAAGAATTAACAAAAGGCCCCATTAAAACAATTCCCCAAACATCAAATATCTTAATAAAGAGTATGGGAGTTTGTGGCATTTGATTTCGAGCACCTAGATTGCCTATTCTCTAGCATCGATCAAAAGTAGTGGAAAATATATATGCATCTTTAAATAAAGTTATCCAAAAGAATCCACTCTCAAGTACCTTAAGTGTGGTTATTTTAGACCCAAAGTGTCCTCCACAAGCATATGAATGGCAAAAAGATAATATAGAATTGAATTCAGATTCAGGTACGCACCTTCGTATAACTTGGTCTGAAAAATGTTTCCATAGGTATGTATCATCCCATATATATATTGATAAGCTAATCTCTTAAGTTTGTCCCTCTCAGCATGAGACAAATTCTTTGGGATTTGTTTAGACACTAAATAATTCACAGTATCAGCGTACCATGGTTCTGAAACTGCAATTGAGAAAAGTTGCTCATCTGGGAAGCTTTCATGCAATAGGATAGCTTCTTCGTCTACAGTAAGATGACTCAAGTGATCCGCAATAGTGTTCTCAATGCCTTTCTTGTCTTTAATTTCAAGATCAAACTATTGTAAGAGTAATATCCATCGAATGAGCCTTGGTTTCACCTCCTTTTTTGCAAGTAAGTACCTAAGTGCTGCATGATCAGAAAACACAACAACTTTTGTACCAATTAAATAAGAACAAAAAATTTCCAATGCAAAAACGATTGTTAATAACTCTTTTTCCTTGGTCGTGTAATTTTGTTGAGCATCATTCAACGTTCTGGAAGCATAATAAATGGCATGGGAAAAATTCCCAGTACGCTGGCCCAATACAACACCGACCGCATAATCACTAGCATCATACATTAGCTCGAATAGCTTACTCCAATCTGGTGGTTTCATGATAGGGACTGTTATCAAAAGTTCTTTCAAACGATTGAATGCCGCCAAACAGTTCTCGTCGAAGTTAAAAACCACATCTTTTTGTAAAATTTGGCATAGTGGTGCTGCAACCTTGGAAAAGTCCTTGATAACCTGTGATAAAATCCTACATGACCAAGAAAAGCACGAATTTCCCTCACCGTAGTGGGAGGAGTTAGAGCATGAATAAGATCAATCTTAGATTTATCAACTTCTAATCCTTTAGAAGATATAATATGGCCTAAAACAATGCCATGAGTTACCATAAAATGACACTTCTCCTAATTTAGCACAAGATTAGTCTCAACACATCGTTTAAGAATCAATGTAAGGTTATCCAAGCACAAGTCAAATGAATCACCATACACACTGAAATCATCCATAAAAACTTCGATAATGTTTTCGACATATTCAAAAAAGATACCATACACCTTTGGAAGGTAGCAGGTGCATTACACAAACCAAAAGGCATCCTTTTATATGCAAATATTCTGAACGGGCACATAAAAGTAGTTTTCTCTTGATCCTCAGGCGCTATAGAAATCTAATTGTAACCTGAATAACCGTCAAGAAAATAATAGTGAGAGTGTCTAGACAAACGTTCCAACATTTGATCCATAAAAGGTAAAGGAAAATGATCTTTTTTAGTGGTTGCATTAAGTTTTCTGTAATCTATACAAACCCTCCAACCGGTTTTCACACGAGGTGGGAAAAGTTAGTTATTATCATTTTGCACCACTGTGACGCCCGAATTCTTTGGTACCACTTGTACCGGGCTCACCCATTTGCTATCAGAAATGGGATAGATAACTCCCATATCTAATAACTTCAGTATCTCTTTATTTACCACTTCCATCATTGGAGGATTCAAGCGGCGTTGTACCTCCCTTTTAGGCTTTGCTTCATCCTCAAGCCGTATTTTATGCATGAACGTCGATGGCCTTATTCCCTTGATATCAGCGATTGTCCATCCTATAGAAGTTTTGTACTCCCTCAAAACTCGAAGAAGTCTTTGTTCCTGTAAATAAGTTAGTGAATTCAAAACTATTACTGGCAACTCCTCATTATCACCCAAATACATGTATTTTGGGTGATCAGACAGAGGCTTTACTTCAAGTTTCGGAGCCTGCAAAATAGATGGAAATAATTTTTCATCAGAGCAGGGCAAAGACATAAAAGAAATATTTGAGTTTTGTGGTACTTCTTGTAAAGAATTGAGAAAGCCCAAGGTTTCCTTGATTTCATCTCCACACTCAAATCTACCATCAATGGGTGTCGTTAATGCGGTTTCAAGCACATCCTGTCCATTCATATTGAATAACTGTTGAGCCAAGTTACCAATCACATCAATAGAGAAGAAAGAATGGACAACACTAGGATATCTCATTGTTTCATAAATGTTGAAACGTATTACTTCTCCATCAAATTCCATAGTCAACGAACCATCATGCACATCAATTTTAATTCTAGCCATGCTCATAAATTGTCGACCAAGAAGCAAAGGTAGAGAGGTGTCATTTGATCCGTATGTCATCTCCAATACACAGAAATCCGCTGGAAAAATTACTTGGTTCACCTACACAAGTACATCCTCAATAATACCTCTAGGGTATACATTAGAACGGTCATCTAATTGTAAAGTAATTCTAGTTTCTTTCAAGGGACCTAACTTAAGAGACTCATATATAGATGCATGCATAACATTTACTGATGCTCCTAAATCAAGCATATCCTTATTAAACTTAGTGTTACCAATAACAATAGGAATATCAAAACTACCGGGGTCTTTACATTTAAGTGGGAGTTTCTTTTGAAAGATATCCGAAGAATTTCCCCCCACTTTCATTACCTCATTACCTGTTAACCTTTGCTTATTGGTATACAAGTCCTTAAGAATTCTCGTATACTTTGGGACTTGTTTAATTGCATCTATCAATGGAATGTTCATATGAATCTTCTTGAAAATATCTAAGATCTCCTTATATTATTCCACCTTTTTAGAATTAGCAAACTTGCAATGAAAAGTCAAAGGGGGAACATAAGTAGAAACATGAGTTTTAGAGTTCATTTTAGGTGCCTCATCGGTTTGGGAAGAGTCGGTAATCTCTTTCTCCAAAACCAGCCCCTTGGGGTCTTTGCTTTTCTCAGCATCTTCTGGTTGCACAGTTCGTGTACCACTTCTCAATGTCACAGCGTTGACAGAATATCTTGGGTTAAGAGGTTGAGAAGGGAGTTTCCCACTATTCTGCGTCTCCAAATGGTTCAATCTACCTGCCATAGTGCTCATTTGTGTCTGCAACTCCTTGATTGCACCATCAGTCGTTTGCTGATTCTTTTGCACCATTGTAGTTAGATTCTTCATCATAGCAAGCATCTCTGATGATTCTGAATTTTGCAATGGTTGTGGTTGTTTTTGTTGAAAACCACTAGGATGATTGAAAACCGGTCCTTGAGATGCTTCTTGCTTGTTTGCATAACTAAAATTTGGATGATCTCTCTACCCTGGATTATAAGTATTGGAATAAGAATCATACTGTTGCCTTTGCTGATTTGGGGAAATAGCATTTCACTTGTTCAACTTCTTCCTCATAAGAGGGAATAATTACTGAGGTCATTTGTTACATCATCTTCTCCATATTACCAATCCTATGTTCCAAGTGCGGTGAAGAAGTAACCTCATTAACCTTTCGACTCATTGACATACCTCTTATGTTGAATTGCTGCGTATTTGCAGCCATATTCTCGATCGATTTTGTCGCTTTGTCAATGGTTTTGTTTTTTAAAGCACCACCACTAGCTGCATCAATAAGATTTCTATAGGATTGGAGCAAACCATCATAAAAATACTGTACTATGAGTTTCTCAGAGATTTGATGATGTGGGAAGCTCGCTAATAACTTCTTGTACCGTTCCCAGTAGTCGTAAAGAGTCTCACCAGTAATTTGTTCAATCCCACTAATTGCTTTACGAATAGTTGCTGCTTTAGAGATGGGAAAGTACTTTTCTAAAAATTCTCCTTGCATCTCGTTCCATGTTGTGATACTTGCAGGTGGAAGACCATAAAACCATTCTCTGCAGAATCAATCAAAGAGAAAGGAAAAGTTGTCAGTAAAGATCTACCTTAATCAGTTCCAATTGGCTTAAAACTTGTCAACCTATGTTGAAACAATAATAAATTACGATTTGGATCGTCTCCTAGAAGCCCTTTGAACTTCGGTAACCAATAAATCAACTGAGATTTGAGCTCAATTGAATCTACCAAGTTGACACACAACTTTTGTTGATCAAACGATGAGGATGTCAGATCTTTGAGTGTCCTCTTGGGAGGTGGAGGTGGTGGAGCGCCGCCATTTCCCTGGTTCCCTTGGTTTCCCTGGTTACCAGTTGTTTATGGGTGAAAACTATTCCTGCTAATTTTGGTAATTTGGGGTGTGGATGAGGAATGAATCTAAACCTAAAACAAATGCACTGCGAGGTGAGTGCTTATAGATTCGAGAGATCAATCTGTACAAGTCCGGCCTAAACCAAGAAATGGCCGTTCCAGACTTGTTTCGGTCATAAAATAAAGGAGATAGGGTTGATCTTAGGGAGGTAAGTGAAGAAGGTGTTGAGAATGTGAAGGTGTTGGCTATGTAGGACTTGTATCAGAAAGCTGAACTAACTTGCAAGATGTAAGCTATCAGTTCTGGTGTTTGAATACGATTGTATCAATACTTGCTTCTGTTATCTGGACTTGTGTTGTGTTGTGTTGTTGAAAATAGGGCGGAGAACCTATTTATACAAGTTTTTTAACCTAACCTTCGTATCTCGTGGGAAGTGGAGAAAGTGGAGTGATAGAGTAGTGAAGTAGTGTGTTGGTGTCACACGACCAGGCTTGCCCACTTCTACCATCCATGACTTCCTGACACGTTCTTGTGATGGCGCGTTGTGCGCTACACGCTGTAAACCGCCATACCAATACCCCAGTATGTATCCCCCAGTTTGTGACATGATTGATGTCTCGAGTGTGTGGATTATGGGATCCACAGAAAATAGCATGTAATGCTACGTGATTTAGGAAATTGATAATTGTGAAGTATCGTGTGTATACTATGCAGGTACTGCATTGAGTATATTCAGCATGTATGAAGCATCGTTGTTTGAGCATAATAACTTTATGCCCAACCTACTTCATGTGATAGTTTGGAAGTTGCGCATGCAAACCCTCCCTTGACCGACCTCATAATGTGGTAGAGTGACGGATGGTAATCACTATGACTCCGCACTGACCAATTCACTCCTGACCAGGGCTATATAACCAAGATGGTGAAGTTGGACGGATGAGATGATCTTTGAGACACTCATCCGCGACACTTGGTGAAATTAGGTTTCGAAGGAGGTGCGAAAGCACTTCTCTTCACCCTGATCGAAACCGAGCTTAGGAAACTATTTTGGACTGGTCGATCAAACATCTGTGTAGATGGCGTGACGGTGTAGGCGCCTATACCTACCATCCCATAAAAATGTGATTTGGGCCACTCAATTCGTCCGACGAAGTTGAGTGGTCGAGATCGAATTGCGACAGAAGATTAGTGCCGCAAAAGTCGTATCCCATACCAACTTTGGGCGGGCATTCCAAGATGACCAGGCTTGGTAGGTTCTGGTCGACTGCTCCAATATGTAGGTGGTAGGCTAGTGTTTACGCCTATGCCTTACCGTCCTATGGAAACGCAGTCTAAGCCACCCAATTCGTCCGGAGAAGTCGAGCGACTGAGATTAGTTTGCAGCTTGGGAGGTGCGACCGCGCACATTGGAGCAAACGATTTGGGGATAGCCAGGCATGGTATGCCTTGGCCAATTAGGTGAGGGGATAGACGGGTCCATGCTGGTCATGTTGACATGGACGGACCTGCTTTGATCTAACCTCGGACCCTTCATTCGTGCCGGAGAAGATGGACGCTTGTGATTCAAACCCCTAATTATTGGGTTTCAAAGCCATGCGTCATGCTCCATTCAGGTGCACGATTTGGAATGACCAACCATGGTTGGTCCTGACCGATTGGTCAGGTATGTAGGCGGGCCTGCGGTGATTGTATTGACATACTTCGTGCCCTTTGAATCAACATCTGCACCCTCCATCTATACCTGCGAAGATAGATGGTTGAGGATGCTTTGCGACACATGTAATGTGTCGCACACCCTAATTTAGGGTTTTCCATCCATACTGCTATGGTTTGGACGTTTTGGCAAGATTGGCCAAGGGAGGCCGACCATGCGGGGTCCGCGTTGGTTCGGCAGGTATTCCATACCTGCTTGGGGGTTATGGAATCGATCTGGGCCATCCAATCAGGCTGGTGAAGTTGGATGGTCGTGATCATATCCAGACTGATACAGTCAGTCTGGATGCTTAATCGGGCTAGTATAACACATCGAGATAGGCTCAATCGGGCTAGTATAACACACCGAGAGTTCAGCCTGTACGGGTATTTCGTACATGCTTTCATTATAATGCTTGGAGATTCGTGTTGCTCTTCTAAGAGCAACACTCGACCATCATGCCGCATCGATAATGAGTACAGAAATACAAAGTCGTTTTAGCATTAATTAATAATCTTGAAATTGATGAGGTATATGGGATTGTTGCTACATGCTCCAACCTGGATGAATTTCGTATTTTATTCACATAATGGGATTGTTTCCACATGCTCCATTCTAGGTGAATTAATAAAGTGAAGGAGTATCCATCACTCATTAATGGCCTTATGTTTTACAAGATGTTGGCGCATAATTTTTAGGTTTTACAATTTTACCCTTAAATGAAAATCCACCATCAACATTAAGTATCCTGCCTAGCACATAATGGTTACGCTATTGTGGGGTAGGCATGAGATGGTGACAAATTTGTACACTGAAATGACCAAGTTAAAGTGAATGCATATTTACCAGATAGGTGAACCTTGTCAGGCGTTTCCCGATTAGGGTTGTGAAGGAAGTAGGATCCGTGAGTCACTTTGTTTTCCTTCGCACCTGTCTGGGCAGAGTTCGGTCCCTTGGGTCAGGTGCACTCCTTTTCATCATAATGCAGCTTTCTTCAGATGTGTCCAATAAGCATTTGTGGATTGTTATCCCGAAATAGTAGCCTTCATAGGTGGTAAGTGAAGATCTCTTTTCTCCTGGGATTTTGTTGAGATTATAAAGAATCATCTCACGTAGTTGTTCCTTCTACATCTCAGGTACTGCTCCGTACTTATCTGATCTTCTGATTGACTGATTAATTTTTTTTTATAACTTCTTCTTCTTTGCAGTTTATCATGGAGGCGGTGGACGACCATCCTATCACCTCTCCAGAAAGAAGCTTCGAAGTTGATAAGACCGAAAACCATGCGCACGAAAAATTAATGGCTAAGATCGATCTTCCACTTTGCGAAGTTGGCAGTGCTATACAGGGGATGTCTATTTTGCACCTGTGTATCGCCAGAGGATGCATCTGTGCACTTTTCGCTGCGATTGACATGTAAGAACGTTGGAGGCACGAGGTGGCGTTGCAAGCACCAGTAAGCGCAAGGGAGGAGAGATTTGCATCGCGGTTGAAGAGGCGGAGAGTTGAGCACAAACTACCTCCAAGTGAAAATAAGTGAGATTACCCAATCCAGAACGGTGTAATAATTCTTGATTCTGACACTGACGAACCTGAATGTTTGAAAGCAGTCGGCCCGACCCCTGATGTTGATGTGTCCTTTGATGCTCCTGCCGATGATGTTGGAATGGAGTGTGTTGCTGCGGAAACATCTGATGCAGATACTGAAGAAGATCCAAAGGGAGGAGCATCACCAGGTGATGGCATTGAAGCAGAACCTTATGTCAGTACAGGCGCGGTCGACCCCCTTGACAGTTAAAACATATTTACTTCTTTTTCTCTTTTCCAGCATATTCTGTAATTTGTGAACACCTTTCTTGTACTCAGTGGCAGATGAGTTCAAGGGTTTTTCTTCCATTATTTGATTATTTGAATAAAGGTTTCTACGTTATAATCTTTCGTTAAGACTACATCCGAACCTTCTCAGGCACAAGGGTGCGCCTCCACATGTATGTAATTCTTTGACATAAAAGAAATAATGCCATAATAGAATATCACGGACCTGTGTTCCCGACGCAAAATCTTCTTGTTCTTATTGGGGTGAGCGGCTCAAAGCTTCTTCCCTTTCTGCGTAACTCTTTTTCAGGATTTTTTTTTTAGGGTTTCTTTCCTGACCTACTCTAAGGGGTTGATTTAGGCTGAACTTTGTGTCTTTAGGGTAAAGAGGTCCTCAGACGGAAATAACACTCCAATAAATTTGAAATTTGAAAATTGAAGATTGAAACCCTAATCATGAATGCAAGTATTGCAATCATTTTCTAAAGGAATTACAAATACGATGTGAAATTGTAAAGGGAAACATGCCGGAGGAAGTAGCACAACGTCTTAAAGTGTATAAGATGCTGGAGAGTGATAGCACAGCGTCTTAAGTGCGGTAGGGTTTGAGCCACCGCGAGTGAATTGTTATGCCTTCTAGCTTGTCAGCGTTGATGAGCTTGCAGTAGCCGCCTAGGATGACATCTGCTACCAGGCACGGTTCATCCTCCTTCTCGGTAGGCGAATTAAGTGAGGTAGCCATTTTCACCGTAATGCTTCCGACCTTGGATGTGGTTTCCTTTGTTACTAGGTACCCAATTTCGAATGGGTTTGGACGTGTAGACATCAGGGTCTTGGTTTTGTCGTCTTTAACCGAGACAACTTCTAGACTCCGGATAAACCGTTTAAAGGGGTCGGCCTCCCATTCACATCTCTTATCCAAGGTTGGTTTTTTGGATAGAGCCAGTCCCCATGACTTATCAGAATGAGGGGCGGTTGATTGTAAAGAGGGTTGCGTGATAAGACTTACTTGAGATCGGAACCTTTCAACATATGCCGACAGGCTTTCTCCGGGAAGTTGTGTTGCACTGGCAAGTTGTTGGTGCGGTGACAAACAGTCGTCAGGTCCATAAGGCGTGTTGGAAATTCTTTCAAGTATCGAAGCCGGTAGAGGATAGACTCCTAGCATTGCCTTGTTGTCGTGCATCCAAGGGCATCCTAGGATCATGTCATAGTTGGGATATTCTTTGACTATGTAGAACTTTGTTCATGTCGAGGTATCACCTGATTTGACTTCAATATCAATGTATCCATATGCATCTCTGAGTTCTCCCTCTGGATCCTTAACCATAGTTGGATGACTAGTAGCCTCTCGCTTCAGAATCTTAGCTTCTCCCAAGGTCTTGATGGTAATGATGTTAAATTTAGAGACCGTATCGACCAACACGCTATCGAACTCGACATCTCTCAATCGGGTGACGGTTAGGAGTCCCCAGTTTCCCTCGCTCGCGTTTTCCAAGAAAGATTAGGGTTTCTGGACTGCTTCTGGATACAAACGTCTGCCTGATACAATGCAGTTGAGGGCCGTAAATATGTCTTGACGCTGTCCCTTGGAGAAATACAAGATTTCACACAAGTGCTCCATCATAGATTGTACAGTCTTGCGAACAGAATCCCAGGAAATCATACAACTCCTAATAGGAAGAGGATTCCTGTGAACACCTTCGTTTCCAAGTTGGAGTTATCTTGTCTCTATCTTTTCCCTAAAGATCTGTTTCAGCCTATTACAATCTTTTGTTGGATGGTGAACGAATCTATGGTAGCGGCATTATTTGGGATCCGTCATGGCTTTCTCAGTTGGAGGATGTCTGATAGGAGGCATCTTGATGGCATCGTCTTGGATCCACGCTTCTAAGAGTTCTATCACTTCATTCATGGGGAAAGGAAAACCAGTATCTTCGGTATCTTGTGCAGGAGTTTTGTCCGCTCCTTTCCGGGATGAAGTCTTGTGTTCTGGGGATGCCCGCTTGGTTTGTTGTCCCATTGCGGAAGCTTTCCTTTTTTCTCCTCCACCCACTACACTCACAGAAGGGCCAGTGTTGTATTGCTTGTTCGTGAGGCGCCTGCTTCCTCGACTTTCACGTGAATCTTCACTTTGAATAACTCTGGTTCTTTCTAGCAATGCTAGTGCGGTTGTTGATGAATGTTTGGAAGCTTCATGGAGTTCAGAAAATGTTTGAAAGCCCAGATTCTCTAATAGAGCGCGGTATATGGGTATCATCCCATTGATGCACAACTCCACCAATTTTCGTTCGGTGACATTCGGGTCATGACAATCCAACGCTTGGGTTCTGAACCTCTTAACGAAGTCGTTGGGGTGCTCGTTGTCCCGCTGAAGAATTCTTCCCAGATCTGAAAAGGTGATCTGTTCAGATACGAAGAAATACTTCCTGTAGAAAGCACTAACCATCTCGTTCCAATTGGATATGTTGTTAGGCGCGATGTTGTTGTACCAGGTATATGCCCTCCCCGTAAGTGACTTTGAGAATTCTTTTAGACGTAGAACATGATTGTATTCATGTTCCCCCATGGATTCCAAGAATCGAGAAACGTGTTCACGAGCGTTACCAGTACCGTCGTACCGTCGTAGAGGGAGAATTGGGGAGAGGTGTAGCCTCTTGGTAGAGGAATTCATTGCACATATTGAGGGTATGGCGGCTGATATTGGTGTACATCCGTTCGGTCCCCCTTGCCTCGATTTTGGAGAAGTCTTTCCAGGTCCTCACGTGTGATGAAGTTGGATGGTTGGTTCATTTCCCTTAGGCGTTCAGGAGCAATGCGAGTTTTTTCTTCCGTGTGAGTCAGGATGGAAACGTTTCCCCCGGGCTGTCGTGAATCTTGTGGTAAACGTTCAGTCAAAGTTTTGAGAAAAGTGAGTACCTCCTTTTTAGTCGTGGCCATATCCGTTTGAGTCTTAGCCAAAACTTCCTTATTCTCCATCAATTTTGTAATGGTAATGGGTGGTGGTCCTCCTCTCGTCCCTCCGGATCCTCATCCTGATGAAGGAGTGAAAGTCGTTGCCCTGGTGACTACCAAAGGTGTTACACTTGAGGAGATGCCGGGATTCGCGGCTGCTCTGGCTCTGGTGATGGGAGGCATTATACCTATTGGAATACTTCCCGCTACACTGGTGCTGATGGTAGAAGTGACGACTCCTCGATATGTATTGACCACGGTAGATCCACTGACAGGTACATCGACACCGGGAGTGTTATCCACACTAGTTCCATCGGAATTGATTGATGATCCAGACCTGAGTTCCACCATATTGAAATGAATTGTCGATTGAATTGATCCTAAGATCTACCCTTTTTGAAGTTGATGAAATTGAATCGGATTTCGAAGAAATTGACTTTACAACCGAGAGATTAACCTCCCACTGTGGTCGCCAACTGTTTATGGGTGAAAACTATTCCTGCTAATTTTGGTAATTTGGGGTGTGGATAAGAAATGAATCTAAACCTAAAACAAATGCACTGCGCGGTGAGTGCTTGTAGATTCGAGAGACCAATCTGTGCAAGTCCGGCCTAAACTAAGAAATGGCCATTCCAGACTTGTTTCGATCACAAAGTGAAGGATATGGGGTTGATCTTAGGGAGGGAAGCGAAGAAGGTGTTGAGAATGTGAAGGTGTTGGCTATGCAGGACTTGTATCAGAAAGCTGAACTGGCTTGCAGGATGTAAGCTATCATTTTTGGTGTTTGAATACGATTGTATCAACACTTTCTTCTGTTGTCTGGACTTGTGTTGTGTTGTTGAAAATAGGGTGGAGAACCTATTTATACAAGTCTTTTAGCCTAACCTTCATATCTTGTGGGAAGTGGAGTGATGGAGTAGTAGAGTAGTGTGTTGGTGTCACACGACCATGCTTTCCCACTTCTCCCATCATTACTAACCGTCCATGACTTCCTGACATGTTCTTGTGATGGCGCGTTATGAGCTGCACTCTGTAAACCGCCAGACCAATACCCCAGTATGTATCCCCCAGTTTGTGACATGATTGATGTCTCGAGTGTGTGGATTATGGGATCCACAGAAAATAGCATGTAACGCTACGTGATTTAGGAAATTGATAATTGTGAAGTATCGTGTATATACTATGCAGGTACTGCATTGAGTATATTCAGCATGTATGAAGCATTGCTGTTTGAGCGTAATAAATTCATGCCCAGCCTACTTCATGCGATAGTTTGGAAGTTGCGCATGCGAACCCTCCCTTGAACAACCTCATAATGTGGTAGAGTGATGGATGGTGATCACCATGACTCCGCAATGACCAATTAACTCCTGACCAGGGCTATATAACCGAGCTGGTGAAGTTGGAGGGATGAGATTATCTTTGAGACACTCATCCGCGACACTTGGTGAAATTAGGGTTTCGAATGAGGTGTGCAAGGAATGCTCTTCACCCTGATCGAAACCGAGCTTAGGAAACTATTCTGGACTGGCCGATCATACATGTGTGTAGATGGCGTGATGGTGTAGGCGCCTATACCTGTCGTCCCATAAAAACGTGATCTGGGCCACTCAATTCGTCCGACGAAGTTGAGTGGTCGAGATCGAATTGCGACAGAAGATTAGTGCCGCAAAAGCTATATCCCATACCAATTTTGGGCGGGCGTTCCAAGACGACCAGGCTTGGTCAATCTTGGTCGACTGCTCCAACATGTAGGTGGTAGGATGGTGTTCACACCTATGCCTTACCGTCCCATGGAAACGCGATCTAAGCCACCCAATTCGTCCGGAGAAGTCGAGCGGCTGAGATTAGTTTGCAGCTTGGGAGGTGCGACCACGCATGTTGGAGCAAACAATTTGGGGATAGCCAGGCATGGTATGCATTGCCGATCAGGTGAGGGGATAGGCGGGTCCACGCTGGTCATGTTGACATGGCCGGACCTTCTTTGATCTAATCTCGGACCCTCCATTCGTGTCGGAGAAGATGGACGCTCGTGATTCAAAACCCTAATTCTTGGGTTTCAAAGCCGTGCGTCATGCTCCATTCAGGCGCACGATTTGGAATGACCAACCATGGTTGGTCCTGAACGATTAGTCAGGTATGTAGGCGGGCCTGCGGTGATTGTATTGACATACTCCGTGCCCTTTGAATCTACATCTGCTCCCTCCATCTATACATGTGAAGATGGATGGTTGAGGCTGATTTGCGACACATGTAATGTGCTGCAAACCCTAATTTAGGGTTTTCCATCCATACTGATATGGTTTGGACGTTTTGGCAAGCTTGGCCAAGGGAGGCCGACCATGCGGGGTCTGCGTTGGTTCGGCAGGTATTTCATACCTGCTTGGGGGTTATGGAATTGATCTGGGCCATCCAATCAGGCTGGTGGAGTTGGATGGTCGTGATCATATCCAGACTGATACGGCCAGTCTGGATACTCAATTGGGCTAGTATAACACACCGAGAGTTCACTGCACGGGTATTTCGTACATGCTTTCATTATAATGCTTGGAGATTCGTGTTACTCTGCTAAGAGCAACACTCAGTCATCATGCCGCACTGATAATGAATACAGGAAATACAAGGTTGTTTGCGCATTAATTAATAATGATGGAAATTGACAGGGTATATGGGATTGTTGCTACATGCTCCAACCTGGATGAATTTCGTATTTTATTCACATAATGGGATTGTTTCCACATGCTCCATTCTAGGTGAATTAATAAAGTGAAGGAGTATCCATCACTCATTAATGGCCTTATCTTTTACAAGATGTTGGCGCATAATTTTTAGGTTTTATAATTTTACCCTTAAATGAAAATCCATCATCAACACCAGTGTTTTGGATGTTCGTTCCTCTAACCATCTCTTCTTGTTATGAATTCCGAGGCTCTTGTAGTACCATTCCTCTGCGAGTAGAAATTCTGCACCTTTGGTAATCCCAACGTTTGGATGCCAGAGATCAAGTACCTGAAACAAGATTCTCAAAAATAAAATTAAAAACTAAAAATGAGAAATCAAAAACAAAATAACAATCCGTTATGCCTCCCCGGCAGCGGCGCCAAAATTTGGCCGGTTGTCAGCCGATGCAAAAATAATTTAAGTTCTTTCACTTCACAATCATTGTTATAAAAAGGTATGAGGTTTGTGTCCATGATAGCCAGGGCTATCAGACGGACGACGTTTAACGGGGGCCATCATCGGAAGGTGGGGAATCTCCGGATGAATTTTTTCAATGGACGGCTAGTTGCCGGTATTTTTATTTTTTTCTTTACTTTTTTGGTAGAACTACCTGTAATCTAAGTGGGGATATTAGTCGGAGACTCTAAACATTGCAATTTTTATTTATTTATTTTTCTTTTCTTTTATAAAAACACCTCTCTCTATCCCTCTTCCTCTCTGAAAACACTTCGATGCAAATCCTAATATTCACACTCACTGATTTCAGTTTCTACTATTTTTTTCCTAGCCCTAACATTCACACTGACTGATTTCAATTTCTGCTATTTTTTTCTTTGCCCTAATATTCACATAGCGTCAACAAATCAAGATATGCAAGAGCATCATCTTTGAATGGGATTAGGTACATTTTCTTACTTCCTCATTCTGAGATTTTCTATCTATCTGCAAGATATAGGTTCCTCATAGGTTTGAGCATGAAGATGTGTATTTTATTTATTTTGTCAATCTGAAAAATTACGATTACTTCTGCAGTATGTAATTCAAGGGATCAAACTTTGTCTCTATTTTTTCTATTGATTTCTTCTGGATTTTGGGTTCAATTTAGCGTTTATTTTTGTCGAAGTCGAGATTGGTTTTAAATTGTTTTAAAAAGAAGTCTTAATTGCTTTTACGGGTTTAGAGCAAACTTTTTGATGGCAGATTCTTAAAAAAAAATTTAATTTTTTTTTACGACATAGGTTGCGAGATTAGCCATTTTTAACAAGGTTTTTCCTGTCAGGGCATTATCAGTCTTCAACAGTACTGGTGGTTTCATGACTTTTTGTAATGACCATAAATTGTCCATGGATCGTGGCTTACTTAACTATTTGCGAATAATTTTGGATGTGTCCGTGTTTAAGGTCGTACAATGATGCACTGTGTTTGATGGGATGTAAGAAATAACTGCTTAATTTAAGAATAGTTGTAATCATAAATTATGTGATGACTCTCTCGCAGTGCTATGTAAATCTTGAATCATACCGTAAATGTAGTGTAATGTTGGAAATTCGATCTTGTGAGTAGTGTTTGTCTGATTGTGCTACTAAAATGTGATATTCTTTTCTTCCATCTTGACATTATTCGTGGCTATTTCTCTTTTGGGGTTTGATTTTATATTTGTTGGCAATCAACCAAATTTGGTGAAGGTGGATATATTTTTGTGTTGCTGCTGGACATGTTTATAAAGTTGATGGAAACATTGTCTAGATTTTTAGGCTTTAAAGTTTTTCTTAGGAGCCATAGAAAACTATATGCTGCAAAGATCAAACAAAATGCGATATGTTGCAAAGAAGCAGTGTATGTGATACGGTGTGGAAAGAAAATTTGGGTGCAATAGAATCACTTCTGATGAATACAAGCTTCCTAACCAGACATTAGGGAAGAAGAAGGATACTTACTATAAATATGGTAGGAGAACAGGATTTCAATAGGATGATGCCAAAGAGAATGTCAAACCATGTAGTTCCAGCTTCTGTTCATCGGCTTTGTGACTCCAGCTTCCATAATGTGTCAGACTCGACCTCTGAAGTCATAAAGTGGAGCCAAGGGCCGCTGACAAATCCTGTCTCTAGATATCATTAGAATTATTCAAAGGAAAATGAAGATTTCCAGAAAAGGGAAGTCTCTGGATTCTGTGGGTGTTGCATTAGATTTTACTTATTTGATATGTTAATGTCATCATTATTTTTTACATCGTGACCAAACTGATTTTAGAATGTTAGACTTTCTTAACATAATTACATTGTTTGATTTTTGTATCATTTTAATTTTTAAAGGTCGATAGATTGGTTGGAAAATGTTGTAGCATAAACCGATTGGCAAAGCCACGGAGAAGCTATCTAATGATACAAGTTAAGGTCACCCAGGTTATATAAATCTCAATTAGCTTAGTAGATAGGTGAGAATTAGATAAATTGGTTACACCTTTAATGTCTACGGTTTGTAAAATTAATTTATAATCTCCGATAGAATTGTTGTTGGTTGTGCGTTTTTTTGGGTTCAGATTTAATTTTCGGAGGAAGAATAAGTTGAAGCATGATGATTTATCTAGACGGTGTATAAGCTAAGAAGAAAAACCGAGCAAAAAAAAGTGAAGAAAACCTAACCCCTCATCTTTTTGCCTCTTCTTTGATTTTAGATCAGTTTATTGCATCAATTCACGTTAAAAAATTATAAAGGAAATTGAATGGGGGTTGTCATAGTGATAGTGTGGCCTTCATTGTCTCTTCCAGCAGGTATATTAACCTACCATTAATCCACTTTTTAGTCATTCACTTTCTTGGTGATTATATTTATCAAATGTTGATTTTTCAATATGATTTTGATTTTGAGTGCCTTGAATTCATTATTGTTTACATTCTATGAACTCACCCACTCAATGAGTGTTCAATTTTGGGTGCTTCACTTCTTGGCAATCATAACTATATTATGGGGAGCAATCGGATCCGCTGTGATTAATTGAGAGTTGGGACATGATCCATCTCATCTTTGTAGGAATTCTTACGACCAAGAAACTGATGGCGCTGTGATAAATTGAGAGTCGGGATATGATCTGTCTCATCTTTGTAGGATTTCTTACGAACAAGAAACTGATGGTTGTATCTAATGCAGAACAACTCAAATCACCCGAGAAATAGAAGACCAAAAAGAACACATATGACATAGCATTACTAGGAGCAACTGTCAGATTTCCATTTACATAAACCAACTTTAGACTAAGTTGGTCAAAGCATTGAGGTGTGTAGTTTGAAGTTGAAACTGAAGTTAACTTTTTTTTGAAACTGTGTATAATGTTTTAATTTTCCTCCACTAATTACTAGTGGTGTTCGTACATGTCTTGAATTTGGTTTTAGTAAAATTTGATTGAGTGGGTCGTTTTAGGAGAATAATACTGATTGAGATTTTTATTGGGACATTGTTATAATTCCAGTATGAAAACTTAAAAATTTATTTGGTTTGTATTCTCTTTATTGAACTTAATGTGCTCTAGGGGAAAGATTATTATTTGCATTGTGTATTGAACATATCATTATGTCATGTTGTTTTTTAGTAGATACGTTTTGATACAATTTCTTCTTTTTGGGGATAGCAATTGTTCTTCTACAATCGCATCCATGAGTTATAGGTTGGGGAAATAAAGGCCACTACACAGATTATAAGATAACCAAGGTGAGTTCGGCATTGACGATCACTTACTATCTGTAACAGGCAAAATATTTTTGAAAGAGTAAAAGAGCATCATCGAGATAATCTAATTGGGATGATTTCAGGGGATACTTACTGAAGATGAAAGCGTTGCTCACTGAGATTGCTAAAGGTGAACTTGCTGTTATGCTCATGGCCAGACGAGATTCATGTTTAATACCGCTTGAGCAGATAACGGCCCTTTGTTACACGCCAGATTTCATAGCAGATATGAATATTGTTGTAGATTTTTTCTTTCTCCCGTGTTGCTTAATTTATTATTTTTTGCTCACTTGCTCTTTTATCTTGATGAGTTTTTTTTTCCTCTGCAGGAGATTCCATGGCTCGGGTAGAAATAAAAATAGGTGTTAATTTTTTGTTTTACTTTTTTTTTGACTATTATGCGTGAACTGGAAGGAAGTATTTTGTCAGTGTTCCAAAGGCTAGGGTATGGTTTTCTCTACCACTTATTTTTTGTTAAATTTGAAGTGCTTGAAAAAATTGATCAATGTTCCTAAATACATTTAAAATAATTATTGGAGTATGTGATGCTAACATGATTCCTATTAGGATAATATTATTGAAATCAATTCTCTTTATTGTAGAAACTAAATTAAGTATTCTTGCTTCTAAGTTATAGTTATGTGTGTTTATTGGGTCATTGAGATCATTTAGTTGGTATAAAGATTCTGAAACGTTAATAAACTTCCTCCCATTTCACGAACTTGATGATGAATTCATACTTCTAAACTATGGTTTCATCCTGCTTTTCAGATTCATATCTGTTTATGAATTTTCTTTTACCTTAGGAATCATTAGTTATTTTTTTCAATGAGGAATTTTTTTTCTTCTAGATGTAAGATCTCATTGATCTTTTGGTGATGGCTACATAACCTCTAACAAGTTCTGAGCAACTATTGATTTCAATTATTATAGTTAAAATCTTTTGCAATTTCTTCTTTCTATCGTTTCTTAGGATTTATAATTTTTTTCTGCATTTCAATTCGTAGACCCAAGGAGAATTTTACCTATTTTTCTTCTATGGGTGGACTGATTGATATGGATGCGAGATGACGATAAAATTCATGATCTGTCAATCCAATGAATTTTGTGATGTTGCTCTTGAGTCTCAACAGATTTTGATCGCTTTATTGTTCAATCCATCAACTCAAATATATAAATGTTACTTGGAATGATTTCTTTACAAAAGTTCAATGATTTCGGTCAATATTGATGTCATTTTACCATTAATTCTACGGAAATATTGCAACCAGGAATAAATCTTTGCCATATGTTAGGTCTCTATGATCTATCGGTGATGGTACACAACCTCCAAGAAGTTCTGAGAACTACTTATATATTATTTAACCCCGCTGATCATGTCTAACTTTGAATTTAAGTTTTTTATGAAGAGAAAACATTGAACGCCATAATGTTAGTTTACTTAATATTTTAGTGCTTGATGTATATAAAATGACACAACTTTTAGAATTAAAGAGAAGGGTTAATGTTGTATGTTAAATTGTCTAAATTTTTCCCCATATGTAGCTACATATTCTCTAAAACATCTGGAAGATATTAAGTTCTCATCTTCATCAACTTGGAGTCCAATTCATAACTATTCTGTTTCTGTAGCTTTCGTTTCGCGGAATATAATTCATCACAACCCCGTCTGCAAGGAGAGCAGTTTGGCCATCTGCATTCGACAATTTTAGTAGCGACCCAATTGAACTTCTAGCCAAGATTACTTTTTCCTTATACAGTAATATTCTAGGAACATATTAATTTTTAAGTTTTAGGTACTATTTATAAATTAGTACTTGGTTTTTTATATCAGTAATTTCCATTTTGGTTTAATTGATGTCAAGAAACTTATTGCTAAAGATCTATTGTTTATAAGTAGAATCACTTTTTATATTCTTTATGGTTTGCTTTGTCTGTTATTATGGTAGATTGGTGGGTAATTTCGCGATTAAGTTTTGTAGTTATTAACCGATTCTTTATTATATTATCTCCAAGAGAGTCTTCAGCAGTGTTACATAATTTTGGATTGATGCCCATAATAAAGATAAAAAGTGTTCATGAGAAGATACTTCAAATCGTGTTTTAGAACCAAAGGGTTTGTACTTAGTAAAGTAATGGCTTCACTTTAGGTATTGCTTGACGAAAAGATCTTGCTTTTATACTACACCAAATTGCATTTTAACTTTTTATTAATAATGTAATTTACAATATATTGTTTCACATATTTGATTCATGTTACTAATGATGTATGTAGTTCGTTTGGGTCATGGTTAATGCAAAGAGTTGAATGATCAGTTCCGATTGAATTGTTGCGAATTATGGAAAGCATTTATTCTTTTGATAGAGAACCTAGCTAGGTGAACAATTTGGTATTGGAAAGAATACTTTCCTGTCATTTGAAGTGGAAGGAATATTACATGTATAATTCTTTCCCCCACGATCTTTTATTTTCCTTATACATGCATGTAAACTACTGGGACGTGCATTTTCTCCTATTCTATACGAACAAACATTCATTTTAAGAGAATTTGTTATATGAGGTATTATTCTTTCTATACTAAATGAATTGATGTCACATTACCTTTGTTGTTCTTAACATGCCATAATGGATGAAGGGTTCACCTTAGATTTAACTTGACATTAGTTGGTCGGATCTGTTTAATTTGTAGCTTTTCATGTTCAGGGTAAAACCATAAAATAATTTTACCATGGACAAAAAAAATATTGGTACACGTATCTTGAATCTCTTTTGGTATTCCTTTGGATTGATTGACGTAATTCAGTTTTTACCCCTAAATTCTTAATGGAGAAGTTCTCTTCTGATTCAAATATGTTAATTATGTTCCCAACAGTATCGTTTAACTATGCAAGTGATCTAATTGTTTGCAGATGCAAAAGGTTGTGGAAACCAATCAAGTGTCAGGAGTTGCATGTTGTTCGTCCTAAAAAACAAGGACACCTCTCAAGTTGTTCCTATTTCGAATGCTAAGTTCAGAGGTTCTCTATGTAAGGTACACAATACTATGCATTCATATACATCCAGGTGAAAATGACAAACTATAGTCGTCTTCCTCCTAAAAAACAAGGACACACCTCAAGTTGTTCCTATTTCGAATGCTAAGGTTGGAGATTCTCTATGTAAGGTACAAAATACTATGCATTCGATTCACATCCAGGTGAAAATGTCAAACTATAGTCGTGTACCTTACACACTGATTTTAAAATTATCAAATATTGGTGTCGTGTTGTGGTACTTATATAAGTTGGGTGTTTTAAGAATATTCAGGAAGTCTCTTATACTATTGTATTGAAAGTGGGAAGTATCTTCATGTTTGCATTAGGAAACAGTGTTTACTTTATTGTTGACACAGGGAAAAGGTGCTTACTTTTTTAGCATGTAAATGTTCCAACATACTCAATTAAGTGGAGAAAATTATGATAATTAATGAAGTAATATAAGTAAAATGTGATCGTAGTGGAATGCAGTTCACCCTGGATAGTTTTGTTGAATAACTTTCATCTACGTTACAGGTACCAGAAGGGGTTCTTGGAAAGATGGGTGCGCCACCAAAGACTGGCGTGCCTATTATTACTCCTAACAATCTTGCTGATCCTGATTGGATTTGTATTTGTCCCTACTAGATTTGGAATGATGGAAGCTCACTTCAAATCTTTTCTAGACACACAAGGGGTCTATGGAGAACAAAAGCTTTAGCTGGAAAATCCGCTGGAATCGTCTAAATTACTGGGTCTCAAGGTGGTGGTCAGGAAACAACTGCTTAAGTCTCCCTATGTTCTCTCTACCTAAGCAGTACCAAATTATATTCATCCAAAAAAACACTGATTAGTCCTATTTTGTACCTTTTAAATATACAGGTTGAGAGAAATCACTGAGTTGGTTCACCATGGACTAATATATGTTCCCATTGGATACACATTTGAAGCTGGGATTTTTAAGATGGTGCAAGTGAAAGATGGTGGCCCATATGGTGCAGAATTTTTTTCTTGGGATAGACCAAGACAACCAACTGAGCTCGAACTTGGACAAGCCTTTCACCAGCGGAAGTACATTGCTTTATACTCTTATACAACTACTGTTTAATATTATGTACTTTTCGATTTCTTCTTTCCTTTTCTTTTCATATATGTCGAGCTACTGCTTTTGTTGTGATCATAAGTATATAACAATAAGATATTTTATTCTAATTATATGGACCATATTGAGGTTTGTGTGTTCTACATAGGGCAATAGATAGGCCATGATCTAGGCTGAGTAGAATTAATGAGCTTCCACTAAATGGTACAGTTTTACTGTCATGGATTTCATTAAAGGCTCAGTAGAATCAATTTCATTAAAGGCTGAGTTGAACCAATGAGGATGGTCATGATCTAGGCTGAGCAGAATCTTCTTTCATTTTACAGAATTTTCCGTAGTTCGTGAATGAGTGTTTCTAATTTTATGTAGTTCCAAGTTCTAAGCCGATATGTTCAGCGAACTTCTCTTCCAGTCACTCAGTAACTTATACGACTGTCTTCACTTCTAGAGGGAGAGAATTTCCTATGAATTATTGTGACAGCGGTCATGGCTGAATTATACATTGACAATAGTTGGTGAGAATTTAAGTTGCTTAGTCAGTTTTGTATTATGGGAATTTCTTATCAATTTCTTCCCTCATATTGTGTATAAGCTTTACTTCATATAGGATTAGAAATTATGATTTTTCTTTCTGTTTTTTATTTTCTTATTTATATTTGTTATTTTTTACGTGACAAGCTCATAGAAATGGTAACAACCACCACTAGGTTTCGGTTTTGATTTTACTTTCTCAGTAGGAATTTTCAGTATTTCACCAAGGATTTGATTAAATTTCTATTCTATTTTGGTTTCGTTGTTTTTTCTGATTTTACTGATGGTACATTTTTTTCTTTTCTTATTTATGTTTCGTTATGTTTACATGACAAGCGCTATTGTTTATGTGACAAGCTCATACAAATTGACAATCTCATAGAAATGGTAATAGCCACTAGGTTTTGATTTTGATTTTTGATTTTACTTTGTCAGTAGGAATTTGCAGTATTTCACTTACTGGAGCATTCCTAAAATTCTGACAATGGTAATAACCAATAGGTTTTGATTTTGATTTTTGATTTTACTCTCTCTCAGTAGGAATTTGCAGTATTTTACTTACAGGAGAATTCCTTCTTCTCTGACACGGGGTGACTTGAACATGTAGATTAGTAGATTGTTATTTTTTAAAAAGAGAGATCCAAAGATTGTGCACTCATGTAGTGAACATATTGCAAGTTTTCTCTGATCTATTCAAAGATTGCAAAGATGAAAGAGATAAATCCGATGTATTTCTAGGTACGGTTTGCTAAATAATTTTGGTTACTAAAAACGCTATGTTAATTGTAGTATCGGTAAATTGTTACATAGATTTAATTGTCTTTTATTTTTTAGAATCTTTAATGACCACCATACGTAATAATGAGATTGTTGTTCAATGAGTTGAGCTTTAAGGATATTGAAACAAAAGGTGTTCAATTATTTTAATTTCATTTGTTTTTTTATCTGTAAGAAGATGTTCTTGACTTCATTCTAATCTGTATCAATTTAATGGATCCAAGATATTTGAAGTGCAACAAGCAGTGCTTAAGATGAGTAATGTTTACGACTATATGCTCAGTGTACTTTGCATTACTTCATATTATATCCCACTTAATTTGGAAATGGTATCTGCTGTCTTGGATCAAATGGTAGAGCACATGGTGTTCAACCATGTAGTTGTGGGTTCGACTCCCATAGATGGCATTCTTTCGGGTTGGTGGTTGGTCAGGCTAAAACGTTACACATGTTTCCGACGAAAAAATAGTCATTCCATTATTTGATGCTCATTAAGTAGGACTCGAAGGATCAGAGTCTTGGTAAAACTTTTAAGAATAAATCTCTCATTCTCTCTCGAAGGATAAACCTTCAGGTGATTGCTAAGATTTTTTTTCAAGGGATAGCATAGTAGCTCAAAGGATATCCTAGCTTTGTTTATAAAAAAGAAGAAGTTTTGACTTTTCAATTGGGGATTTCTTAGCTAAAGAAATTAATTTTATCGGCTCTTCTTTTCATTATGTGCACTGATTTTAATTTGTTCTTTCTGATTCCAACTTAAATCCCAAATTGTATTTTTTTTCTTTTCCAGTTTTCTTAGACGGCCGCAGTGTTGAGAATGTGATTTATGTTGTATGAGTTATTAAAGATTTCCTTTACATACACTTTTGGAGAAACTCCATAACTTATGGAGGCAAGCCATAAGGATATATTGTGGGGTCATCTAGGTTAGTAGGGGTCCTAGATTACTACTGAATTAGTTACAGATATCGTGTGTCTCTTAATAGGCACCCTAAGTACAAATCTCAAATAAATGAGAATTAGGAGGTAACCAGCTTGATATCAATTTTGGAGAAAAACGATAGATAACCTGCATGATACCAATTTTGGAGAAAATCCATGAGAAATTATTTAAGAAATCCTTATAAGAAACTTTATGTGGTTGTTTGCAATATTTGGGTTGTTAAGTTTCTCAGTCGATCTTTTTTTTTTGAGGTTCTGGTAAAAGGATTAGTTTATATACTCAGTTTACATAGTGCAGGAAACCATATCCACATGAGTTTGTTTTGGATGAACATTCAATTGAATACCAAATCTCTAGATTGCTGAAAGTTGATGCTACGAGGAGTTTTGTCTAAATTGATTCTGAGAATTATAACCAAGAAACCATGCAACTCTAGAAACAATAATGTGGCATATGATGAGTCTCCGGTATTACATGCTCTTTTGTTTCTAAATCTAGCTGAGTAATAGGTCCTGAGATAAATCCTCTCATTTGGATCTTTGCATGGTACGATGTCATGTAATTTCAGATCATATGGATTGTTTATGTGATTGGTCCATCCACCTAGGTTTTTGCTTATTTCTTCTCTTGAAAATTTATGCATTGTTTATTTAGATTTGCTAGGGAATCTAGACAAGTATTGATTTTGAAATTCTTTGGTTGTTTTACAACTCTTGCTTGGTGCAGAAAGAAGTTCCATCCATTTTCCGGTTGAATTAACTTTGTTGACTTGATCTTCTTTTATTATTTTTCTAGCGGTAAATAATTTGGTGTTAACGAGTTTCGAACCCAGGTCACTGGTGTCATCATCTAATGACTTTACCACCGTACTATAGTATAGGGAGAAAAGTACAATTGTGGGGTAAGGATCTCTCCATCAAATGTATGAAGATTCATGGAATTAGTGTTAGTGTTGTATCTACGAAACGTACTGTTTGCACTAAATTCTCGCCATTAACCTAAAAATATTTTGTATCGAGGAGTTGCATAACAAGCACACCATGCAAAGGAAGCTCTGCAAGATAAACATGGCCTCGCACGAAGTATACACCATGCATTAATCTACAATTTGAAATCTAAATGTTACTATTATCTTGGTTTAGTACAGAACTGCGGGTAGCGGTTTGGGTTCCACACATATATGAAAGTAACTTCTCTACTGAATTGTTACTTGGTTTTGTTCTCTTAGATGCGACTCTACGTATATCTCATATCTACTGAATCCATATCTGTCTATGAACTTAACAATTTTGTTGAAAATTTTACATCGGATGGTTCGGATAATTTTTTTGTTCATCATAAAGAAGACGACGTGGGTACACCAAGCGTTATAGATAATAACTTTGACATATCTATCTCTATTTATCTTAGAAAAATAGAAATTGCACACTATTTGTGTGGGGAGATGCACTGGATTGACGATATATTGACCAAATCATCCAAGAAAATTCAACTCTTGGAAGATGTTGTCATAAGGGAAAAGTACAAATCCTTACGTTGTTTGAACCTCCCAAATTTTGAGGGATTTATATAAAGGAGATGATTCCCTGTCAAGATAATTTGTATCCACATGTGGGAGTGCTATAATTCTTCGAATGTATTTACCAGTCTTGGTTGTATCCATGATAAAAGAATTCTGAAAGGAAAGGGTCCAAACTCTAAAGTACTTTTAAATATACGGGGAACTTTAATACATTAGTGGAGCATTAATACTCAAAGTAAGAAGGGAACCATTTTCTTCTTGGATTTATATTTACGAAACTAATTATGCCTTTAGTGTATGGGAATAACAAAATCCTCAGCAGAACCAAGATGTTCTTGAGAAAATTCAGAATACTCTCTCACAACATATCGTGTCATGTGCTAAGCATTCTTCCGCACATGAGATCTGAGTAATGGCAGTCCCATGGACAAAAATATGAAAGTCATTGGTGTCCTAGGCATATGTTCGATGTTTATCATGATTCAATAGATATTACACGTTTTAATCATCAACTATATATCTTCTTGACAATGACTGCAAACCAAAATTAAAGACTAGCTTTACTGTATTATCATACTCAGATCTTCCCAATCTGATGCCAACGAAGAAAATGCAATACAAGAGGTATATATTATTTGTGAAATCCGTTTATGAATTGGAGAAAAAAAAAAGATAATACAGGAGGTACATATTCTTTGTGTAATTTGTTTGTGAACTGGAGAAATTTTTGCAGGATCTAGAGCAGCAAAACAACATCGATAGTTGGGGAAGATTTAAGTTTTCTGAGTCATTTGAATCTAAAAATTAATTGTTTAAACATGAACTCGAAAAAATATTTGATGGAAGATTATGTAAAAAACAAGAGTATTGAGCTAGAAAAATTTAAACAATAAAAAATAAATAAAAGAGGAATAAAATAACTAGCAGATTTGGGACCGTCAGGTATGGTAGGTAGGACATCATCTAACCCACATATTAACCATAGTTATCTTAATGGTGTGTAGTTTTTATTTCAAGTTCCAATTTTAATTTGTTTGATTCAGGTTATTATGCACTAAGAACATAGCTCCATAAGTGTATACGAAGATGATCTTTCATCGTTATCTAATTGAAATCTAAGAAAAAAAGTATGCTAGGACAGTAGAATTCCCGAAGAAAGAAGATTGAAATCCATATTTTGATCATTTATATTCTTGACAAGGTATGTATGCTATATATCTAAAGTTTATATTGTTCACATTATGACATGGTTCACCAGATTCTTTGGTTGTGTCAAAAGGCATAAAAAACCTGGCCATCTTCAATAACTTTTACATTATTCACCTCATTATTTATCTTATTATTGTTTTAGGTATTTGAATTCTTATTCAGTTCAAACTTTTTTTCTCTTCGGTATAGATTTCCTGGACACTTTCATAAAATTTATTCCTTTAGAAAAATTTAGTAAAGCAAATACTGGAAATGTTCATTTGTTTGTTTCAAGTAACAACTCTGTTAAAAGATTTCATATATTCAGACCGTGTTGGCATGTTCTACTTAGTTAGATAAAATGCCCGGTCTCATCTTCATAAGTGACCTTATACTTCGACTGTCATTAACTTTCAAAGGTGATGTTTACATTTAATTAATGGTCATGTGGTCATGGTCATAATTTAATTGCAAAAAGGTTAACGAATAAAATACACAAGAAGGAATAAATTTTAGTAATCATCAATGGTGATACCTAGATAACATAAACCGTATTATATCAGTAGGGAAACATGGATAAAAAATCATCTTAGTGATATCTTAGATATTTTAATGGAACATTCCAAACTAAAAATCCTATGTCAATACCGAAGTCTATATGACTTAGGACACTAATCAAAGGTTGAGCCGGGGCCGTAGGCCCCGGTGATACCTAGTTATAAATAATAATATAGTAATAAGAACAGATTCGTTCCACAAGGATATATGGGTTGTTATTTGTAATTGAAAACTTAAGTACCCTGGGGGGATTTTTGATTTAGGTCGAAAATAAGTAAACTAATAATAATAGCAAAGAATGAATAAAGAAAAAAAATATGTTGAGAATATTGGTTAAGGGTTCATCACCAATCATAATACACACACTTCGACTAAAAAATGGTGTTGTCACTCAATCATTCATTATCAAGAGTCCTAAAGTACCCCATCGAGAGCATACTCCGGTAAATTCCTTATGTCATCATATACCATAACGATGAATATATGAATACTACTTAGTGAACAACCTAATGCAACATGCTATTAGGTTTAATCCTCTAAGTGCCTTAAGTTCTATGAATTAGACTAATCCATGCAATAGAAATACTACGAGTAAACTATTTAACATAGGTCAAGCTTCTACTTGCAATTACACAAAGGTTTTGAATACAATTTGTAATCACAATATACTACTTATGACAAGGTTTATCAACAATTACGTATCTCAAAACCCTAGCCTAGCTTTAAAAATGCATTTGAAAATGCGGGGGTCTAACAACCTCACCCAATATTTTAATTAGCAATCTGTATGGACAACTCCGAGTTGTTTTTCTAGAGAATCAACAAGACTCAATCAATAGAAAATACTCAAAGAGTTATTATCTCAATCTCTCGGTTTGATTTACTCAAGCAAATATGATTCGCGAGCCTAATCAAAGAGAGATAACTTGGATGGTACCAAAGACCAATATACAAGTGTCAATCGATTTAAATCAACAACCAAAAGGTCGGATATTCTTATCGATTAAACAACGCACAACCTGTATTATTTCAATTATATAAAAATATAATGCGGAAAAGAAATAACACAGACACCAGAATTTTGTTAACGAGGAGAACGAAAATGCAGAAAAACCCCGGGACCTATTCCAGATTAAAAATACATTGTATTAAGCCGCTACAGACAATAGCCTACTCCAAATTAACTTCAGTCTGGACTGTAGTTGAACCCCAACCAATCTCACACTGATCCAAGTTACAATTATGATCCTACGCCTTTGATCCCAGCAGGATAATGTGCACTTGATTCCCTTAGTTGATCTCACCCAAAACCAAGAGTTGCTATGACCCAAAGTCGAAGACTTTAGCAAACAAATCCGTCTCACACGGAAAAGTCTACAGGTAATATATAAATTCGTCTCCCACAAATAAACCTATGAGTTTTGTTTCGTCTTTTGATAAATCAATGTGAACAAGAACCAATCGATAAAACCAGACTTATATTCCAAAAGAACAACTCAGTTTCATCAATCACCTCACAATAAACTTAATCGACGCAGCGAAGAAGATTATTGAGGAATCACAAACAATGAGACGAAGATGTTTATGACTACTTTTATCTTGCCTATCAGAGATAGAAATCTCAAGCTAATTATTACAATTGTACTCGTATGATAGAAATAGAAAGATCAGATCACAAAACTACAAGATAAGTAGTATCGGTCTGGCTTCACAATCCCAATGAAGTCTTTAAGTCGTTAACTTGGTTTTTGAGAAGAAAACCAAAGGTTAAAGGAGAATCGACTCTAGCTTTAGCAAACTAGTATCACACAGAATGTGTGGGGATTAGGTTTCCCAGTTGATAGAGTTCT
This sequence comes from Papaver bracteatum, assembly GCA_023529315.1. NCBI lineage: Eukaryota > Viridiplantae > Streptophyta > Magnoliopsida > Ranunculales > Papaveraceae > Papaver > Papaver bracteatum. Next base: position 61,397 of record JAJJWX010003990.1, read on the forward strand.
CCCTTATATAGTCTTTCAAATCAGGGTTTGCAATCAATGTTAGCTTAGTAACAAAGCATTCAATATTCACCGTTAGATGAAAACCTGATTAGATACAAGCTAATATCTCTCAACCGTTAGATCAAAAACTTAGCTTTTCATACACACATGTACTTGATGTTTAGGGTTTGTGTAACTGTTCCCAAACGTGTACAATGGTTGGTTCAATATTAGTCAACCAAATGGTTAGCCAAATGATAACTTTCATATCAACCATATTCTTCTTCACCATAACTAGTCCAAATGACTCAAATGAACTAGTTAGAGAGTTGTTCAATTGCTATGAGATCTCAAGTACTACAAGAGACACAATTGAATCAAAAACGATGTGATTCACTCGAATCATTAATCATGAACTATAAAGCCACGATTTGCAAAAGCATCCCATAGTAATTTAAGATAAGTTCACGAACAACATTTTTAGACATAACCTCTTGAGTTCGCGGACTCAAGCTAACCGATTGAAGTTAATAAACTCCAGCATAATTTCTCGGGATGAGAACTTCCATCATTTCGTGGACTGGGTTTGCGGACTGAACCTGAGCTTCAACTTCAGCATATATTCTCGGGTTCGAGAACTTACACAGTTCGCAGACTGAGTTGCTGCTCACGTTCCGGTTCCACTTGATCAACAAAGTTCGCAAACTTCGGTTCAAGTGTTAAGGACTTATACATATCTGTGTTGCCACAACAATGTTTATATCCCATAATGGTTATATAGTCTAAACTCTTATTTCAATCATTGAAACATTCTCATAGGACATCATATAGTTGTTTTCACGAACTAGTTTTCGTCAGAGCGATTTTCAAAGTGATTAAAACATAACATGACTTTCTTCACTAGGCAATGATGAACTTGGCTAAAGCGAAAGCTTTACCAATACACATTTCAAGAAATAGATAAGCGAGATATACTCATCTCGAAATGTCACATGTGCATATTCTTAGTCTATATAGTAAAACGACTTTTGTCTCAAGATATGAGATAGAGTAGATAGACTTTTGAGTGATAGATAAGTTTAAGTCTCCACATACCTTTTAGTCGATGAAGATCCATTGGTTCCTTGAGTAGTCCTTCATCTTGTATGATGATCACCATGGAGTTCTTGAGCTCAGCTACACTTTCTATCCTAGTCCGAGACCTTAGCTATAATAGACTAGAAATCAAGACTATATAGTTTTGATCACTAAGATTGAAAAATATGCTTGAGATAGAAATGCATGCGAGTTTGACCGAGCAGTGCTCTAACAACATTTATTCTCATTTAGTAGCGCTCCTAAACAAATAATCATACAATCATATGCGATAATAAATCGTAGAACAAGACAATAATAATTTGATTGGGATAACAAACCCAATATATTAATTTAGTAGCATGTTTATGATATCATTAAATCAGCAAACTTCTTCACTTCTCCTCGAGTTCCCATTCACAGAAACCCTGCCATCATACAGCTCGATGGATCACCATTAGTTCACTGTCATTGGCAGATAACTTCATCATCTCCATCTTATCTCTAATGACAGAAACATCACCAGCAAACTCCCAGCATCATCGATCAACGTTAGAAGCTCCATGAATGCTAGCAGACTCAATCTCTTCCTTCCATCTCTATTTTTTTTCGAAACCCTATCATCTTCCATCTCCTACTGATCATTCTTCTCCTTCATTAACATCACCCAACTCCATCGATCATCTATCCGTCAATGCACTGACTCTGTCTACTCGAGCCTGTTAACAACACCAGTAATAACCACAGAATCGATTTATACCCATACTCCACAGAAAACTAGAGTTTTTATCCTTCCATTCATTATTACAGCCAGCGTCCCCTCATGCTCGAGCTCTCTATCTTCATAAGTCACCACATATCCAAAACCAACATCCACAACGTCATCATCAACACCAATTCATTCCTGCTCATTCATAGCTCCGTCGACCTGCAATCGAGTTTTCATGTCCATCGGTACCCAAATTCCATTTACAGGTGAAGACGCTGCTCTTATAATTAGCATTCAACTGTCAGTCTCCCAAGACTGACATTTCAGTTTTCTTTTGAAGTGTGTCCGCCCCTTAACATAAGTTGGAGTGGCAATAGTAATTATGTGCTCTTGTAATCTTTTCGCAACTTTGAATTGGTTCAACTGCTTCTAACTTATTCATATAAGGTCGTAATGACCTCATTCTTTTGCCATTCTCTTCGTTGTTTCATTCTCTTCAAGATGATGTGAAGAAATCTCGGATTTGAGCTAGTTCCACTTCCTTTTGGTTAAGATGATCTCAAACACCTAAGAAACTCAAAAACAAACAAAATAAAAGCATAATGATACAAAAACTATCAAGAAAACAAATCATTTGATTACCTAACTAGTGCAAATAATGCACTTATCAGATATTGATAGGTGTGATAAACACCTAATTTTATATCTAGTATTTATGCTTTCTTTGCTATGTTTTCGTGTAAATTATGTGTCTTATGATTACTTTTGAGTTTATAGGTGTTTTGGAGTCATTTGGAGCTAAAGATGAAGAAATCACTCAATCGGCGCAATAAGGTCAATTCACGGCAATATTTGGAGCGAGAGAATTAAGCCGTCGGTTTCTCAAAACCGACAAGCCATTCTGAACAGGTGTCCCTTATCCACCTCATCAGGGTGGCTATATCCAGTTCATTTATTACCAAGACCTAAAATCGAGAGAGGGCATTCTCTAATTCAATGCTTTTCACCTGAAACAGAGAAGGGAAATGGTGGTTGTCTGAGATTCATCATCTGATATCGACGAGCACAGGGAGGATTGTTGCTGAGTGAATTGAAGATGGGTTTCTGAGTTGATCTACTGTTGGTTGATAGATCAAAGGGGAGAACAGATGGAGAGATTTATGAGCAGAATGAGTCTGATATTTCTAAGCACAGGGAATATTAGAGATGATGATGGCGTTTCGATTCAATACGATGAGGGAGATTATGAGTGTTCACTATTGTACTAATGAATGGTTTTGTATGAAATTCGTAGGGAAAGAGCTGTGCAATTTCTACTCTACAGCTAGTACTTAGCCATGGCCAGTTTGCATTAGGCACACAAGGTGCTTGTGAAAAGCTTGAATGAGATTCAAAGAAGCAAGTTTTGGATGGAACTGGTGCTGCCTGTAATTGGGATAAATGAGCTGATATTGATGGTGCTGCAGTTAGGTGTAGTTGCAGAATAACCTACAACTACACCCTCAGTAGAATTAGTAAAACTTAAGAAGTTCTTGATGATGAATGACAATTTTATTATGAATTCACTCAATTGATTACATAGAATTATCAGAATAGAACTAGAATAGTTACAACTTTTTCTATTCTCTTTCCTAAGATAATTTCTTACCCTCCCTAAAGGAACCTCTCGAATTTTACATTTGAACTCCTATTTATAGTGAAACTTATGCAGCTGTATATGAATTGCGAAGTACCGCAATTCATCCTCGCAAAACTTCATATTTCCCCGCGCTACTTCTATCATCGTATCATTTTATAACTCTTTCTTCTTTCATTTATTGCAATGTTCGTAAACTAATATCTTGCGATATTCAGTACCTACATATTGCCTCTTCTCATGTTAATTCTACGAAGAAGAAATGTCATGAGAATCCCTATTCTCGTAAATTTAATGTAGTTATTACCACCCATTAAGTTCGCAACATGTCTTTTTTCTTTTCCCTTACCTTTTTGACACGTTTCTTCGTAACCGTTCTTTTCAACCGTTCACGCTTAATCGTATTGATGAGTTTCTATCTTCATCAAACTCTCTCTATTTATAAATATTATCCTTTGTTTTTGCTTTTCATTCTCTTATCTTATTCATCTTCTTCATCACTTCTGCCTCTGCAATCTCTTTTATCTTTTTTCCTTTCTATTTTCCATCTTATATCCAATGGCTCCAAAGAAGAAAACTATTGAACAGATTAATGCAGAACTTGCTGATAGGGACCTCATTCTTTCTGAGATTGATGGTTATGATAATAAATCTTCTCTCTGTGTGAAGCTCTTCACCAACTATGTTTGGGATGATCAGAAAATTTTAATCTCACGAGGTCAAATCCTCGCAGGTCTTCCTCTTCCTCTTTATGATGTTAACTTTCCTCTATTCTATGAAATTTTTCCCACCCCAATTTTTCATGTGCCATTTATCAATTGACTGGTGATTGTATTCGCCTCTTAGTTGAATTTGCAAATCGTGCCGCTTTTGGGAAATCTTTGTATTCAGTTGATCTTAGGAAACCTGGATTTGAAAATATGGAAATTGTTGCTGCGAATTATACTGAGTTGAGGGTTTCTTCAAAAATTACACACTAATTCCTGCGAGGAAAGAAGATAATCGTTGGGGTGTTCGTCTTCATCGTAAAGCTAATATCGCAGCAGATGATCTTCTCATGCACGATTTTGATTATGCCTCAGGAAATAATAAGATACCTCGTCGTTCTAATGATGAAGATTGGTATAAATACCCTTTAATATTATCGGGTTCTTATATTTCTGGGATAGTAGAACTTCCTGCGAACCTTCGTAACCGCAATTATCAACCTTGGGTTTATAGAAATGTATGTACTTCCATCTCCTTATCTTTTTGTTACCCTTCTATTTAATTTCAAATGAGGTAAGAAACACTCTTGTATTTTTCTAAACAATATATTGTTGCCTCTGTTTCTTACCCTTATTTGAATTTGCAGTTCCACTTCTTCCGAGATTGTCATGTGAAAATAAGAGTTCTACTTCTTCTAAAAGGTTGATCATGAGACAACAGACTCTTCGTTCTGCGAAGGTTACCCAAGCTTCTGGTAGTCAAGATGATGCTATTCGCAAAGGGAAAAGGAAACTTCAAGATGTTGTTTACGAGAGGAGGAAAAAGAATAAACTCTCAACCAAGTCTCGTTCCAATGTAATCTCTTCTAATGAGAATATTGAGGAAGATCTAGGTGATGAAGATGATAAATTTCCTGAGAAGGACTTTAGTTCTAATTCCGACACCCTTTCTGATAATGGAGATGATGGTAATGATGCTGATGAAGGTGAAAATGAAGATTGTAGTATCCCAGAAACTTTTGCTTCAGCGATGATTAGTATCTCTGAGGCTTTCCTCCATTCTTCTTGTGGATTAGGAAATTCTCCTACAGCGAATGCTCGCAAGCTTATTGCGAAGGCTTGTAAAGTTCCTACTGTAATTGACAACAATTCCCTCAAAGGCATTTCAAGATTCGTCTCTCCTGCTTCATTATATGCTTTAGGTAGCATGGTAAGCTTATTCTCTTATTCCTTGTTTATTTCCCTTATTTTATTGATTTCTAATCTCTTTTTTCTTGTTTAGGTTGGAAGAGCGGTACCAGTACCGCTGCCGATTGGGAAAGACGTCATTCCATTGCTGAGAAGAAAACTTTGAATCGTTGTAAGAAGTTGGAGGTTGAAAATTCAAATCTTCGTCAGAAAATAGAGGATTTAAGTATTGATAATGCAGAGTTAATATCCCGTCACGAAGATAATTCACGATCTGCGAGCATCGCAACTGATAGTTCTTCTCTTCTTGAGGAGAATAATCGACTAAAGCTTGAAAATTCTTCTCTTCGTAATGATAAGGAGCAATTAGAAGGTAAATTCTTTGTAATGGTAATTAGTTTGATTATTCTTCTCTCATAACTTGCAAATCAACTCCTTAATTTCTTTGTTTGCTCGCAGAAAATTATGCGAAGATGAATGATGATTTGAAAACCATTCTTGGTGAACGTAATAAGAAGATTTCTGACTTAAGATCTCAACTTATAATTTCTCAGCATAATCATAGTTTATATGTCAAGCGTTTTCGAGCTAAGATGACTCGCAAGATTTGCGAGGACAACCAAATTACTCTTACGAAATACCATACGCTCCTTTCTGAGGAAATTCCTGAGGATACTCCATATCTGGAAATCTCTGATAGTGAAGTTGAAGATGATAGTGAAGTTGAAGAAGAAGATCATTTTGATGGGAATAAATCGCCTGAAAAATAACTTCACTCTTTTTTGTATATCTATTCTGTAACTTTACTCATTTTTGTATGTCTGTTCTGTTTCTTTTCAGTACAACACTTTCTTCTTGATTGCACTTTTAATCAATCCAACAATTTCTTTTCCAAAGCTTAATTTGAATTAATCTTTCTTTGATTGATTGTTTCCCTTATTCGCATAACTTGATCATGTGGAGAGAAATAATATATCTTAAAGACTTAGCTTAGTATTCCCCTTCCCATTATTATTGCTCTTCAAATGATCAACTATCGCTGGAAGTATTAGAATATCCTCCTCAATTTATCTTACGAATATTCATCTTATTGCGATTATGAATAAAAAGTCCTCCCTTTGAAGTATAAGAAATATAAGCCTTTTGCCTCTTTGAAGTATTAGAATATCCTCCTCAATTTATCTTACGAAGTTTCATCTTATTGTGATTATGAATAAAAAGTCCTCCCTTTGAATTATAACAATATGTAGTATACGAAGTCCCGGAATGTTGCGAAGTAAATAATAAATCTCCCCTTGAAGTATAGGAAGTATAAAGTATACGAAGTATGAAATACCCTTAAGAAGTATAAAATATCTTTGAAGAAGTATTAGAAGTATTCAATTCATGAAGAATTACCCAATATATGAAGAAGTATAAGAATTATTACTCAATGTATGAAGAAGTATAATAAACATGAGATATTCTTGAAGAAGTATAAGTAGTATTGAATTTGTGGAGAAATATCCAATATGTGAAGAAGTATAAGAAATATTTTATTCTCGTAAAATTTCACGAACATGAATTATCTGTATCTGAATGTTAGAAAAATCATACCTTTTGTTGTGTCTTCGTGAAAATTCTTCAATTGTATTGCCTTCTTTATTAGGACTTCTTATAAGAATTCTTCAACGACACTGACAAAGTTATCTTCTCTTCAAAACTTCATGATGTATATTCTTGTAAAATTTCTTCGATGATATATTCTGAAGCTGTCTTCTTTTCAGATCTTCATAATGTATATTCTTGTAGAATTTCTTCAATGATTTTGATTTAATAAATTTCATTAATTGCTGTGGTCTTATCATGCCTTCCTAAGTAAAGGTCTTATTTTGCCACCTCTTTTGTAGTAATATTTTTGTATTTGCGATAATATGACAAGTCTGAATATTCTTGTGAATATTCAATCATCGTGACATTATCGTCGTGCGATGAAATCGCAGGACGTTTTTACACTTTCATGTAATAACCCATTGATCTCATCTTAACTTTTTTGTTATATTCTGCGAGTTCTTTTTGTATGTTTTCTTGCTCTCTATTTTTTTTTTTTTTTATGAATGCTCACAGAAATTAAGTTGTTGCACAAATATGACAAGCCTTTATGTTTTTGCAAACAAGAAGCCTCGTGACATTTGCGTCTTATAGCACGTATCAGCTCCCTAATGGAGGGTGCTGCCCTTTATCTTCCCCTTGGTTGCCCCTTCAAGGAAGCGTACATCGACCATACAAGGTTAGCTCTTCCCATCCGGTTCTGCCAACAACCAACTTTTGATCGCAACCTCTTGTCCTTTTTTCCTATAGGGCTTATAGTTACGAGGTTGCACCCTATGGGGTATCCTTGGGCCAAGTACATCATTTGCCAAGACTTGTCAAAAATGGCAGATGTGGTTCAACCCCACCCGGCACTCTTGATTCAACCGTGTACCTCGGCGCCTTTATCGTTTTCTGCACTTCTTGGGAAAGACAGTATGCCTTAGTCTCCCAACCTAAATCATGTTACACCGCATAATATTGCGTAATGTCACGAGATTAGGTGAGAATCCAAGGTGTCTAACCCAGATAGGTACCCCGTTATTGGGTTGTACCCCGTGAAGTTCCATGTACTAAGGGCCCTTGGTGGTGTTCCGGTTACCCTTAATCATGGCTATAGGTACCCCCTTATATGACGTACTTTAGGACTTTGCCTCTTACGAAATGTTTCTTCGCGAACTAGGGTGTACGCCATAAAGGTTTGCTTGTGTATATTTTCTGCGGCTCTCTTTCTTTTTTGGAGGCTGATCACAGATTGCGATTTTTTATTCGCAAGTTGCGGTCTTTTCTTCGCAAGTTAATATATGCGTCTTTCTTTAATGAAAGTTAATCGCAATAAAAAGAAAAATTTGAAATTCGTAACTTTTATATATTTTTTGCGAGTAAACAATATTCGTAAAATTTATCATACCTTATTTCAACTTCTGATACTTTGTTATACTTCACGAGCAAATATATCCTTCTTGTTTCATCATACTTTTATTCTTCCCTGTTTTAATCCTCTGCCATTAAATTTTCACTTCTTTTCATAGCCTTTGCTCTCTTTCTCCAATTTCCCTTTTCAGTAGTTTTTCCTTCGCAAACTTCCACTTCTGTATCGTAACATTTCTTTCCTTCAGCCTAATCACCCTTGATAACTCCAACACCCTTCATATGTGGAAATTTTATGCATTGATGTAAAGTGGAAGCTACACCCAAAATTCCATGGAGCCATGGTCTTCCTATCAAAGCATTATATGGTGATTCAACATCAACAACGCAAAACAAAATTTTAGTTCGCATTCCACTTAACGGAATTCGCATGCTTACTTCTCCTTTGGGCTTATTAGCAGTTCCATTAAAACCATAAATCCTATAGGTAGAAGGTATTAAATCTGCATCTTTTCCCCCCATAGTTTTGTAAGCAGAATAGAATAAGATATTGACAGAGCTTCCCGTATCAATCAAAATTCTGTTAAGGACAATTGAGTCTTCTTCCATATCATCTTCGCTTTCCTCCATATTTATGCAAATTACTAATCTTACTACCAATGGGTTATCATCTGCTTCACAACCTTTTGGAATTTCAGTGGCTTCAAAAGAAATTTCACGTTTCTGCCAATCTTCAAGTCGTGAAATTTTTGCGATATTCATTACTTCCTTTCCTTCACCATCCCTCGCATATACCCTGCTTAACACATTATCATGAAAATCCTCTACGGTTTTATATGAGTGAACAATAGAATTACAGAAAACATTCCTTGCTTTTGATCCCACTTCTATATGTAAGGTTTCTTCTCCCTTTTCTTGTACTGTGTTCTCCCTGCGATTTATGACTGGAGCCTGTGGTAATTGTTGCGACTGTGTTTGCTTAAGTAAAAAGTGATCTAGTTTTCCCTGATCAATCATTCGCAAGATTATCCTCTTGATATTATTGCAGTTACTTGTGGAATGTCCATGAAAATGATGATATGAACAAAATTCATGACTTCTTGAACCCATTGGTGGTTCCTTTCCCATGTTCCATGGAGTTGGTATATGCTCTATCAGGATAATTGCCTGCCATATTTTTTCTACACTTGTATTCAAAGGTGGTAACTTTACTTCTTCCCTCATTATTCTTTGACCTCCTTGACCATTGTTATAATTTTTTCTCTGGTTCCCTTGTCCAAAATAATTTTTCCTTTGTCCCCCATAATTTTCTTGCTGTTGATCTAATCTTGGGATTTGGTTATTTGCTCCTCGATTATAGAAATTTATCTCTCTATCATACTCTTCTTGATATTTGCTACCCATTGCTACTATCTTTGGCTGGCTATTATTGATTTTCTTCTCTTCTAAAATTTGCGAAGAAGTTTGCGAAGATGTTTGCGAAGTACCTGCTACGACATTGATTATTTTGGGAAGTAAATTTGCTCCTGCATCTTGATTGCTAGTGTTTGCTACTGGATATGACTCCATACTGTTTTGCTTTTCCTCCAGTGTAATGTACTCTTCTTGCAATTCTCGTAACTCTGTCATCATTATGGAATTCTTTCTTCTGAAGATTTGAACATACAGTTGTTCAGTTGCGAACATCGCATTTATGAAGGACAGAATCAAGTATCTCTCATCCACGCGCCCGACCATATCACTGCACATAGTCTTCCATCTTCTCACCAAATGTTTCAAACTTTCACCAATTCTTTGTTTTAAACCAAATACATCTTCAATACCAAGCCGCGAAGAATGATTTGTAATATATTCCCCAAGGAAAACTGCTTGCAAGTGATTAAATGACATAATAGTGTTCTTAGGAAGTCCTTCGAACCACTTTAGAGCTTCCCCTATTAAACTTGATGCGAAGTACTTGCATAACACAGCATCATGATTCTCCCATTGTAACATGCATCTTATGTATGCTTTAATGTGCTGAATAGCACACGAAGTTCCATCAAAGATACTGGTAAGTGTGGCAAATTGCATTTTGGTGGAATTCCTCCCAATTGTACTTCTCTAGAAAATGGAGTCCTCGCAGCTTCTTCAATTGCTTCATCTAATTGCCTTCTATCTCCTCTTCTTCCATTATTTATCATCCCTCTCATTTCCGCTAATTCTCGAAAGATCCGTGCATTTGCTTCAGAATTCTCATCCATTGGTCTTTTCAATGCAGCTTCTCTTCTTATACGTTCTTGCGTCTCTTCTCTTGCGATCCTTCGCATTCTATCATATTCTTCATTAATGTTTTCATTTGCATAATTTTCCAAATATCTTCTTTCTAAATTATCATAATTGTTCAGTTGCAGAGCATCTTTAAATTCTTGTTCTTCCCTTTCTATTCTTCTCATCCTTTTCATGCGAATATCGGGAATTTCTTCTTCTTCATTTCTCCTCCTTCTGTGATTTATTTCTTCTTGATTTGCTTGTGCTCTGGTTCGAGAATTTGGTTCATTCCTCGCCATTTCTGCTTGTTGATTTCCAATTCTTTTCATAATTCTTTCATACTCAATATTTTGATTATTGCGAGCCTCCTCATATCTTCTTACTCCATTCTCGTGATTATTTTGATGTACTGCTTGTCGTCTCTCAGTTTCTTCCCTAAGTTGCTGCTCTTCCTCTCGATTCTGATTGTTTTCTCTAGGATTTAGCCTTGTTCGTAAATTCTCCATGTTTTGTTCGTGGTTTGGTATTAAAATGAAGCGATTCTCTTGATTTCTTTCACCTTGATTATGTGCTTGTTCTTGCATATTATTTTCATCATTAATTATTGGTGAATTGTGTCCTTCTCTTTCTGTTCTAACATTTGATCTTGCAACACTTTGAGATTTCCTCCTTTGTAACATCTCATTTTCCATCCTCAATTCTTGATTTTGTATTGTTAGATTGGCACGTTCTTCAGCTTCAATCATTCGTTCTTCTTGAATTCCTTGTCTCGATGTTTCTAACATCTCCCTTTCTCTTTCAAGAATTGTTCTTCCCATCAACCTCCCATTTTCTCTGATTTGTGGTTCTCTATATTCTTCTTCTGGTGTATCAGTTCTCCAAGTGTGTATACTCACTCGATCATGATCTATTGTTCATTGAGCTTGATTTCTTCGATTACTCCTTCTCCTACTAGGTTCTCCTGTTATATTTGCTTCTCCTCCTGCGAGTCTTACACTTCTTCTTACTGCAGTTAATGGTTCTGATATATTTCTTCTTCTTGTCATTTTTCTGATACAGGAATTCTTCAGTCCCTGTTTTTAGCGCCAATTATGTAGTTGCAGAATAACCTACAACTACACCCTCAGTAGAATTAGTAAAACTTAAGAAGTTCTTGATGAAGAATGACAATTTTATTATGAATTCACTCAATTGATTACATAGAATTATCAGAATGGAACTAGAATAGTTATAACTTTTTCTATTCTCTTTCCTAAGATAATTTCTTACCCTCCCTAAAGGAACCTCTCGAATTTTACATTTGAACTCCTATTTATAGTGAAACTTATGCAGATGTATATGAATTGCGAAGTACCGCAATTCATCCTCGCAAAATTATTTCGTCCTCGCAAAACTTCATATTTCCCCGCGCTACTTCTATCATCGTATCATTTTATAACTCTTTCTTCTTTCATTTATTGCGATGTTCATAAACTAATATCTTGCGATATTCAGTACCTACATTAGGTTTGAGTGCAGTGGCTAGGCAGAGATGATTGAGCTGAGGAGGTTGTGAAATTATGCTGTTCTGGGAGCTTGGAAGAGTTTTGCTGGTGGAGTTGGAGCCATGAGCTAATGGGTTCTGGTGGAATTACAGTGAGTTACAAGGGATGACTGAATGGCAAAGAATGGTGACATTGAGAAGCTGCTTAGATGCTTACAGGGTTGGAGCTAATGGGGTTGAGTTGTTGATGCTGTAGGAGTGAAATTATGATTTGAATGGATGGACTGGGTTTACAGCTGCACTGAGTTAACTCCAGCTGTTGTGGACTTGCCCAAGTGAAGCACTATGATGGTGCTGTTGTTCTAGCATGACTGAATTATGTATACTTATGTGGATGACTGAGTTGCTGGTTGAGAACTCAAAGGATATCGCAGGTGCAGCTTGTGGAAAGCTACAACTTGAGGTGATATTGTAGGTGGATGCTTACAAGGAGATGCAGCTGCGAGTGAGAGCTGGAACAGAAGCTGAGCTGTAGAGTATGAGGCGTTGCTTGTGCTGTTTGAGTTTCGGAGATTCATATTAGCTACTGCAATCGGTCAAGGTGGAGAAATTGAACCAAGAGATGGTGTTCTGAAATTGTAGTTGTGTTGGGAAAGTGCAGGAGTGGATGCTTAGATGCAGCTGCTATTCAGTGCAGGTGCAGGAATGGTTCGAATGTTCGGGTAAACTGGTTGGAATTGAAGCTAAAAGGCTAGGTGATGACATTCATGTTTCAATGATACAGAGACTAAGCCAAGTTTGGCAAGCAAGAAATTTGTTCTGGAATTCTGCGCAGCTCCGGGAAATGGTTCCATGGCTATGTCTGGGGAGTTTCTGGCAACGGCTAGGAGATAATTTAGAAGTCAACAGGGGACTCGGGAGCTGATTGGGCAAATGGTTAGGATGGAATGTAGCTGCGATAGTGCAAGTGGCCTGAGTTTTAAGCAGTGTTGATGTTGTTGTTCGTAGGCATTGAAATTACAGGTGATAGAAGGTTGTGCAGGCATGAAATGGAAGCTGCAGTGGGCTGTGGCATAAGGCGATGGTGATTCTGAGCAATTACAAAGAAGAATATGAGGCAGTGATGATTATGGACTGGACCTGGTGAATGTATGAATGACAGGATAAGAAGATGTACCAGATCAGCGAGGAGGTGATGCTGGAGTTTCCAAATAAAATTGCAGTCATGAATGATGACAGCTGTAATGGGTTGTTGTTGATGAAGAAGTGAAGAGCTTGGCTTTGATGGTCTGTGAATTATAGAAATGAGGATCCAGGTGGTGGTTTTAAGGTCAGGGAATGTTATAAGAAGCTGCAGTTGAGATTGAGCAGGTGTTGGTAGTTTACAGGGACAGAATGGTAAGAAACCAAAACTGCAGAAATAGTGCGAAAAGTGGGCGAGAATGGCAAGCCAGTGAGCATAGTTCCGGTTGTCGTATTTCTGAACCGGAAGTGGGTATGATAATGTTTCACTGAATCATGAAGGGGGTACAAGTCGGATGCAAAAGTCGACCGCCGGACATATGAGCTACGCGTCGCGCTTTTGGGTGCGTTTTCGCAAGGGATAAAGAATTGGTTTGAATGATTTTTGTGAATGTTTGAAATGCATGGAAGGTAGGATGAGCTGCTGGGAGTATGCACTAGCTAGTGACAGTTTCTGAAGAGAGAAGGGCCTGAAACAGTTTTTCGGTAACCGGATTCCGGCGCCGATGACCGGAATCTGGTTATGACGTCAGCAATTCGGCGACCCGATTTTGGACCCAAATTTTCCAGAGACTTATTTTCACTCCTGGGCTTGGCAGACCACTTGGAGACGGGTTTGAGAAGACTTAACCTAATTTTAGGAAAGTATCCTTATGAGGAGAAAAGCATATAAATAGAAAACTCTTTTCTAAACCTAGAGATATCTCCATTAGGGAGAACTTCTACCGTGTCCTAGGGTTTCATGATAGTTTTCTTCTTTACTTTCTATGATGAACTCTTATGCCATGAATAACTAAGTTTTATTATTGGTTAAAGATGTAGTTGGATTTTGAAACCAAGTTATTGATTTTATGAAATAGTTTTCTCTCCATATTATCATTTGATTTCTACTGCGCATAATAATTGCATGATTGAATGTTTGTTTGGTTGAGTCTAGAATTGATTGAACATACATCCATATCTATAGCTATTTTAGGGTTTTCATCGAGCGATAACCTTGAATACGAGTAGCATGATATGATTACGGTTTGTAGTGATACACTCTTGTAGTCATATATAGGAATTGACCATTGTCTGAATTGTTATGCGCAATGTATGACAATTGCATTGATTAGCCTATTTCCCAAACTTAATGCTCCTTGGAATTGAACTTGATTAGCGTAAGGCGTTGAGTTATTCTTTAGGTAGAATTCACATATGCAGCTTTAATGTGTGTGTTGGTGACTTTGGAAATTTATGGAGTATTATTGCAATAAGGTATTCTAGGGATTTTGATGATAGCGAGATTAAATACGAATTCTATTCGTATATTCAAAAACTTGTTTACAATTGAAGATGAAACCTTTACCCAATACTTTCACTACCTTGATTTGAGTGCTTTATTTCTTTGTCTTGCTTTTATTTAATTTTAGTATATAAAAATCAGAAAATTACCCGGTGTTTTTATATAGGAAACCAAAACAACTTGACAACCTAGACCTCTCTATGGGATCGATCCTTTCTTGCCCTTGCTATATTTATATTTTGAGTTTTGAGGAAGTGTAATTATTTTTGATGCATACGACAGCGATCAAATTTTGGCGCCGCTGCCGGGGAGGCAACGGTTGTCACTTGTTTTTGGTTTCTTATTTTTGTTTTGTTTTTGTTTTTGTTTTTAGTCTTTTTTTTTTTTCTTATTTTCTGGTTTTTAACCTTGGTTTGAGAATCTTATTTCAGGTACCAATTTCTATGGACGGAGCATATTGGAACAATGGATACGGTTTTCAACAACCTCAATAATATCACAACTACCAATTCCAGGGGTATAATCAAAACCAATTCATTGGTGATGACCAATATTCCATGGAACCTTATGGTTTTCCTCAACAACCTTATGGCGGGTATGTATGTGAACAACCACAAGGATGGGAGGATTCTTATGCTCATGAACAAAAGGTCTCTAACTTTATAGATCAAGTTTCCAACTTTTTACAAGAAGAATTTCAAAAAGCAAAAGAGACTACAAACGAGCAACTCCAAGAACTTCGTGAAGGTATTGCTAACTTGCGAAAAGGCATTGATCAATGTAAGGAATATATGTATAATTCTAATGTGCATATGGTTTGTGATGAATATTTGATTGATGCTAATGTTGAAAAAGGCCAATCCTTGGGTACTTGTGTTGATAATTGTGTAGCTAACTCAACTCTTGATCTTACTAATGATCATTCACCTATTCAAAAGGATGAGTTAGAGTTTAGCAACACCAAAATCAGCGACGAAGAACCTTATGTTAACTATGAAAGTTACGGTGATTATGATACATTGCTTGAAACAACTCATGGTGACAACAAAGAGGAGTGTACAATGGAATGGATCAAGATGAAGACGAAGAGGAATATGATGAAACTAGTGCAGCTTGCTCAAGAATTGATCTTAATAATGATCAAGAGCCTATTCAAAGGGTGGAGCTTAAGGATGAAGCATTTTTGGGTGTTCTAAAAAAGTTCCTTATAGTGAAATTTGGATCCGCAGTGGACTATGTGCCTTACAACAAAGAGGAGTATGTTGAGAATGAAACCGTTATGACCAATATTGTGGAAGACCCAATTGAGATTGCATATGTTTGTAATGATGATGTTTATGTCGAGACTTTGGTTACGACAGAAACGGACGAAGAATGGTTGCAAGGTTTGATAGAGGACCATGATATACAAGAGGTGAATAATTCACTTGAGTTTTTCAAGGATGAAGAGGATTCCGTAATCAAAGAGATTGTGCAAGGTTTGTCTAACCATTTGCATATTGATTCTTCTCCTTTACCTCTTATTGGTTTGAATTTATGTGCTTCGAGAATATTGTTGAATGATTTTATATATCGATTTCCTCCATTAGAGATACTTGATTCTCATACTATGCAGGTTTTGAAACAAGAAACCATGAAAGTACCCGACTCCTATATTCTTTATGCACTTCCAAGTGTGGACAAGAATAAGTGTGGGGGAAACTTTTATCGGTTAATAGCTTCATTCCTGTTTTATATTGCTAATATTTGTGTGAAGCTAGTGTTTGCAAAACAGGTGCTATGGGTGGATCCCCAACTTTTCCGATTATTGGTGTATGGGGAATTCAACTTGCATGTCGGGCTGACGACTTTAAACCAAGCTCTAATGGGAGGCAACCCACTGGTTTTGTGTATCTATCTCTATCATTTTATTCTTATTTTAAGTCTTTTATCTTTATTTTATTATTTTGGTTGTTTGCATATCAAAACTCCAACTTTTAGATATTTTTGAACAATCTAGAATAAACACTAGCCTTTCTAAGTAGATGGAATTTTTTCTTGGCGGTGAGGTTTATAAATTGGCTGAGTTGAGATTAGATGCCAACTAAATAGCTTGTTTAGTGTTTATTCTCTATTGTTCCGAAATAGCTATGAGTTGGAGTAATGAGTTTTTATCATGCATTTTATTTTCGTATTGTATATATATATATATATATATATATATATATATATATATCATGTTAGGATTTCCCACCTTGACTTTCTTTGGACGATTCAATTTACATTTAGGACAATGTAAATTTTAAGTGTGGGGGAGTGTTCGCATATAAAGTTGTTAGTCTTGTTATTTTTTCCCTTGTGTTCATAGAAAAAAAAATTAGAAAAAAAAAAGAAAAATGAAGAAAAAATTTGTTCTTTTTGAACTCCGAAATCTAGAAACTTGTGCCTTTAGGATGACACCATTAGTGGATGGAACCATTTTGAATGCAGGAGTTGAGGAACCAATTAACTAAAAGGGACGAACATAGCTCAAAAGTCACAATTAACATGATAGTTGTTACCATATCTCGGAATATCACCATATCACATTCTATTTTTATTTTTTCATATTTATCTATTGTTCTCTAAGTGCTTTGGTGGGTCACTAAAAATCGAGTTGTTATTACTGCTAGGATGAAATAGAGTGATTGAGTTACAAGAAAAAGAAGAAAAAATAAAATAAAATAAAATAAAAAAAAGACCGACCAATTAGACCAAACGGAATAAAAGACACTTGGATAAAGCAATATGTGTGTGTTCTCCCTGTCTCCGTCGCCTAAACAAGCGTGGAATGCAGGATCCAAGGCAACTATCATGTACTTGCTGACAAGAATCATGCGCTTGGATCCAATTTGATCCAATCATGTTGTCTAAAAAAAAAAGTGAAAAAGAAAGGAAAGTATTATAATGGTTGAATAAAGTCACTTCTGGTTACCTTGTATATGCCAGTGAGTTGATGTAGAATTCAAACCAAGTAGCTCAATCCAATAGGAATAGGTTCATCTTGGAAGTGACCTTCAGATAGATATGGGAAACATCGAACACTTGTGAACATTCGCCAACATCTACATCTATATCCATCTTCTTAATCTTTTCATTATGATTGTGGTTTGTTAGTTTCCGAGTATTGTGGCTTGTTCGACTATCTAATTATAGCTTTATTTACTAATATATGAATTGAATTTGCACAAGGTACCTCCTCCTGTAGTCATTTTGGATTCGTTCATTGATTTGTCACAAATAGATGGAGTTTGAAATATAGGTTTTGTAGGTAGACCTCTTGTAAACCTTCACGAGACTAAAACTCGTCCACTAGGGACACCTAGGGGTTTAAAGGCTTGTTATTTATGCTAAAAGTGACCGTAGCCTCGACGAGACGGATTTGTTGTATTTTTGTTTTGTTTGATTTGCTCGAGGACTAGCAAAGTCTAAGTGTGGGGGAATTTGATAGGTGTGATAAACACCTAATTTTATATCTAGTATTTATGCTTTCTTTGTTATGTTTTCGTGTAAATTATGTGTCTTATGATTACTTTTGAGTTTATAGGTGTTTTGGAGTCATTTGGAGCTAAAGATGAAGAAAGCACTCAATCGGCGCAATAAGGTCAATTCACCGGCAATATTTGGAGCAGAGAATTAGGCCGTCGGTTCTCTAAAACCGACAAGCTATTCTGAACAGGTGTCCCTTATCCACCTCATCAGGGTGGCTATATCCAGTTCAGTTATTACCAAGACCTAAAATCGAGAGAGGGAATTCTCTCATTCAATGCTTTTCACCTGAAACAGAGAAGAGAAATGGTGACTATCTGAGATTCATCATCTGAGATCGACGAGCACAGGGAGGATTGTTGCTGAGTGAATTGAAGATGGGTTTCTGAGTTGAGCTACTGTTGGTTGATAGATCGAAGGGGAGAACAGATGGAGAGATTTATGAGCAGAATGAGTCTGATATTGCTAAGCACAGGGAAGATTAGAGATGATGATGGTGTTTCGATTCAAGACGATGAGGGAGATTATGAGTGTTCACTACTGTATTAATGAATGGTTTTGTATGAAATTCGCAGGGAAGGAGCTGTGCAATTTCTACTCTACATCTAGTACTTATCCATGGCCAGTTTGCATTAGGCACACAAGGTGCTTGTAGAAAATCTTGAATGAGATTCAAAGAAGCAAGTTCTGGATGGAACTGGTGCTGCCTGTAATTGGGATAAATGAGATGGTATTGATGGTGCTGCAGTTAGGTTTGAGTGCAGTGGCTAGGCAGAGATGATTGAGCTGAGGAGGTTGTAAAATTATGCTGTTCTGGGAGCTTGGAAGAGTTTTGCTGGTGGAGTTAGAGCCATGAGCTAATGGGTTCTGGTGGAATTACAATGAGTTGCAGGGGATGACTGAATGGAAAAGAATGGTGGCACTGAGAAGCTTCTCTGATGCTTACATGGTTGGAGCTAATGTGGTTGAGATGTTGATGTTGTAGGAGTGAAATTATGATTTGAATGGATGGACTGGGTTTACAGCTGCACTGAGTTAACTGCAGATGTTGTGGACTTGCCCAAGTGAAGCACTATGATGGTGTTGTTGTTCCAGCACGACTGAATTATGTATACTGATAGGTGTGATAAACACCTAATTTTATATCTAGTATTTATGCTTTCTTTGCGAGTTTTCATGTAAATTATGTATCTTATGTGTGAATTTGAGTTTGTTAGGTACTTTGGAGTCGTTTGGAGCAAAAGAAGAAGAAACAGGGCAAAATGTGCAAATGTTATTGGAGGCGATTATTTCTCATATTTGCTTTTATTTCTTCATCTCTGGCTGAAAAGCATGTCGGCTTTAGTGATGCAAACTTTGTCTGAAAAGCATGACAACTTTAGTGATGTATAAAATTGAAGTAAAGAGGTGGATATGAGAAGTAAAGGACGGCTGCTGTGGTAGAAGAATTGAGCGTCCATGTGGAGCGAAAAGGAGCACAAAGGACAAATTCATAAGCGAGTGATAATTGGAGCCAGCTGGGTTACGAGTGGAGGAGGTGAAAACTGAACTGTCAGTTTTCTATAACTGACAGGCCAAATTAATTGAGGTGGCGCTTATCCATTTGTTGAGCGCCAGTGTCTAATCCGTACGGTTAGACCCAATTAGATTGTGTGTTGTTCTCAGACAACTATAGTTTCTCTTTCTTCCTTTGTTAAGACATCTCACCTGAGAACAAGAAAATGGAGGAGCAATTAATAGTTTAACCAAGAGAGATATTCAGAGAGAAGGATTTTGAGAGGAATTGGATGAAGAGGATTATGCTGAGATTGAAATTGAAGATGATTTCCAAGGGTTTAGATCTATTTTTCTTATCAGGAAGAAATGATGAAGAACAATTGTTGCAGTTGTGGTACATGAAGCTTCAGAATTAGGGGTTGAGCAGATTTGGAAATTAGGGTTACCTTGTTTTAAATGGGTTGTTTTGGAAACCTAAATTTAGGGTTTGTGGTGGTTGAATGGATATTTGGGGTGTTTGAATCACCTGAGTTTCAGGTGAAGTTATGAAGTGCTGTTGGTTGAAGAAACTGTAGGTGGAAGAAAAAGCTATGAATAGGTACTGTGTGTTAACATGTATGAGAAATTCCAGCTGTGACTGAAGTGGAGACTATGGAGAAGCTGATGGTGGTTTTGGTGATTGCCATGGGACTGAAATGCCTAGATGTATGTCAGGGTTTTCTCATTCAAGAGACATGGAGATGATAGAGCAGGAATTGAAGAATTTGATGGGTTCTGATGAATTTCTGAAGCTGAGATGCTAATGGTAGTGGTTCTAAGAAAGTTGGTGATGACCTGAGCTAGGGTAGCTGGTAATTGCAAAATGAGGCAGTTTCTGGTGGTTGATTGATGAAGCTTTGAGGTGATGATGATGGAATTGGCACTATGGTGCTGGTATGTATTGCATTGCAGGGAAGGTGCAGTGGCTGTGGTTTTCAGCAAGTAGAGATGCAGCATGGCACTGCAGTGGAAGTTTGTGATTGAACATTACAGGCATGGGAGTATAGCAGTGTTGGTATTGAACTGAATCAACAGACTGTATTTGCTAGGACTAATGGGTTCTGGTGGTGTCTAGAAGGGTTGTGAGTTTGAACTATTGCTGCAGTTGGCAGTTACAAGTGATGACTCTAGTTCTGGTGCTTGCAGGGTTGTAATGTGCTGAAAAGGTGACAATTTGAGCTGGATTTGGTCTGAGCTCGGCAAGGCAGCTGGTGAAACTGAAACGTGGAGATGGAGATGTTACAGCTGGAGTTGTTGTTGTTGGGCGGATGGTTTGTGCTGTGCAGTTGGTACTGTGGTGGCCTGGTGGTGGTTTGTGCAATGAGCTGTGAAGTGTGCTGAACTGCAGCTTAATTGGAGGTGCTACTGGTGCAATTGCAGGTGGAAGTTACAGGGAATGATAGGAGTTGTTTATTGTTGGCCTGAGATGGTTTTGAAGCTAAGGGGCATCTATGAAGACACAGATAGTTGTTGTAGCAGCGAGTTCCGAAAGTTGGAAGCATCAGGTGGTGTTGTTTGCTATAAGATGGTGTTGCATGCTTGTAGCTATGATGGGTTGATGTGTTGGAGATGAAGTTGTGTTACAGATGAGATGTTCGGGCTGTTAAAGGAATCACTGGTGTTGCTATGTTATGTTAGATTAACATTGCAGGTACAGTACAGCTGGAGCTGTTCTATGTTCAGGGTATTATTGCAGGTTATGCTGCATAAGATGAATTGCAGTGACAGGGAGCTTGAACTGAAGGTTCAGTTGGTGTTGTTGGTACTAGTGATTGTATGGCAGTGATCAAGGTGGTACCAATGGGTATTTCAGGAACTGGATTGTTATGTGAGAATCTCTGAGAAATCTCAGGTGCTATTGCAGGGATATGTGAAGTGAGGCTGCTGTTGAGTTATGAATGCATGGAGGTTATGAAGCTACAGAAGTGTGGTGGTGCTTGCTTCTGTAACTATGCTGTGTTGCAGTCAGGACTTAAGTGAAGCATTTGCAGTTCAAGGTGGTATGATTGAATTAGAAGTGTGGAAAGTGTAGTGTGGATAGATGGCTGAGTTACAGAAATGGACAAAGGGAAGGTTATAAATTCCAGCCATCTTGGCCGTAAGCTGCAGAAACACAGACAGCCATCTTGGTCGTGAACAGTATTTGGCTTATGCAAGATTTCAAAATCAAACCAACTCGGTCCACTCAGACTCAACTCAGTTCTCGAATCAGCTTCTGAATCGGTTGACCCGAGTTGGATCGTTTGACCGGTGACCTGGCGGACTTTGCCGGTCACCTGAGAACTTTTCCGGAGCCGAATTCCGGCAAGATTCCGGCCATTGCACCAGTTTTCCGACGAGCAGTTTTTGGCACACTTTTACATGGGTTTTTCTCACACATGGTTCATGGGCTTGGTGGACTTTTTGGTGATGGACTTTGAAGACCTAATTTTGGAAAGTGGGAAGGCTATAAAAAGAAGAAGTTTCTATTCTACTGGAGTTTGGAGGAGAGCGATTCTACTAGGGTTTTCTTTCGTTTATTTTTCATGTTCTTCATCTTATTTTTGATAATAATTATGTTGAATCAAAATACTATGAGTAACTAAATACTATTTATTGGTTATGGGATAATAAGTGGATTTCACAAATAAGATGTGATTCAATGTATTAGTTTTGTCTCAATAAGTTACTGTTTATGATTCATGGTTCATAATGTTGTATGATTTGATTGTTTATTTGGTTGAGTCCGGAATCGATCCGATTTGCTTTCATATCTAGAGCTATATTAGGGTTTTCAATACGAAAACGTTGTTCATCCCTGATTTTAAGTAGCATAAATGTGGGTAGTGCTTGTAGTGATATATCCTACTAGTCACATATGAATCATAACTTGGGTTAAATCGATTTAGTGCTTTTACACATTTTGATTGCCTTGATTAGTCTTGTTCCAGAAAACTTATTGCTTTTAGGGAGTTAAATCTAATTGTGCTTTTACACTTTAGGTTGCTTTCTAGGAAGAATTCACATATGCATCTTTTAATGTGGTTGTGATGAAATCAGGGAATTAGCGGAATACTCTTGCGATAAGATATTCTAGGACTTTTAGTAAATGAGAGATTAAAATTTCAATTCTAGTCATTGTTGATAATTCGAATTTGTGAATGAAACTATCCCGTGACCAATATATTCTCCTTATTAATTATTTTTATTATTACTTTATTGCTTTCAATTCATTTTTATTGCTTTGATAAAACAACATCCCCCCTTGGTTACTAAGAAACTGAAAATTTGCATAACAACATTAGCCTCTCTGTGGATACGAACTCTTTCTTATCACGTCTACATTTATTTTAAGTGAAGTAAGAAAGTGAAATTATATTTGACTGGCTGACAACCGATCATATACTTGTGTGGATGACTGAGTTGCTGGTTGAGAACTCAAAGGATATCACAGGTGCAGCTGGTGGAAAGCTACAGCTTGAGGTGATATTGCAGGTGGATGCTTACAAGGAGATGCAGCTGCGAGTGAGAGTCGGAAATGTGAAATTTGTAGAGTATGAGCGGTGCTTGTCTTTGTTTGAATTTTGGAGATTCATATTAGCTACGCAATCGGTTAAGGTGGAGAAATTGAACCAAGATTTGGTGTTCGAAATTGCGGTTGTGTTGGGAAAGTGCAGAGTGGATGCTTAGATCATTTGCTATTCGGTCTACAGTCGGGAATGGTTCGAATGTTCGGGTGAACGGTTGGAATTGAAGCTAAAAGTCTAGGTGATGACGTTCCTGTTTCAATGATACAGAGACTAAGCCAAGTTTGGCAAGCAAGAAATTTGTTCAGGAATTCTGCGCAGCTCCGGGAAATGGTTCCATGGATATGTCTGGGGAGTTTCTGGCTACGGATAGGAGATAATTTAGAAGTCAACAGGGGACTCGGGAGCTGATTGGGCAAATGGTTAGTATGGAAAGTAGCTGCGACAATGAAAGTGGCCTGAGTTGTAAGCAGTGTTGATGATGTTGTTCGCATGCATTGAAATTACAGGTGATACAAGGTTGCGCATGCATGAAATGGAAGCTGCAGTGGGCTGTGGCATAAGGCGATGGTGATTCTGAGCAATTACAAAGAAGAATATGAGGCAATGATGATTATGGACTGGACCTGGTGAATGTATGAATGACAGGATAAGAAGATGTACCAGAGCAGCGAGGAGGTGATGCTGGAGTTTCCAAATAAAATTGCAGTCATGAATGATGGCAGCTGTAATGGGTTGTTGTTGATGAAGAAGTGAAGAGCTTGGCTTTGATGGTCTGTGAATTATAGAAATGAGGAGCCAGGTGGTGGTTTTAAGGTCAGGGAATGTTACAAGAAGCTGCAGTTGAGATTGAGCAGGTGTTGGTAGTTTACAGGGACAGAATGGAAAGAAACCAAAACTGCAGAAATAGTGCGAAAAGTGGGCGAGAATGGCGAGCCAATGAGCATAGTTCCGTTTGTCGAATTTCTGAACCGGAAGTGGGTATGAGTCGGATGCAAAAGTCGACCGCCGGACATATGAGCTACGCATCGCGCTTTTGGGTGCGTTTTCGCAAGGGATAAAGAATTTGTTTGAATTATTTTTGTGAATGTTTGAAATGCAGGGAAGGTAGGATGAGCTGCTGGGAGTATGCACTAGCTAGTGACAGTTTCTGAAGAGAGAAGTGGCCTGAAACAGTTTTCCGGTGACCGGATTCCGGCGCCGATGGCCGGAATCCGGCGACCCGATTTTGGACCCAAATTTTCCAGAGACTTATTTTCACTCCCGGGCTTGGCAGACCACTTGGAGACGGGTTTGAGAAGACTTAACCTAATTTTGGGAAAGTATCCTTATGAGGAGAAAAGCATATAAACATCTAAATAAGTTAGTGCAGGGTGAGTTTTAATTGGCTTGAGATGCCCATTTTGAGGCCACTTGTTTCCCTCTCTAACTCTAAAGTTCAATTTAAATTAAAGAAGAAAAAAACATACTTGGTTTGAATTTGTAATTTATTACATCGATGTGTTGTGTGTATGGCCTTGGGCTTTACCAATTTTTAGTATATTAACTAAACATCATTGTTATATTAAAGGGTTAGTCATCTATGATATATCACTACTCTCCTTCTTTTTTGTTTTGAGATACCAAACATGGTGAGGCTGGAATATGACTAATGCATTACATTTGTTGAGATGCCAAACATGGCGATGAGTTAAATGAAACACACTGGTGACATTATTACATCATGAGAGTTTCCTGATCAGTTGGAACTTTTCTCTTCTTCTTACTGGATATGCTTATTAGATTTATTATTGTTTATACTTTATGACACCTGATACAGATGTTTGTTGGTTTTTTCTTGCAGAGGAAACATGAAAACACAAACAGGAAGTAGTGTTGGTGATCATTGTGTTCCTGCAAAGAAGACTAAAGTTTCGAAACCCCCATATATGCCGCCTCCTAAAGTTGTCGTTTCGAAGGATGCAAAGAAGATTAAAGTTGTAAAATCTGTAGTGCCGGATGAAGTAGAAACTGTAGTCAGGGAGTCTAGTGATTCTGGTGATTCTGATGATTCTGTTCATCTGGATGCGGAAAATGTGGTTCCGCCAGTTACACGTAAACGCAAAAGAACCTCTAAGGCTTGGGATGAATATGAAGAGGTATTGGTAAACGGGAAAGTAACGCACGGAAAATGCAAGCACTGCAATAATAAAATTACTGCAAAGAGCACACATGGGACAAGTAGTTTGAGGAAACATCTGAATTATTGTCATGTATACATAGGAACACAACAACAAATTAACCAGATGTTCGTAAAAGCTAGTGAAACGCAAGATGGGGCAGTAGATGCTTTCAACTTTAAATTTAACCAAGAAGTAACTCGTGATTGTATTGTAAGAATGATTATCTTCCATGAACTCCCTTTCTCAATTGTAGAGTACATTGGTTTCAGAAGGGTGATGACTTCATTACAACCTAATATTAAACTCGTGAAGCGAAACACTACAAAGTCAGATTGCATGAAGATTCATAAAATGGAAAATAAGCATTTGTACAAGATTTTTACTAAGGTTCAGAGTCGCATAAGCCTTACTACTGATATGTGGACTTGTACTACTCAGAATAGAGGTTATATGGCTTTGACAGCTCATTATGTTGATGAAAACTGGAAAATTCAGAAGAGAATTTTATCTTTTAGCACTGTCGATGGGCATCACACTGGAGTCAACATTGCAAAGGTGCTGATGGACCAGTTGTACAAGTGGAATATTGATAGGAAGATAGCTTCAATAACGTTGGATAACGCTTCAACCAACAAAGTAGTGGTAAGTGAACTTCGTACTCAACTAAAACCTGGACTACTTTTGGATGAAGAGTTATTCCATATTCGATGTTCTGCTCATGTGGTTGTCATTATTGTTGATCATGGGATGTTGCAAATTAAAGAAGAAATACAGGAAAATAGAAATTCAGTGAAATTTATTATAGCTTCGCCACAGAGACAACAAAAATTTCAAGAATTTTGCCTGCAAGTAGATGCTCCCAAGACAAAGTTGATTCAAGATGTTGATACAAGGTGGAATTCTACCTATCTGATGCTTGAAACAACACTTCTATTTCGGGAAGCATTTATCCGGTTTGCGAAGATTGAACCTGATTTTTTTAATGTTGCTCCAACGGCTGAAGACTAGAAGAATGCAAACAGTCTTTCAATTTGCTTGAAGGTATTTTATGACATCACCGTTCTCTTTTCAGGGGTACATCATACGTAACAGTTAATCGTTATTTTGATGTTGCTTGCTTTTTATTCTTAGAACTTCGTGAGTGGTGTGATTCTGATGATGCATTAATATCCAAAATGGTTGTGAATATGATGAAAAGGTTTGAAAAGTATTGGAAATTATCTAGTAAAACATTTGCAATAGCTTCCATTTTAGATCCTAGGTTTAAAATGAAATTAGTGGATTATTACTTCCCATTAATATATCCTGGTAACAGTGAGGTAAAGAAGTTAGAAGTTATCGAAGTCTTGAAAATATTGTATAACGAATATGCAACCTGTTATGCTTCTTCATCACATGTATACTCAACAAACATTTCGACAAATAATGTGAACATGGGAGATTCAATTTCATTTGGTAGTAGTAGGGGTAGTTCTTCAGCTTCTAAAAGTTCTTTTACTTCTAAAAGGAAGGGTTTGACGGCATTTCTGGAAGAAAGTTCACAACATGAAGTCATTCGCACAGATCTAGAGCAATACCTATCAGCTGATGTTCACCCTATTAAAAGTGGAAGTGGTACTATTGATTTGAATGATTCCAGTTTTGATGTTTTGGGATGGTGGAAATTTCATGGACCGGTATATCCAATTGTAGCATTGATAGCTCGTGATATATTAGCAATTCCTGCATCATTAGTGGATTCTGAATCTGTTTTCAGCACTAGTGGTAGAGTTGTAGATAAATTCCGTTCTTCAATGACTCCAGAAACAATTGAAGCTTTGATATGCACACAATATTGGATAAAAAGTGCGCTTGAGAGTAAGTAACATATTCAAACTTTCATGTTTACCATAATATATCAATGTTGAATTACTGATATGTTTATTGTGGTTAATATGTGTCAACTAACTATTTTACTGTGTTAGAGGAGGGATTTGGGTTAGGTGATACTTCACTTCAGACTCTTATGGAGGCAATGGATGAGATTCAGTCAGACGATGCTGATGCAACATCGCATATTGTCTAACTAATGAACAAGAAGAAGAGTATATATTTTGTTTTTTGTGAAGTTCCTATTATGGTTTACTCAAGAGAGAGATTATGGCGTATTACAGGTACACAATTTGTGCAATTGTTGGTTGTAGAGTTGTAGTGGCAGTATAATTTCATATGTTACTTCTACTGCTTAATGAATTCTGCTGGTTGTTTGCATTAATGTTCTGATTTTATGTCTTGTTGTATCTGTTTGGGAGTGAACTAACCTTTTATGATGGACTGTATTTTTTTGTCTTGTAGGAATAATTAGGCATATGATGGTGAAATATCTACTGAGATGATGGGAACTTCTTTTTGATATGGCCTAAGAACTTGCGAATTGCGTCCTTTTTTTTTGTATGTACTTGTGAAGGAAACACGCATTTTATCTCTTGGGGCTTCTACACTTTTTAGAATGATGTATGTCAACTTTTTTGGTTATATTACGACAGACTATATGCTATGGCTAGCGTTACTTGGCAGATTTTTACTTGCAGCTAGGAAAATAACTTCAGTTTTCCTAACCTCAGCTTATGTTTATCTCCAATCTGTATGTGTTAGAAGATGGTTTCTTTTCTTTCAAATTTAAGTCTTGAATAATCCATTTTCAGGAGTCACAAAATTTGGCAGTCATATAAATCTGTTTTTACCCAATGGGTACCCAGACTCAGTGATTACCCGGGTCTTTTACTGGGTCCGGTTCTGGGCCAATGAAATGGGGAACCGGCCCCGGAACCGCTAGGACCCGGAACCGACTATGATATGCCGGGTCCGGTTCTGGGTCATGTACTACTCGGGAGGACCCGGACCCATTGACATCCCTACCATTAGGGAGAACTTCTACTGTGTCCTAGGGTTTCATGATAGTTTTCTTCTTTACTTTCTATGATGAACTCCTATGCCATGAATAACTAAGTTTTATTATTGGTTCAAGATGTAGTTGGATTTTGAAACCAAGTTATTGATTTTATGAAATAGTTTTCTCTCCATATTATCGTTTGATTTCTACTGCGCATAATAATTGCATGATTGATGTATTGCAATATGATTGAATTTTTGTTTGGTTGAGTCTAGAATTGATTGAACATACATCCATATCTATAGCTATTTTAGGGTTTTCATCGAGCGATAACCTTGAATACGAGTAGCATGATATGATTACGGTTTGTAGTGATACACTCTTGTAGTCATATGTAGGAATTGACCATTGTCCGAATTGTTATGCGCAATGTATGACAATTGCATTGATTAGCCTATTTCCCAAACTTAATGCTCCTTGGAATTGAACTTGATTAGCGAAAGGCATTGAGTTATTCTTTAGGTAGAATTCACATATGCAGCTCTAATGTGTGTGTTGGTGACTTTGGAAATTTACGGAGTATTCTTGCAATAAGGTATTCTAGGGATTTTGATGATAGCGAGATTAAATACGAATTCTATTCGTATATTCAAAAAATTGTTTACAATTGAAGATGAAACCTTTACCCAATACTTTCACTACCTTGATTTGAGTGCTTTATTTCTTTGTCTTGCTTTTATTTAATTTTAGTATATAAAAATCAGAAAATTACCCGGTGTTTTTATATAGGAAACCAAAACAACTTGACAACCTAGACCTCTCTTGGGATCGATTCTTTCTTGCCCTTGCTATATTTATATTTTGAGTTGTGAGGAAGTGTAATTATTTTTGACGCATACGACATCGATCAGATATTGATTGGGGTTCAACTACAGTCTAGGCCGGATTTATTTTGTAGTAGGCCAGTATCTGTAACGGCTTAATACAGTGTAGTGTTCAATCTGGACTAAGTCCCAGGATTTTTATGCATTTTCGGTTTCCTTGTTAACAAAACTTCTGGTGTCTGTGTTATTTCTTTTCCGTATTATATTTTGTTATATAATTGAAATATCACAGGTTGTGCATTGAATAAATTAATTGATAAATCCAACCTTTGGTTATTGATTGATCGTTGAACATTGGTCTTTGGTACCGTTCAAGTATTCTCTCTTATATTCAATCGGGCTCGCAAATTATTATTTGTATGATTGCGGATTGAATTGAGAGATTGAGATATAACTCTTTGGTATACTATTTATAAGATTGAGTCTAACTGTCTAGTTGATTCTCTTGTAAGTATATTGGAGTTAGTCCATACAGATTGCTAAGCGAAATATTGGGTAAGGTTGTTAGACCCCCGCTTTTTCAATTGGTATCAGAGCAGGCAAACATGTTTAAGACCTCATAAGTCTGTGTTTGTAGCGATTTGACTCTATGGACATAAATTCTATCTCCATAAATGTACCACCAGTATTCGATGGCTCAAACCACTTGTGGTGGAATATCGTTATGCGTTCTTTTCTTCAAGCTCGTGATTTTCGAACATGGGTACGTGTTTTTATGGCTATGATCCACCGGTTAATACAGAAGGCGATGTGTCTATACCTAAGGATATTGGTAGATATAGTCTAGAAGAAATTCTTGCTGCAAAGCAAAATTTTGACAGCTTAAATGATATCATACATGCCATTACCCCAGATCTTCAGCATCATGTGACTACTTGCACAAAGTCCAAAAAAGCTTGGGATATCTTAGAAACTTTATTTGAAGGGAATACCTCTAAAAAATAAGTTAGGATTCAAAACCTAAATTCTGATTGGGAAAACCTTCGTATGGACGATGAAGAGTCATTTGATGAGTTTAATCACAAAGTGTCTGAAATTACTAATGCATCTTTTGTATTGGGTAAAACTATTCCTGAAAAGGACATTGTGATGAAAATTCTCAGGTCACTGCCATCCAGATACGATTCTAAGAAGCATGCCACCGTTGAAGGAAATGATCTTGCAACTCTTTCCAGAAATACTCTGGTCAGGAAATTAAAGATCTTTAATCATGAGCATACATCCAAATCCGGAAAGGATGTTGCTTTCAAAGCACAAAAGAACACTAAATTACTTGACAAAAGTAAAAGTGTTTTTATCTCTGAAGATGATCTTTCTGAGACTGATTCATCAGATGAAGATCTTGACAAGTCAGTCTCCTTGATCACAAGACACTTTAGGGATCTTCTTTTGAAGAGAAGTAAACGGTTCTCCAGATATAAACCCAGGTCATTTGTTATACCTCATAACCTTATTCCTCCTAAAAACATGGATAATGATGAAACTGATGACAAGGATATAACTCAGTACTTTAAGTGTAAAAGTTTTGGCCATTTTGCAAATGAGTGTCCAAATCGTAAAAATACACTAGGAATAAAGGTCTAGCTGCAACTCTTGATGAAATGTCTGACAATTATGATTCCAATAAAGATGAAAAGTCAAGTGTTGCACTCATTGAATTGTTAGTCTTCAACATATACAAAAATATGCTCATTGTATGTTGCTTTTACTTGAATATGAAATTTTCTCTTTTTCTTGTTCTGTTGCTTGTAAACCTTGAATGTCTTCAACTTTCCTTGTGGATTTTGATGTCGCTCCCTTGTTAATGATGATAGTGTTTCTATGGACTCGTTGTTGTCGATAGAATGGTGCTAAATGCAAATCGAACTACAAGAAGGAGGCTTTCATCCGTAGACGTCACCCTCATGATTGACAAAATTAGCACTCAAGAGATCAAAAATAGTGCTATTTGTAGAGCTTGCTCTGAGAATTTCTTCTCACAAACCCATATTACTATAGAGATTCCAAGCATCATATCTTCTAATTGGAAAGATGTTAATATGATTGTCAAGCCATCAATCATGAAGGAAAAAGATATTTCTCCTATTTACCCTAACCTGAAAAGAAAAAGGAAGAATGTGAGAAAACCAAGAGCTGTCCTTTCAAATCTTCAGAAATTTTCTGGTGTTCTTGAAGAATTGAAGTAATTAAGAAATAAAGCACAACAAATAAAGGCTTTTGTGTTTAAGACTCTTGAAATTAAAAAGGCCATGGTTCGGCACCAGTCAAGAAGGTTTGTTGATATCAAATCCTTTCTTCATGAATCTTATGTCCCAAGGCTGTTGACGACAAGGAGTTCGGGGACGATAAAGAATTTTTCAAAGGTCTTAATGTCTAGGAACCTTCTTATGAGAATTTATTCTTATGTTTTAAGAAGGATAACTAGGGTTTGGAATAGCCATTATTGTGAGTACACATATCTATTTCCAACGATTTTCATCTTGCAATGTTTTTAGATTTATTTATTTAAATTATAAAGTTTATTTGGAAGATGATTTTGCAGTATTAATCTTTATGATTTTATATATTGCAACTTGTTATGGGATATGTATGTTTGCGTCCGTGAACCTTGATTGTCCCATACGTGGTCAAAAGTTAAGTCTTTCATATGTCAGTATGCAAGTATTGATAAAAGATTGAATGAGCTTTTGACATACAAAAGTTAAGCCTATTGTGTCATTATGCAAATATTGATGGAAGATAGGATAAACTTTTGTGTACAAAGATTATGTTTATTATACGTCACTGTGCAAATAGTGATGACGAATAGAATGAATCTTTGTTTATTCCGCAATATTGATCTTCCCTGATCCATATTTTATGTAAAATATTATGCGGCTCAGTAAGGTTTCTTATGTGAGCATTTCCGATTAAATAAATCATGGGTACTCTTGTGGTTAATTTAATTGAGATTTTTGGATACAAATTCATATTCTTATGTGATTTTTTAATGTCCAAAGAAATTCTTATTTTCTTGTGAAAGTATGGTCACTCTTGTTGTTCTTTCAGGAATGACATTTTATGGGGGAGAGTTCTTTTTTGAACTTGTGCTTAATTTCTAAATCTTTATGGGGAGTGCAGCTGTGGAATATTATATGGGTTATCTTGTATTTTTATAAACTCCTTGATGAATGCATTTAGTTTCGGCTATATGATTACATCTTTTCCTTCGGTCATGAAGTATCTCTATGGAAATTTCATTATGATCCCACTAATTTTTGTACCTTTGCCAATTTTATTAACAAAAAGGGGGATAATTAATGTGTAGTTCACACTACAAATACATATGTTTTTCGAATCATTATGTAAGGAGGAGTGGTTTTCATGTGAGATGAAGTATTTCTGAAGGGGCATTGATATATATCACCATAGTATTGTTGTTAAAGTTGTGATACAATTGAACTTTGATGCGGTAGAATAATACTATAACATTGTATAACAATGATTGATAGCTATTATTTTCTCATTGTTATGGCTAAGGATCTTCAAGAACGATGATGCTGAACATCTTTAGAATCATTGGAGTACATGGAAGTGACGAAGATTTCAAGTAGTGTTGAAGAACCAGGGAGATCAAGCATTTGGATGAGAAGCTACAAAGTTTATTTATTTTGTATTCCATATGTATTGATAGTTTTGTCACTAAAATTGACAAAGGGGGAGACTTTTAGAGCACTGCTCGGTTAAACTCATAAGTGTTGTTATCTCAAGCTTGTTTGTCAAGTTTGGTTTCCAAAACTATAAGTCTTGATTTATAGTCTACTTATAATATAAATTTTAATTAAAACAAATCCATTTGATTATCTGTTAGAGCATTGCTCGGTCGAACTTGCAAGCATTGCTATTTTAAGTTTGTTGTCAAGTTTAGTTGCCAAAACTATAAGTCTTGATTTCTAGTCTACTGATATCTAAGGCTCGGACTAGGATAAAAAGTGTAGTTGAGCTCTAGACTCCACGTCGTTCATCATGCAAAGACTAAGAACTACTCAAGGAACTTGTGGAACTTCATCGACAAAAAGGTATGTGGAGACTTTAACTTATCTATCACTCAAAAGTATACCTATTCTATCTCATATCTTGAGACAAAAGTCGTATTGCTATATAGACTTCAATTATACACATTTGTTATTTCGATCCAAGTTTATCTCCCTTATCTATTTCTCGAAATATGTGTTGGTAAGCTTTCTCTTTGGCCAAGTTCATCTTTATTCGTGACGAAAGTCATGTTGAATATTTCAATAACTTGAAAATCGCTTTGATGAAAAATAGTTTGTGAATAACAACTATATAACATCCTCTAAGAAAGTTTCAATGATTGAAATGAGAGTTTAGAACTTGTAACCACCTTTGTATATAAACATGGTGTGTTCTCACATTTGTGTAAAAGTACAAAACCGTGAACCCAAAGTATGCGTACCCGTACGCGTATTGGTGGTTGTTGGAAATCCGGGTAAGTATGTGTACCTGTACGCATACTAGCGGAAAGTTCACGTCCATGAATTTCTGCTAGAGTTTGAAAGTGAAAAAAAAACTCAATCTGGTTACTTAAGTACGCGTACCCATATGCATACTTAAGTAGGTTACTTTATAAATCGGTTTGTTCATGAACTAAAACATTTATATATTAAGGAATGCAATCTTCGCGAACCGTGGTTATAATGTCATGAATCGATTCGACTGAATCAAAGCCGATTTTGCTTCGATTGTGTCTTGTATACTTCTATAAGATCTAAGCAATTGAACAACTCTCTAACTATTTCATTTGAACTTGTTATGGTGAAGATGAATAAAGTTGATATGAAAGTGCTCATATGACTATTATTGAACCAACTAAGTGTACACGTTTAGGTACGGTTACTCAAACCTAAATGAAGTTATATTTCATTTGTCTATAATAATCTAAGTTCGATCTAACAGTTGAAATATATTCGCTTGAATCTAATTAGGTTTTCATGTAACGGTGAATATTGAATGCTTTGTTACCAAGGTAACCTAGATTGCAAACCCTGATTTGGAGATTATATAACTGAGAACTCTAGCAACTAGGAAACCTAATCCCCACACCTCATGTGTGATACTAGTTGTATAATCTAGAGTCGATTCTCCTTTAACCTTAGGTTTCTCACAAGACCCTGTAGGTTAATGACTTAAAGACTTAATTGGGATTGTGAAGCCAGACCCAACTATTTTCTCTATAGTTGTGTGATCAAATCTTGCTGTTTATTTCGTGATTGAGTACAATCGTAAGATTGGCTTGAGATTTATATCTCTGATAGGAAAGATATAAAATTAGTCACAAACACATTCGTCTCATCGTTTGTGATTCCACAATATCTTGTTTCGCTAGTCGATTAAGATTATTGTGAGGTGATTGATATGTCTAGGTTGTTCTTCGGAAATATAAGTCCGGTATATCAATTAGTTCTTGTTCACTTTGATTTATCAAAAGACGGAACAAAACTCATAAGTATTTATGTGGGAGACAGATTTATCTACCCTTATAGACTTTTCTGTGTGATACAGATTTGTTTATCAAGTCTTCGACTTTGGGTCGTAGCAAATCTTAGTTGTGGGAGAGATCATCTAAGGGAATCAATTGCATAGTATCCTGATGGGATCAGAGACGTAAGGAGCGCAACTGTAACTTGAATCAGTGTGAGATTGATTGGGGTTCAACTACAGTCCAGACCGAAGTTAGCTTGTAGTAGGCTAGTGTCTATAACGTCTTAATACAGTGTAGTGTTCAATCTGGACTAGGTCCCGAGGTTTTTCTGCATTTGCAGTTTACTCGATAACAAATCTTCTGGTATCTGTGTTATTTCTTTTCCGCATTATATTTTGTTATATACTTGAAATATCACTAGTTGTGCGTTGAATCGATCAATTGATAAATCCAACCTTTGGTTGTTGATTGAAATTAATTGATCCTTGAACATTGGTCTTTGGCATCGTTCAAGTAATCTCTCTTATATTCAATTGGGCTCGCAAATTATTATTTGTTTGATTGCGGATTGAATTGAGAGATTGAGATATAACTCTTTGATATACTTTTTATAAGATTGAGTCTAACTGTCTAGTTGATTCTCTTGTAAGTATATTGGAGTTAGTCCATACAGATTGCTAAGCGAAATATTGGGTAAGTTTGTTAGATCCCTGTTTTTTCACAATCAAAAATCACTTTTGCTCATCATCAACAACAGATACAACTTACTACGCGTGCAGACTGGTATGAATATATTTACTCGATGGGAAGATCGAATGAATTGTTTAACCTATGCATGATATGGTTTAAAAAACATAGAGCATGTGCGGACCCTCGACCTAATATCAGAGGTGATAATAATCTCCCTCATGATCTCACATATAAGTTCACAATCCTCTTGTTTATAACCCATCTATAAAAAATCATGTCTCTCATTGTCTTCTACCAGCTGTTATAGCAAGAGTTGCAAAGAATCAACGCTGATCCAAAACAAAAATAATTTGCTTGGCCTAATCATTTCATCACATAGATACTTGTTAGCCTCCCAGTAGAATGTGCTTTCTGGTACTACCATGCGTCTAAACTCCTTGAAATATTAGACAAAACTTTTTTCTATATTCGCACACACCTCTCTCAAGATGCTTCTATCATTGCTCCGCAATCTTTTTCGCAATCTTGTGACCGAGTGATCAAGTTTTATTTTATGGATGAGCAAGATAAAAATATTGAGGAAGTAAACCTGAAACTTAATTTGTGTTATATGCTGAAAGAATATACAACATGCTTTATGATTCTTACGATGAGTTTCTTTTATTTAAGAACGAAGATAACTCATAGAGATCCATTTTTGTCATATGAAGTTCTACAACATAAGAACAAGTAACCACTATGAAGGATTTTTTTCAAGTATGTGGATTTTTTTTCAATCCTCACAACAAGAAACTCAAGGTGATTCTTCAATATTGGGAAGGTAGAGGTGAAAAGTAAGCATTTGATATACTAAGTTTTGGATTCAAATTATGGAGAAATGATCATAAACAGAACATTATATTGGATGGTTTACAATATTCCCAGTGACGCTGAAGTTGATTGTTCAAATTCAATTACGACATTTAAAATCACAACAAATAATTTAAGCACGATGCAACATGGTGGAGATTCATGGGAGGAAGGTTTTAATTTTAGTCTCTTTGTTATAAGCATGATTATCTACACTTAGTAGAGATGGAAGGTCAGATGGGTTTATGTGTTCTTGTATCATATACTGAACTTATGTTATGGGATCTAAATCCCGCAACAAATAGTTGGGATAAAGCACACTGTGTGACCCTTCCCGAATGCTTTATTCCAAAATATATCTCAGGTAGGCCAAATAAGTTGAATGTGGAAGTTGTGAAGATAAGGAATGGCAAATTGCTAGTTAAACAAAAGAACAGACTACTGCTTCGGGATTTGGATTTGAATACTCACAAGATTGTTGAGAAGAATGGCTTTGAGGATGACAATTTTCGACTAGGAGTTCATACTCCTAGTTTAGTCTCTTTATATACTGATAAATTGATACAATTAGATAGGTAAATAGGTTAAATTGTCTTCTTAATAATAGTAAACAAAACATTATTAAGTTCAAGAATGGTGTACGCAATGGATTCGGTGTTCCTTAATATTCATCCCATTCTGGAAGCACATACTTTTTTATTGTAGAAACAGACAACAAGTGAACTTGTATCAACAAAATGTGGAACTTAAAATAACATACCATTAGATTAGAGATGAAACCTTAAACACAACATTAGATTAGAAACTAATCGTCAAACATTATAATAACAGAAATGAAACATGCATTACAGAAAAAACAACATCACATAACAATAACATAAGATCCGCAATATGAAAGTGACTAGTAGTCAAACGACCATTGATGTACACAAGGCTGATGAGCAAGTAAAACCTCCGTAAAAGAATATCCTAGGGACCACAAAAATAAATTCTTATATGAAGGTTATTCGTATATGAAAGTCGAGCTTGAACAAATAATTTTTTTTCTTTATTTTGTATACTTAGGGAAATTACAATCATAAATATCACAAAAATGTACCTAGGTAAATATAAATACTATTTAAATGTGGATTTACTTTACATGCATGAATATATGAAATTTGTTATAATGCAATTCGCATAAAACTAAACTATGACACTGAAAATTGACAAATGAAATCATATGATCGAAAGATATTTGTACTAAGTTGTGCAAGAAAAAACAAAGATTCCACTTTGAAGCAAAATGATCTTGTAACATGGTTACAAAAATCTCTCCGTCTTAAATTTTGATGTATGGCAAAACTTATATTATTTATATTATAATATCAATTATTCTTATGTATGAAGGTAAGTTCCGTAAGATGAGACCATAAAAAATTATGACTTATTCCAAAATGGAGTTTATTATTAAATATAACTGGCCTTAGTCAGGACTATAAATTTTTATTTTTATATGGAGCATTACAACAAAAACAACAGGAATTAAACTTGCAATACATAAAGAAAAAAAAAATTAAAAAAATGGAAGCTACTAATTAAGCTCAATGACATAAGATCCATATCTAGCAGTAGAATGGCCATTGAAGTGCTTGAGGCTCCTGGGTAACTTCATTGTTACTAAAACCCTCACCAACTCCCTAGTACTTGATTCAAATTGACATTTTTCATGATCGGTTGAATTCGCAATTCCACTAACCCAATTTGTTGTTTTTGAGAAGTTTTTAACCATCCTAGGCTTGCAATGCTTCTTCTTCTTCTTCCCTTTCTTGGAATAAGATTCTTCTCTTCAGTCATTCTAATGACCTCACCATCATCTCCATATTCTCTGAAAACCTTTGTGTTTTCATGTTCATAATCATGGTAGCCTTGAATGGATTGGGGGTAGCCTTGAATGGATTGGTTTTGATAACTATGGTTTTGATCATATGATAATGGTACAAGAGCTTGATCATCAACCATTCTTGAGGTTAATGATTCACTCTTTGCAACCAAGTAATTTTGAGATAAAAGACATATTATCCTGATAATGAGAAAATTAAAAAAATAAAGGTGAAGAAAAAGATATAGAAGTATATTAATGATTATAGAGATTGAAACTCAGAGAAGACTGGAGGTATTATAAAAAATCTACACAACAACTTCTTGTATAAAGAGAAGATTGTGGCTTTTTGTTCATGAGAGTTTATCCAAATTTCAAATTTGAATTCTAATTTTGAAAAAATCAACAAAAAAATAAAATATTTTTGGATGAACATTGGTGCATTTATGCTCCATATTATCTTTGAATTTATACCCAGTTTTACTCATACGCTCTTTTTACATCTTACCGTTGTTTAAATCGCACTCGTCAAGTTGTTTGTGGTATAATTATTTTTCATTCAGTCTTTTATTTATTACTTAACACATCACATTGATGTTTCTTTTTGAAAGATTCCAACAAGAACAAATAACCTAATACAATGTGTGTATATATATATATATATATATATAATAATCATAACAAATATAGTGTGTCTATGTCCTAAATAAAACTTTTTTTTTGTTCATTCTAACAATTTTTGAAGACAATCATACAAAATATGTCATGACCCCGTGAGAGGGATCAACCTAGTAATAGTAGTATAATTCATATTAACATTAACCAAACGAAATTATTACTTTTATATTTTGTCCTTTTTAATATAGATTGTTATTTTCGCAATAAATAGATAACAATATAATAGATTATTTTATGTAATTTTTTCTCATTACAACTGTCGACTTGGTACTATAACAAATAACCTAATACAAAATATATAAAATAATCAAGATAATTAATCAAAAATTTATATAAATATTTATATGTTAAAACAAACTTTGTTGATAATACAACTAAGATTTAGCTGTAATATAAATAACAACGATGTTATACTCTTAGAAGACAACTTGACCAAGTTGCTTCTAATATTTGGAGACAACTCATGCTAGTCGCTTCCAACTTTGAAGAGAATTTGACCAAGTTGCTTTCACTTTTGGAGGAAACTTGAGCTAGTTGATTCCAGATTGGAGGCAACTTGATCTAGATGATTCTAGTTCGGAGGCAACTGGGTTATGTTTTTGGGTCCATTTATTCATATGAAATTATCTTATATATAGTATTTGTGAGGTATATGTGGTGCAATGGTAACACATGGTTGTGTTGAGTTGCTGACGATGGTTGTGCTGCTGGTGCTCATGATTTAAAGTCAAGAGAGTAGATGAACGCTTAGGAAGTTGAGAAGGAACTCAATATAAATCCAGGCATTGAAGTTGTTACTGCTTGTGTGTTGTTGATGGTGTTTGAGTATGGGAATGAAAGTGACTGCAGTTATTGGCTCATGTTGCAAGTGTGCATAAACGGTTGTGGTCATGAAGTCATTATGTAGAATTCTTTTGATGGAGAGATGGATGCTGTGGTGTTATATGGTGGTTTCTTGAATTGTTGGTTGAACACTGATGGTGTGGCGAACCTGTGGTGCAATGGTAGCACAACTGACTATACGTCAGAAGATGTGTGTTCGATTCATACTAGGTTCACTTATTTGTGTATAATTTTTATTTGTGAGAATGTTATTTATGCCCCTACTATCCATGGGTCATGCACAAACACCCTTATGGGTCTTTACAAATACCCCTAATGGCATAATTGAAATTATAAATAATAAAATAATTCACCTAATCCCGATTTTAACCTTTACTTCTTATAATTCATCTTTTTCTTTATTATCACTCCAGAAAAAATAATGAAACTCTCTCCATCTCCATTTCCATCGCCACTACAGCCATCAGCACCATCTTCGCCTCCTCCACCACCATCTTCGCCTCCGCCACCACCATCTTCATCCCTTCCATTATCAGCCTCGTCACTACCTAAACCACCACCTAATCTGCAAATCAACGAGAAAATAATCTTCAAAACTTAGATCTGGTGAGGAATCGACAAGAAAACAGTCTTCAGCGAGAAATCAACACCACCACCACCGTTACAATGACGACCACCATCGTTTCAACAACAACAACTTCCTTTTCCAGATAAAAATGAAAACTAAGGTATGATTTAGAGATTTGAAATTAAAAATCAAATCAGAAACT
The DNA here is from genome assembly GCA_023529315.1 of Papaver bracteatum. Taxonomy (NCBI): domain Eukaryota; kingdom Viridiplantae; phylum Streptophyta; class Magnoliopsida; order Ranunculales; family Papaveraceae; genus Papaver; species Papaver bracteatum. Next base: position 101,530 of record JAJJWX010003990.1, read on the forward strand.
AATTTTTCAGATTCAGCAATTTAGAGTTTAATGTTTCAATTTCTGAAATTTTTCGATCTTTGTTGCACAAATTTATCAAATGGAGATGGATTCTTCATGGATCGATACGAATCAATTGTGTATTGGTGATTTTTACATTACAAAGGTCAGATTCAAATCATGAGGTGGAGTTTCAAGACAAAATGGGTTCTCAGGCAGCATATTCAAATAAGGTTAAATGGATTTGTGTGGTGTATGTATAGGTCTCAGTTATGAGATGGAAGTTGCTGGCGGTGTTTGGTGGTCAAATGGGTGTTGATTGGTTTGTTTTTGAGTTCGAGTTGGTTGTGTTATGGGTGATTTTTGGGATAACAAAACAAATGAAGGAATGAGATGTTGCTTCTACGGTTGTGAGATTGAGACTCACAGAGAATCAGATATGGTTCGAATGAGGGAAAATAGTGTTCATGGCTGCAACAATTTCTTTTTCTCATATTTCTCTACAGAAAAAAACAACATGAAAAAGGAGAGATACAATAGAAGGCTTGTATTAATTTTCTAGAGTTGAATTCATTAGCAGGAAGGAATATATAAATGTGTATTGATTGTGTCGTATTTTTTTACAAGGATGTTGTTGATCATATGATGGTAAGAGCACTATCAAAAATTAGCATGTTGAATGATTAATTGGATTAAATTTGTTTAGTATTTTAGAGATGATATGTTGATTGAATGTAGACGGTGTAGTGTTTTTAAAGATTGATGTAAATACTTTTTGATACATGATAGGAACTGTACAAGGCCCGCATAACATGCACGGAAGCTTCAACGTACCTGGTTCACTTACTTCAAGAAATTTTACAATGAATGGGGTCCCTTCAGGCGTCGTCCAACAACCGACAGAGAGACTTGCTAATGAGCGTTTTGCATCAAATAATATTCCCATTGCTCTTTCCCAGGTGCTTATTTTAGTTTTTGTTCTGTAACCATATTGAAGGCAAATGTAGATTCTTTGATGTTTAACATGTATTAGATTTGTAAATCTAGCTTTGTGTAATTTTGTAGTTTGTTTGTTTTAGATATCTCATGGTAGCTCACAGGCGTATTTAGGAGTCGAAATAGAGGAGGTATAAGTCACTAACTAAAAAAATATACATTTGCTATTGTTGAGTATGTTCCATTTAATGGTCCCTTAAATGACCACAGTACAGTATTATTATTACAGGATTTTGAGTTTTATCTGGCGGAGTTTTATCATCTCTAAAATACAACTGAAGCCTACTTGGTTTTGTTTTAACAATTTTAAGTTGTTGTTATAGCCAGTTAAACTGGTGGATATTAGGTGAATGTACAGGGTTGTTGAGCTTCCAAATTTCTTTGTTTGCAGCAATGCTGGAGGTAGTGTATGTCGCAATGGAAGTGGTTTGTTTTGTTAGCAGTAGTGGTGATGGTAGTGGATGTTGCAGCTGTGGTGGGGGTAGTTGCGTGAGACAATATGAACTTGTGTTGGATGCGCGCAAACTATTAGGTATGTATGTGATACAGACCATGAACATCCGTGTAGTTTTATATATCAGTAGGTGTAGTTTTATATGCATGAATCTGTGGTGCAATGGTAGCACAACTGTCTGTATGTCAGTAGATGTGTGTTCGACTCACACTAGGTTCACTCATTTTTTTGGAGGCAACTTGGACTAGTTGCTTTCGTTTTGAAGACAACTTTGGGATAGTTTCTTTCACCTATCCAGACAACTTGACCAAGTTGCTTCTAATATTTGGAGACAACTTGTGCTAGTCGCTTCCAACTTTGAAGAGAACTTGACCAAGTTACTTTCACTTTCGGAGGCAACTTGAGCTAGTTGATTCCAGATTGGAGGCAACTTGAGCTAGATGATTCCAGTTCGGAGGCAACTGGGTTATGTTTTTGGGTCCATTTATTCATCTGAAATTATCTTATATATAGTATTTGTGAGGAATTTGTGGTGCAATGGTAACACATGGTTGTGTTGAGTTGATGACGATGGTTGTGCTGCTGGTGCTCATTCTTTAAAGTCAAGAGAGTAGATGAACGCTTAGGAAGTTGATAAGGAACTCAATATGAATCCAGGCATTGAAGTTGTTACTGCTTGTGTGTTGTTGATGGTGTTTGAGTATGGGAATGAAAGTGACTGCAGTTATTGGCTCATGTTGCAAGTGTGCATAAATGGTTGTGGTCATGAAGCTGTTACAGGTAGAGTTGCAGTAGCAGAGATGGATGTTGTGGTGTTGTATGGTGGTTGTTTGAATTGTTGGTTGAACGCTGATGCTGTGGCGAACCTGTGGTGCAATGGTAGCACAACTGACTATACATCATAAGATGTGTGTTTGATTCACACTAGGTTCACTTATTTGTGTATAATTTTTATTTGTGGGAATGTTATTTATGCCCCTACTATCCATGGGTCATGCACAAACACCCTTATGGGTCTTTACAAATACCCCTAATGGAATAATTGAAATTATAAATAAAAAAATAATTCACCTAATCCCGATTTTAACCTTTACTTCTTATAATTTATCTTCTTCTTTATTATCACTCCAGAAAAAACAATGAAACTCTCTCCATCTCCATCTCCGTCGCCACTACAGCTACCAGCACCATCTTCGCCTCCGCCACCACCATCTTCATCCCTTCCATTATCAGCTTCGTCACTACCTAAACCACCACCTAATCTGCAAATCAACGAGAAAATAATCTTCAAAACTTAGATCTGGTGAGGAATCGACAAGAAAACAGTCTTCAGCGAGAAATCAACACCACCACCACCGTTACAATGACGACCACCATCGTTTCAACAACAACAACTTCCTTTTCCAGATAAAAATGAAAACTAAGGTATGATTTAGAGATTTAAAATTAAAAATCAAATCAGAAACTAATTTTTCAGATTCAGCAATTTAGAGTTTAATGTTTCAATTTCTGAAAATTTTCGATCTTTGTTGCACAGATTTATCAAATAGAGATGGATTCTTCATGTATCGATACGAATCAATTGTGTATTGGTGATTTTTACATTACAAAGGTCAGATTCAAATCATGAGGTGGATTTTCAAGACAAAATGGGTTCTCAGACAGCATATTCAAATAAGGTTAAATGGATTTGTGTGGTGGATGTATAGGTCTCAGTTATGAGATGGAAGTTGTTGGCGGTGTTTGGTGGTCAAATGGGTGTTGATTGGTTTGATTTTGAGTTCGAGTTGGTTGTGTTCAGGGTGATTTTTGGGATAACAAAACAAATGAATGAATGAGATGTTGCTTCTACGGTTGTAAGATTGAGACTCACAGAGAATCAGATATGGTTTGAATGAGGGAAAATAGTGTTCATGGCTGCAACAATTTCTTTTTCTCATATTTCTCTACAGAAAACAACAACATGAAAAAGGAGAGATACAATAGAAGGCTTGTATTAATTTTCTAGAGTTGAATTCATTAGCAGCAAGGAATATATAAATGTGTATTGATTGTGTCGTGTTTTTTTACAGGGATGTTGTTGATTATATGATGGTAAGAGCACTATAAAAAAATTAGCATGTTGAATGATTAATTGGATTAAATTTGTTTAGTATTCTAGAGATGATATGTTGATTGAATGTAGACTGTGTAGTGTTTTTAAAGATTGATTTAAATACTTTTTGATACTTGATAGGAACTGTACAAGGCCCGCATAACATGCATGGAAGCTTCAACGTACCTGGTTCACTTACTGTAGTAGCAGGAATTCCCACACTACACCCCTATTAAGATTCTACAGAAATCTATGTGAAACTAGTTGAAGATTTTAAGAATTAAACGACACTTTATTATTTAGATCTCATAAATGTTTACAGAAAATATTCAAACTCAGAAATACAACTTTCTTTCTAGAGTTTCTCTCTCCTCAAGACTTTCTCAACTCTAAAAAATACATCCTCCTCTTTTGGACCTATTCGAACCCCTTATATAGGAAACTACCTAATGGAAGACAGCTAAGTTTTCCCCTTCTTTCGGATTTGTATTGCGATATTCTCGCAATAATAGTTATGCCCATTCTCGCAAGAATTGTAACCATCGTGGTGTAAACTTGCTCTTTTCACATTCTCTTCAATCGTCAACCTTTCCGTCGTTCTTTTGGTGTTTTTGTGACACTCGCCAAATGTGGTTGTAGCGCTCGCGGGATTACTTGAAGAAGCGCTGTTAATATCGCAAGAGTGTTATTATGGCGATATTCTGGTCCTACATCTTGCCTCTTCTCACGTCTTTTCTGCAGAGAAGAGAAGATCGTGAGAACCCCAAATTCTTCTTAACTTTCGCAGCTTTCTCTATGATTTTTTCCTCTACAAGATTCCGTTAATCTAGCTTTCCCTGTTAACACGTGTTGTAAACTTATCCTTTTATTGACACACCTCACTTAACTGGCTCCCCTTTTTACCTATAAAATGTAGACTCAAATTCCGTAACTGGTTTTCTTCTTTTAATTCTCTTTCTTCTTCGCTTAGTCTCTTTGTTTTCTGTCTGCAACTTTTCTTCTTCATATTCTCTATTTCGCCGTTTTAATGGAATCATCAAGGTATGTTCTTTGATTATGATATTTTCTTGGATCAACTTTTATTTATATTCTTCAATCTTATCTTATTTGATTCTTCATAATCCCCACATTATGTTTTCTCTTCAGTAGAACTACTCCTATTACCCAGTCCTTGATTCAAAGCCTTAATCCTCGCAAAAGGCCAACTGAAAAGAGGAAAAAAAGTTCTGCGAGTAATAAGGTAGTAAGAAACACATTCTATTCCTTAATAACAACATTGTTGCCTCTATTTCTTATCTAGATTATTATTTGCAGAATGACGAGAGCAACGCCAATCCTCCCAAAAGATCTCGCCAGTTTAAGACTTTTGGGAGCAATTTCAGCATTCCCCCATTAGCATCTGCGAGATCTATCCCTACACATGTGCAATCGGATCCTCCTTCCTCTGTTTGCGAGAAGCTCGTTGTCAATACTTCTGCCTCTACTGGACTTATACCAAATCAAACTCCTGAAGTTTATATGACTGAAACTCCCTCCAGCCCTCTACGTCCTCCAATTGTTACTTTTCCAAAAACTCCTCCTTCTGATGATGTTACCATCGCCAATGACTCAAATCATCAACTTACCCTTGTTACCTCCTCATCTTCTGCATCTCTCCCTTCATCAAATGAAACTCTCGCAGGAATTGATATTTCCTTTAGAGTTTTAGCCAACATTTTAAATAATACTAAAGACTCTTCTACTGATCCCCTTCAATACGAAGTTTGCGAGTCTTTACTCAAATATTTTGGCTCTGAAAACTCTGTTTCACGAGCATCTCTGGAAAATGAAAATGCAGCTTTAAGAAAAAGTCTTCAAGATAAGGCTTCTGAATGTGAAACTTTGAACCACAAGCTTAATAACTCTTTACTGGATCGCGAGAATCTCGTCAGAAAAATTGACGAACTGAAAGGTACACTTCTTTTCTTCCTCTTCCCTTTTATCTTTTTATCTCATTTTCATATTCTTCGTACTTAAATCTTCCTTTAAATTCTTGGCACATATATTAGTCTCCAATCAGACTCGTTTCATGGAAAAACTTAAATCTGAATCCATCGCTGAAGAAGTTCGCGTTGAAAGAGATTCTTGGATGGACCAGCATAATAGATTAGATAATTTTTATACGTATTCAATTGATCAAATATATAATCTCACTAATGAGAATAATCAATTATCGCAAAGTCAAAGTTTTCTAAACAACGAAGTTACTCGTCTCTCATATTTGTTAACCAAGACTAATTTGGCGATAGAATCTTTGTCAGATGAAAATAGAACTTTATCTCAGGAGAAACATACATTTTCAAGTTTGATGGAGATCTCCTCGCAAAAAGTGAGCAATCTTCAAAGGATGTGTGATGACCAAAAGCAATTTCTCTACTCTCTTACGAATAAACTCAATGAAGTAACTGAACATCTACCGTTGAAATAGACAAACTTATCAAGGGTAGGCTAACTCTTAGTTTGAATGCTAGCAAGATTCGAGATGAATATTCCCAACTAGAGAAATCTCATTCCCTATTGTCAAAAGAAAATTCATTTTTACGCACCAAAATGAGAACATGAAATCTCGTCTGAAAGGCATGGTTGGCGACAAATTCGATGATGCTATGAATCAATGGGAGAACCGTATCTTTTCATTAATACAAAACTTAACCTCTCAAAAAGATGGTAGTCAATTATGACTGCCTCACTTGTTAATTTTCCTCGTCAAAATTTATGTTATATTTCTCGCGATATCTTCATTTGAATAACCTTTTATCATTTTGCTACTTGCAGAATCTGAAAGAAGTCTTCACTCTACTGTCACTGATCTTACTAAGGAGTTAGATAATGTTCGCAAAGAAAACAAGACTCTCCTTTTCAACATATTGGAAACTCGTGATAAAGCATAAAGACGACTTGATTATCTTGAGTATTTCAAGAATGTAGAGATCAGAAATCGTGACAAAGGTTTCCTCCGTCAGGTTCATCTTAGTGCTCAAGTCTTTGTGAATGAAATTCTGGTTTCCAACTCTCTTCCTCCTGTATCTGTTCTTCCTCTGAAAGTTGACGATGATGAAATTCCTATCCCCATGGATAAGGATTTAGAATATGCTTCTACTGAAGGAGATGTTTAAGAAGACGCTGAAGAAGATGATCAAGAAGATAACCAAGGAAAAGAAAAAAGCTCTCCCAAAGAAGGAGAAAATCGTAATGAGAAAGATGCTGGTGATGATATTCACGATGAGAATAATGTTGGCGATGATGACAACCCTAACAACAACCCTAAATCTGGCGAGACCACCGCTGAAACTTGAATATCATTTTTCTTTTTTCTTCTTCTTTCTCGCGAGTAATGTAACTCTTCTGAAACTTTGAAGTATAACTTTTAGTCTTATTCCCTTCGAATATTCTCAAGAAAGTTAATGAAATCTTGTGTATTCATTCCCTTACTTGCCCCTCATTAATTTTCTTGAGAACTTGAATTACTTCTGTTCAATAACTTGAAGAATGCTGAAAAAATTTGCCTTCATATATATTTTCTTGCGATAAACAGATCTTTCCTGCCAAAAAAGAATAATTAATGTTTGAGATTATTCTATTGGTCTTATTTTGCCTTCCTAATTAATGGTCTTATTTCACCAATTTTCTCTTTGCGACAAAATCACAGGACGTCTTTACATTTGCATGTATCAACCCATTGATCTTGTCTTATCTTTATTTCTTAATTGTATTGCGTCAATATGACAAGTCTAAGTTCTCTCGCGAGATCAAATCCTCGTGACATTTCCGTCTTGCGATGAAATCGCAGGACATCTTTACACTTTCATGTAAAAACCCATTGATCTCATCTTAACATTTTCTCTTTTGGCTTTTTGCCTTTACTTCACGCGACAATATGACAGGCCTAAATTTTCTTGCGATCATAAAGCCCCATGACATTGCCGTCTTAAGACACTTATCAGCTCCCTAATGGAGGGTGCCGCCTTATCTTCCCTCTGGTTTCCCTCCAAGGAGGGCACATCGGCCATACAAGACTAGCTCCTCCCATCCATATTTACCAACAACTAGTTGTTTTCGCAGCCTCTTGTCCTTTATGCCTATATGGCTTATAGTTACAAGATTGCACCCTAAGTGGGGTTTTCTTCGTGCCAAGTGCATCATAGCCAAGACTTACCAAAGATGGCATAGGTTGTCTGATCTGGACACCCTTGATCAACGTGTACTTGCGCCTTGGTCATACTCTGCACTTCTTAGGAGAAATCCTCAGTCGTCCAACCAGGGTATAACCTTATAAAGCTGGAAATCCAAGATCTCTCTCCCTGATAGGTTTTTTTTAACCCCAACATCTGTATGACTCAGGTTACAGTAGCAGTATAACCTTATCCCTGAATCATATAAAGATATACCCCCCCCCCCCTTATAACGTGCTTGTAGGTCTTACATTTGCCTCTTATGAAATTGTATTCGCGAACTAGGGTGCACGCCATAAAGGTTTGTCTCATTCTTTAAATCTCTGCGAAATTTTATTCGCGTTTCTTAAAATTTCTTGCTAGTTCCATTAAAATTTCTTTTCTTTTTGATCTTCTCTTTTACAACTTTCAATCTCATCTCCTCCATTCAAACATAATATTTTTAGAAAACAATTTTACCTTTCTACTTACTATTTTTTGATTCTTCGTTTCTTTCATGTTTTGCTGGCTTTTCCCTTTATGTGAGCTGCTCGTTATGTACTTCTTCTTATCGTAATTTCTTTCTCATCTTTTTCATCATCTGTCCTTCTACTTATTGTTTTCCCGCGAGTTGCTCGCCATTTCCTCCTCTTGTGCTCTTTGCATCTGCGCTTTTGCTGCGCTTTATTATTTGCTTGATATTCGCGAGAGACTCTCTATCCACTTATTCATGCTTTTCTATTGAATCAACCATCAGTCTGTCACATCTCTGTTGATGCTGAATTCTGTACTTCCAATTGTTATTCTTCCCTGCTCTTTCCTCTCAAGATTTGATATCTATCTCATAACATTTCTTTCTTTCTCCCCAAACTCCTTTAATTACTTCAACACCATTTGGATGAGGGAATTTAATGCACTGGTGGAAGGTAGATGCAACACCTAATATCCCATGTAACCAAGGCCGTCCAATCAAGGCATTATATGGTGATTCAATATCAACAACACAGAATAGGATTTTGGAAGACATCCCCTTTAGCGGAATTCTCATTGTGATCTCCCCTTTAGGTTTGTTGGAAGTACCATTAAAACCATAAATCTTATATGTTGATGGTACTAAATCTTCATCTTTTCCACCCATGGTTCTATAGGTATGATAGAATAAGATGTCTACAGAACTTCCAGTGTCAATTAGGACTCTATCAATGGCCTAAGATTCTTCTACTTCATTGTTGTTTTCTTCATCTTATTCTTCTTCTGTTTGTCTTGGTTTTATTTCCAACCTTACCACCAATGGGTTATCATGCAACTCTCCAGGCTCTGGTACCTCTTGTGCTGTAAAAGAAAGAATTTGTTTCTGCCATTCTTCTAATGGCGAGACTCTCGCTATATTCATTATTTCTTTTCCATCCATATCTCTGGCGAAGACTCTACTTAAGACATTATCGTGGAAATATTCGATGGTTCTGAAAGAATGCACAATAGAATTGCAAAACAAATTCTTTGCTTTGGCTCCAACCTCTATGACAAAAGTTTCTGCTCCCTTTACATTATTCACTCTGTGATTGTCTGGTGGTGGTGGTAATTGTTGCGATTGTTGATGCCCTCTTAGAAAATGATTTAGATTCCCTTGATCAATCATTCTTAGGATTATTCTGTCTTTACATTTCTGCAGTCATTTATCGAATGGCCATGGAAATGATGATAAGGACAGAACTCTTTATTGCGAATGTTATGATGTGGTTCCTTCCCCATGTTCCATGGTGATGGTATATATTCCATCAAAATGATAGCTTCCCAGATTTTCTCTACACTAGCATTCAAAGGCGGCATCTTAATCTCCTCCAATATTGTTCTCATATTTCCCTGATTTCTGAAATTATTTTGCCTATGTCCACCATAAGTCTCTTGGGGTTGATCAAGCCTTTGGATTTTATTATTTCCTCCACGATTGTAATAATTCTTCTCTCTTTCATACTCTTCTTGATCGCGACTTCCCATAGCCACTATCTTTTGTTTGTCATTAATCGCCACCTTCTCTGGTTGAATTTGCGAGGTGCTCGCCACATTATTAATCATTTTAGGAAGTAAGCTTCCATTTTCCACTACAGAGCTGGTGTTTGCGATTGGGTATGAACTCATTTCGTTTTGTTTTTCTTCCAAAGCAATGTATTCTTCTTGTAACTCTCTTAGTTCAGTCATCGTGATGGTGTTTTTGATTCTGAAAATTTGTATGTAGAGCAGATTGGTCGCAAACATTGCATTAATAAAGGATAAAATAAGATATCTCATCTACTCTTATTGCTAGTTTCACCGCACATTGTCTTCCATCTTATGGTAAGATGTTTTAGACTCTCGCCAATTCTCTCGCTTTAATCCAAACACATCTTCGATACCAGTCGTGAAGAGTTGTTGCTTATGTATGCACCTAAAAATGTAGCTTGTAAGTGATCAAAAGAAGTAATAGTATTTTTCGGCAATCCCTCAAACCATTTTAGCGCCTACTTGATCAATTTCGGATGAAAAATACTTGCATAAAACAGCATCATGATTCTCCCATTATAGCATACACCTAACATAAGCTTTAACATGTTGAACAGCACAAGTAGTCCCATCAAAAATATTGTTTAGTGCTGGTAAGTTGCACTTTGGAGGAATTCCTCTTAGTTGCACTTCCTGTGTGAAGGGAGTTCTAGATGCTTCCTCAATAGCCTCATCAAGTTGTCTTCTTCCTCCTTCTCTTCTATTATTTATCATTCCCCTCATTTCTGCTAATTCTCTTAAAATTTGCTCATTTGCAGCTGGGCTTTGCTATTGGCCTTTTTAGCGCACTTTCCCTTCTCCTGCGTTATTGTCTTTCTTGTCTTGCGAGAGTTTGTGAAACTTCATCCTCATCATCATTTCGCATTCTTCTGCGATTTTCATCTTTATTTCCTTCCAAAATCCGCAATTGATTATGTCTTCTAATTTCCTCTCCGCCAATTTCTTCATTTCTCGTCATTTCTCTTCGTTGTCTTTCTATTCTTATTTGTATTCTGTCGTACTCTTCTTGAACATTATCATTTTCGCGATTTTGTGTACGTCTTATTTCTCGATTATCATGATTATTTTGCCTTATTGCCTCCTGAAATTCATGTTCTTCCATTTCTGCCCTCAACCTTTTTCTCTCGCAAGCTAGGCGTGCATGTTCACCATAATGTCTCTCAATTTCGTTCTCAATAATTCTTTGATTTATGCCATTCTCTCGCCCACGTAATATTCTTCTACCCTCTTCGTGATTTTCTTCACCATCTTGATTATCTTCATTTCTTTGATTTTCATTGTTTCGTCTTCCATTCAAAGTTTCTCTATAAGGATGATAACGATCATTAATTACTCTCTCTTCTCCCTGACGTTGCTCTCTATTTGGATTTTGTGTTTCTTCTTGTACATTTTCTCTATAATTTCTTGTAAGGGAATTTCGCCTTGGTATTTCTCTAAATGATCTTGAACTTGATCTAGTAGTACTTCTCGATCTTCTACTTTGTAATCTCAAATTCTCCATTCTCAACTCGTGATTTTGTCTTGTTAAATTTGCACGTTCTTCCGCCTCTAACCTTCTTTCTTCCTGTGTTCTTTGTCTTAATTCATCTGTTGTTTCATCTTCATCTTGATGAATCAACCCTTCAATTACCTCTTGATTTCTTCCTTCTCTGCTTTCACCTCTTAATTGTCGATTTTCTTCTCCTTCTATCGAATCCGATCTCCATGTATGCACACTCACCCTATCATAATCCACTCCTCTATTTTGTATTGGTGTTGGTTAACTTGGCTGTTGAATTGGATTTTCCCCTTCATTCCTTGTCCTATTTCTTCTTGTTCTCATCCTTGAAGATTCTCCTAATTCACTTGTTTCTCCACCTGCAAGTCTTTTACTCCTTCTTACAGTTGTTGGTGGTTCTGATGTATTTCTTCTTCTTCTTCCAGGCATTTCTTCAATTCCTCCAAATCTTCAAATTGTAATTAGAGATTTTGTAGCTGGATTCTCCCTATTTCGGGCGCCAAAATGTAGTAGCATGAATTCCCACACTACACCCCTATTAAGATTCTACAGAAATCTATGAGAAACTAGTTGAAGATTTGAAGAATTAAATGACACTTTATTATTTAGATCTCAGAAATGTTTCGTAAAAATATTCAAACTCGAAATACAACTTTCTTTCTAGAGTTTCTCTCTCCTCAAGACTTTCTCAACTCTAAAAAATACATCCTCCTCTTTTGGACCTATTCGAACCCCTTATATAGGAAACTACCTAATGGAAGACGGCTAAGTTTTCCCCTTCTTTCGGATTTGTATTGCGATCTTATTACAATAATAGTTATGCTCATTCTCGCAAGAATTGTAACCATCGCGGTGTAAACTTGCTCTTTTCACATTCTCTTCAATCGTCAACCTTTATGTCGTTATTTTGGTGTTTTTGTGACACTCGGCAAATGTGGTTGTAGCGCTCGCGGGATTACTTGAAGAAGCGCTGTTAATATCGCAAGAGTGTTATTATGGATATATTCTGGTCCTACACTTACTTCAAGAAATTTTACAATGAATGGGGTCCCTTCAGGCGCCGTCTAACAACCGACAGAGAGACTTGCTAATGGGCGTTTTGTATCAAATAATATTCCTATTGCTCTTTCCCATGTGCTTATTTTAGTTTTTGTTCTGTAACCATATTGAAGGCAAATGTAGATTCTTTGATGTTTAACATGTATTAGATTTGTAAATCTAGCTTTGTGTAATTTTTTTGTTTGTTTGTTTTAGATATCTCATGGTAGCTCACAGGCGTATTCAGAAGTCGAAACAGAGGAGGTATAAGTCATTAACTAAAAAAAAATCTACATTTGCTATTGTTGAGTATGTTCCATTTAATGGTCCCTTAAATGACCACATTACAATATTATTATTACAGGAATTTGAGTTTTATCTGGCGGAGTTTTATCATCTCTAAAATACAACTGAAGCCTACTTGGTTTTGTTTTAACAATTTTAAGTTGTTGTTATAGCCAGTTAAACTGGTGGATATTAGGTGAATGTACAGGGTTGTTGAGCTTCCAAATTTCTTTGTTTGCAGCAATGCTGGAGGTAGTGTATGTCGCAATGGAAGTGGTTTGTTTTGTTAGCAGTAGTGGTGATGGTAGTGGATGTTGGTGTGGTGGGGTAGTTGCGTGAGACAATATGAACTTGTGTTGGATGCGCGCAAACTATTAGGTATGTATGTGATACAGACCATGAACATCCGTGTAGTTTTATATATCAGTAGGTGTAGTTTTATATGCATGAATCTGTGGTGCAATGGTAGCACAACTGTCTGTATGTCAGTAGATGTGTGTTCGACTCACACTAGGTTCACTCATTTTTTTGGAGGCAACTTGGACTAGTTGCTTTCGTTTTGAAGACAACTTTGGGATAGTTTCTTTCACCTATCCAGACAACTTGACCAAGTTGCTTCTAATATTTGGAGACAACTTGTGCTAGTCGCTTCCAACTTTGAAGAGAACTTGACCAAGTTGCTTTCACTTTTGGAGGCAACTTGAGCTAGTTGATTCCATATTGGAGGCAACTTGAGCTAGATGATTCCAGTTCGGAGGCAACTAGGTTATGTTTTTGGGTCCATTTATTCATCTGAAATTATCTTATATATAGTATTTGTGAGGAATTTGTGGTGCAATGGTAACACATGGTTGTGTTGAGTTGATGACGATGGTTGTGCTGCTGGTGCTCATGCTTATAAGTCAAGAGAGTAGATGAACGCTTAGGAAGTTGAGAAGGAACTCAATATGAATCCAGGCATTGAAGTTGTTACTGCTTGTGTGTTGATGATGGTGTTTGAGTATGGGAATGAAAGTGACTGCAGTTATTGGCTCATGTTGCAAGTGTGCATAAACGGTTATGGTCATGAAGCTGTTACAGGTAGAGTTGCAGTAGCATAGATGGATGTTGTGGTGTTTTATGGTGGTTGTTTGAATTGTTGGTTGAACACTGATGGTGTGGCGAACCTGTGGTGCAATGGTAGCACAACTGACTATACGTCAGAAGATGTGTGTTCGATTCACACTAGGTTCACTTATTTGTGTATAATTTTTATTTTTTTTAGAGACAACTTGTGCAAGTTGCTTCCATATATGGAGACAACTTAGGCTAGTTGCCTCCATATATGGAGAGAACTTAGGCTAGTTGCTTTCACTTGTTGAAGACAACTTGAACTAGTTTCTTCCTATATTGACACAACTTCAGCAAGTTTACTCCACATGGTGGTGGTGGTTGGCGGCGACGATGGTGGTTGACATCGGTAATGGTTGGCGGCGGCGGCAGGTGTCGGTTGTTGGCGGCGGCGGGTGTCGGTTGTTGGCGGCGATGGTGGTAGTGGACAGTGGTGGTGTTCGTTAGCGGCGGTGGTGGTGGAAAGTGGTGGTCGTTGGCGGTGGTGGTGGTCGTCGGTGGCGGTGGTTGGTTGTCGGTGGTGGTGGTTGGAGGTAGTGGTGGTCGGTGGTGGTGGTCGTCGGCGGTGGTGGTCTTCGGTGGTGGTCGGCGGTGGTGGTTGGAGGCGGTGGACAGTGGTGGTGGACAGTGGTGTGGGCATTAGAGTTTTTTTTTTTTTTTTGAATAATGGTGGTGGTGGTTTTGTAGATACACTATATAAAGGAGGGTATTTTAGTAATGTATTAGGCTTAGGGGTATTTGTAAAGTTCATAAGGGTATTTTTGCAAGGGATCTCATAGTTGGGGCATATAAATAATTTTCCCATTATAAATATATTTACTCATATCAAGTTATAGGTGCATAGACGAAAATTATGACAACCACTGTTACAGTCACAACCATTCTAACAAGCAAGTCATGTAACTTGTTGGCATTAATAGATCTCTATGAAGCACTGACTCAACATTTATAAAAGATATAAATTATTATCTTCAGATGCATTGGGTATTTAACTTCAAGTATATTTTAAAACAATTAATCATGACGATACTCGGATATCCACCAAATCACTTAGTAAAATATAAGAGTTTAAAAACACTTTTTGTTTTTGATTAATGGATCATAGCATCAAGTATAAATGATAAGATCAAAAAACTTGCTCAAATCATAAACCTACCTTTTTGAAGAATCTAATCATGAATCCTACCATTTTACCAGATATTTAATATCTTACCCAACATAATATGTGCTCTCTAGTTCTTGCGCCTTTCTCACCACGTTTCATACTAGGGCCTTTCTTAGTGAGGATACACTTTCAACACAATCAATTTATGTTGGGGTGAACATTATTTAGTTTACCACAACATAGTTGAGACAAAGTCATTTAAGATCTCTAGGAATTTTACAACTTCCTTGAAGCTTTCAACGACTTTTTTGTACCTCATTAAGATGTTGACTCTTGTTGTGCTCTTTTCCAGAAGATACTTATTATTAACACTAGTTGTTTTATTGATATTCATTGGTACCCATTTCTGAGTGGTTTTAGGAGCGGTGTGTTTCTTTTTCTCCCAACATCGTTCTGAAACTTCCTTAGGAAAATACTGGAAAAACTGATATTACGCAAATTAGTTTTCTTTTTCCAGTTGGGAGCATCATATCTTGTTATCTTATGAGCAGAAGCAGATCTGATTTTATCTCTTTTACGAAATTTGTATCTCATTTGCAAGTAACCTGGTTTTCCACAATAAAAATATTTCTTAATAAAATGGGAAAAGCGATGATTATTATTACCTAGAAGTTTATGTGTTTGCTTCGGAGCTTCATAGAATTTTCTATTTTCGTCATTAGCAGGTGATGGAGATACTTCAATTTTTTTTGTTCTTTTCGGTTAGAGCTTTTGGTTGAGAAGATATTTAGCCTTGCTAAATTTCACCTCTTTTCAAGTACTGGGAGCATGTTTATTCCTTCATATCACGATTATTTCTACATGCTCCCAATATCGAGGTTACCACTGAGAGTCAAGATTTTGTTTAAGATCATATTTTCTTGTTCCAACCTTTTGTTGATTATTATGGTTAGATAAAAAGTCATTCATGTTGTTCTTATTCAGATTGAAAGGTTTTGTCATTTCCGTTTGTTAAATTTTTTTCCACCAAGACTGTTGATGGAGTTGTCAGCTTATTATAGTTTTATCGATGAAACAATTTTTTATTTTTCTATTTTTCCTTGTTAAACTTCTTTCCAGTAGAACTGTTTGTTAGAGAATTGCTCGGTCGAACTCGCATGTGTTGCTATCTCAAGCATGTTTTCCAATGTTAGTGATCAAAACTATAAGTCTTGATTTCTAGCCTTTTTGTAGATGTGTCGGACTAGGACATAGATAGTGTAGTTGAGCTTAAATCTCTCGACGTTCATCTATTGAAGACGAAGAACTACTAAGGGGAGCTTGTGGAACTTCTTCGACAAAAGGTATGTGGAGACTTGAACTTATCTATCACTTGGAAAGTCTATTTATACTATCTCCTATATTGAGATATAAGTCGTGTTACGATATAGTTTTCTTTATACACATTTGATATTTCGAGATCAGTATATCTCGCTTACATATTTCTTGAAATATGTGTTGGTAATCTTTCTCTTCGACCAAGTTCATCTTATATCATGAGAAAATTTCTGAGTAACATCTTACATAGTTTGTGTGATACAATCATTTGGTGTAAGACTTGGAAGGTTTCAATAATGGTTATTTCAATATCTTGAAAATTGCTTTGATGCTAATAGTGTGTGAAAACGGCTATTGTCATTATAAAAGAATGTTTCAATGATTGAAATAAAGATTTGATGATGTAACCATCTTTGGATATAAGCATATATAGTTTGTTCACATATTAATGTATAAGTCCATAAACCGGGAGCCAAGAGTATGCATATGCGTGTATATGAAATTGGTGAAGGAGACATGTTAAGTATGCGTACCTGTACGCATACTGGAGGAAGTTCTCGAACCGAGAAATTCTGCTAAGTTTGGTTTTGGAAAAACTCTTAACTAGCACCTTAAGTATACCCCCACCCCGTACGCATACTGGTGGAAGTTTTTGAACCGAAAATTTCTGCTGAGTTTGGAAACTTTACAAACTCAAAACTTGTTGCTTAAGTACGCATACTTAAGCTGGTTACTTTGTCAAGTCGGTAAGTTCATGGACCTAAAATTTAAATCATAGGGAATGTAATCTTTGCAAACCGTGGCTATAATTTTCATGATTGATTCAAGTGAATCAAACCTATTTGATTTCAATTGTGTTTTCTAAACAATTGAACAACTCTTAACTAGTTTCATTTGAGTCAATTGAACTAGTTATGGTTAAGATGAATAAGGTTGATATGCGAGTAATCATATGGATAACCTCAGTTAACTATTTGTGAACAAACATGGTGTACACGTCTAGGTATAGTTACATAAACCAAAATGAGGGTACATTTCATTTGTGTGTAACAAGCTAAGTTCGATCTAACGGTTGAAAGATATTAGCTTGGTTGAATCAGGTTTTTCATCTTACGGTTATTATTGAATGCTTTGCTACCAAGGTAACTTAGATTTCAAACCCTGATTTGAAAGCTATATAAAGGATAACTCTAACAACTAGAAAAGGTAATCCCCACACCTCATGTGTCTTACTAGTTTCATAACTAGAGTCGATTCTCCTTTAACCTTAGGTTTCTTCTCGAGACCTTGTAGGTTAATGACTTGAAGACTTCATTGGGATTGTGAAGCCAGACCCAACTATTATCTTTATAGTTGCGTGATATGATCTTGTTGTTTCTATCGTGTTGAGTGCAATTGAAATAATTGGATCAAGATTTTATATCTCCGATATTCAATATATAAAAGTAATTACAAACAAACTTCGTCATATCGTTTGTGATTCCACAATAACTTGTTTCGCTAGTCGATTAAGTTTATTGTGAGGTGATTGATAATACTAGGTTGTTCTTCGAAAATATAAGTCCGGTTTATCAATTGGTTCCTGTTCACCTTGATTTATCAAAATATGGAACAAAAACTCTTGGGTATTTCAGTGGGAGACAGATTTATTCAATCCTATAGACTTTTCTGTATGAGAAAGATTTGTCTATCAAGTATTCGACTTTGGGTCGTAGAAACTCTTAGTTGTGGGTGATATCAGCTAAGGGAATCAAGTGCATAGTATCCTACTGGGATCAGAGACATAAGGAGCGCAACTGTATCTTGAATCAGTGTGATATTGATAGGGTTCAACTAAAGTCCAGTCTGAAGTTAATTGGTAGTAGGCTAGTATCTGTAGTGTCTTAATACAGTGTGTTGTTCAATATGGACTAGGTCCCGGGGTTTTTCTTCATTTTCTGGTGTCTGTGTTATTTCTTTTCCGCACTATATTTATTATATAATTGAAATATCACAGTTTATGCGTTGAATCAATCAATTAGGAAATCCGACCTTTAGTTGTTGATTTAAATTGATTGATCCTTAAACATTAGTCTTTGGTACTGTTCAAGTTATTTCTCTTATATTCAGTTGGGCTCTCAAATTCCTATTTGCTGATTGCAGATTGAATTAAGAGATAAAGATATAAAACTTTGATATACTTTTCTCTAGATTGAGTCTGGCTGTCTAGTCGATTCTATTGAAAGTATATTGGAATTTGTCTATTCAGATTGCCAAACAAAATATTGGGTGTGGTTTTTGTACCCCTGCCTTTTCAATTGGTATCGGAGTAGGAAAACACGTTTAAATACCTCATAAGTCTGTGTTTGTAGCGATCTGAATATGGACAGAAGTGCTATCTCTGATAAACACATCACCATAGATAAAAGTCATGTTTATATGAAATCTATTAAATATAAAGATTTGTCAATCTCGAATATATATGAACCCTGTGTTCCAATGAAACAAACTTGCATTGACAAGTGTTACCCGGTTTACCTTACTGACGAGTTTGACTCTGAAGTTGAAAGGGAAGCAGCCAAAGAGAGTGTAGTGATTCTAAAACTTGTTAGAATCCAAGATGATGATGTCAATCGGTTGAAACACAAAGTCAATGTTCTTGTTGGTATGGTAAATGAGTGTGACTCTCTTCTAAAGGTCCTTAGAGAGGAAAACACCTCAGTATATTCTTCATGAACTCAACTTGAAGGAAATCTCAAAGAGGATGCTTTGGAAACTGAACTTGTTTTGAATAAATTCTTTATTCAAGAATTTTCCAAAGAGTCCACTATACCAACTGCTTCTGATTTAACTAGAAAATTATTATTTCAGAAGCAAAATCGAAATCCCTTCTTGTTGGAAAATATGTGCATGTGTCTTCCTTTAATCAAGGAATATCTACATCACATGGAAGGAAGATATCTCCCAACGATAGTATTAATAATGTTCTGTCTAATCACTCAGGTGATCAGAAAGTGTGTCTCTTTTGTGATTCAAAAGGACATGGTGAACAAAATAGGAAATCTAGGTTGAATGACAATTCTATTGATCATCTTCAACATACCTTAGATTTAATTCTCAAAGGTGTAACTGACATTCGTATGTCTAAACCAATTGGTTTTAGTACTCACCCTGTGTACCCCACTAGGAAAGTCAGATCCATGTGTTCCTCAAATGTTCGAATGCAAAACAGTCTTCCTAAACCAATTCGTCCAAGAAGATCTCAAGGATCTTCTTCTATTAACAAAGGGGATAATGTTGTTTATAATGTGAAAAAGGTGCCAGAAGAAGGAGGAAAAAAAGAAGAGTTGGAAGACAACCAAAAAATGATAATTGAAGGGTATAAAGAAATCATTAACAGGATGTCAATTCCTTCCGGTCAAGATTCTTCAGGTAAGAATACATACTATGTGTCGTATTTTGATGATAATAAATTTTATGATAACTTTTCACATCATAACGGTTTACCTCCAAAGATCAGGAGAAATAGGTTGAACCAAAAATAACATTCATTTGATGATCTCAAGGCTCATATTTGTGCTAATTGATCACAAGTTTGAAATCTCACTCACAAAAATCCTGGTTGAGTGAGATATGGTCAGGTATACTTGTGGCAAAATGTCCTATGACTGTCTAGCTTTTTCTTATCTTTCTTAGCTAGATTATCATTGACAAACATTTTTGCATAAGTAGTTTTTGTTTTGTCAAGCATTTGTCTTCTTTTTTTTTTGTCAAAAATTTGCTATTCTTATGCTCTAAATTTTTTCTTCTGTGAGAATATAAAATTTATTGAGCTAAGGCTTGTGAATTATTTTCTCTCAGCAAAACACTGTTTTGCAAATTGTATCCTTGGTTTGCATCCGTCGTTTCTGTGGTTCTTTTCTTATGGGCCAAGGTCTCGATCATACGAGTACTCGGGTTACATGTCATGGACCATCTTTTAAAACCCTAAAAAAAATGGTTCCTTGTGAATCCATTTAAATATCAAAACCTTTTTGCTTGAGTACGCATACTCCAGGTTATGGCATCTCCTTCGGGAACTTGGAACTTTGCAAAAGGTTTTCTTGATAAGGGTTGTGGTTTCGAAGAAGAGGATAAAAGAACTCTTGTGGAAGTTAATGACATCTCTCCTCAATCTCCTGATAATTATTCAGACAGTGAGGATGATGAAGAGATTTCCGCAGAAGTTGTTCAAGATTTTATCAGTCAATTTAACGATGCAAAACTGCTTCTTGTTGATACCTTAAAAAACATTGATATGTTAAGAACTGAGTTGAAAATGGTGAAATATGACCTTGCTCTCATGAAAACACACGTTAAGGATCGTATCAAGAAGAATATCTTGTTCAGAGATGCAATCGATACCATCTGTCACAAGCTTGGAGGTCTTAGAACTCATCAAGCTTGTGCACGAGAATGCTGATTATTATTTGTGATTTTTTTTGTTTTTAGAGTTGTTTTTGTTCTTCTTGTTTTTATCTAGAAAACTTCTCATGAGAATTTATTCTTGTGTTTTAAGTAGGATAACTAGGGTTTGGAATAGCCATTATTATGAGTACACATAGCTATTGCCAACCCAACATTTTTCATCTTGCAATGTTTTTAGATTTATTGGTTTAAATTCTAAAGTTTATTTGGAAGATGATTTTTGCAGTATTAATCTTTGTGATTTTATATATTGCAAATTGTTATGGGATATGTTGTTTACGTCCATGAACCTTGTCTGTCCCATATTTTTTCAAAAGTTAACTCTATTATATGTCAGTATGAAAGTATTGATAAAAGATAGAATGAACTTTTGACTACAAAAGTTAAGCCTTTTATGTCATTATTCAAATATTGATGGAAGAAAGGATGAAATTTTGTTTACAAAGATTAAGTCTATTATGTCATTGTGCAAATAGTGATGAAAAATAGAATGGATTTTTGTCTATTCCTCAGTATTGGCCTTTCCATGATCCACATCTTTATGTATGCACTGTGTTGCTCCATAAGTTCTCTTATGTTGAGCATGCCCAATTGAATTGATCATTTTCCTTGTGGTTAATTCAATCGAGATTTTTGGATACAAATTCATGTTTCATGTGATTTGTTAATGTCCAGAGAAATCCTTCTTTTCTTGTAAAAGTAAGGTCTCTCTTGTTGTTCTCTCGGGAATGACATTTTATGGGGGAGAGTTCTTAATTTAACTTGTGCTTAATTGACAAATCTTTGTGGGGAGTGCGGCAGTGGAATATTGTAAGGGTTATCTTGTATCTTAATAAACTCATTGATGAATGCATTTAGTTTCGGATATTTGATGGCATCTAAACAAGTTGGTATGTTGTTCTCTTTTGGTCATGACGTATCTCTATGGAAATTTCATTAGGATCCCACTAGTTTTCGTACCTTTGCCAATTTTTATTGACAAAAAAGGGAATAATCAATGTGTAATTAACACTACAAATACATATGGTTTACGGATCATTATGTAAGGCAGGGTGGTTTTCATGTGAGATGAAGTATTGACTAAGGAGGAGTGATACATATCACCATAGTATTGTTGTCAAAGTTGTGATACAATTGAACTTTGATGTTGTATAATGATACTATGAAACTGTATAACAATGATTGAGAGCAACCGGTTTCTCATTGTTATTGCTACGGATCTTCAACAACAATGATGCGGAATTTAATACATTTGTAATCATTGGAGTACTTGGAAGTGACGAATATTTTGAGTAATGTTGAAGAACCAAGGAGATCAATCATTTGGATAAGAAGCTACAAAGTTTATTTATTTTGTATTCCATATGTATTGATAGTTGTCACTAAAATTAACAAAGGGGGAGATTGTTAGAGCAGTGCTCGGTCGAACTCGCAAGCGTTGCCATCTCAAGCTTTTTTTTTGTCAATGTTAGTGATCAAAACTATAAGTCTTGATTCCTAATCTACTTATAGTGATGTCTCAGACTATGATAGATTGTATAGTTGAGCATTAGACTTCACGGCGTTCATCAATTGAATATGAAGAACTACTAAGGCGAGCTTATGGAACTTCATCAACAAAAGGTATGCAGAGACTGAAACTCATCTATCACTTGGAAATTCTATTTCTACTTTATCTCCTATATTGAGACAAAAGTCGTATTACGATAGTTTTCGACTATACACATTTGAGATTTCGAGTTGAGATTAACTCACTTACATATTTCTCAAAATATGTGTTGGTAAGCTTTCACTTCAACCAAGTTCATCTTATATTCTTGACGAAAGTCAAAAGATGATCATGTGAAAATCGTCGAGTAACATCTTACATGGTTTGTGTGATACAATCATTTGGTGTAGACTTGGAATGTTTCGTTATGATTATTTCAATAACTTGAAAATTGCTTTGATGCTAATAGTGTGTGAAAGCGTCTATTGTCATCCTCTAAGAAAGTTTCAATGATTGAAATAGAGTTTATATTTATTGGATTATAAATATAGCATGCATTCTTGCATGTATGTGATCCATAACCGGAACTAGAGTATGCATACATGTATGTGTACTTGTAGTTGTGAAATTCAGTGTACCAAATACACATACCGGTATGCATACTTGCATAAGGTATAGGTCCGGGAATTTCTGCTAGGATTTGGAAGTGTACTAAGGTATACGTTCCCCAAACTCATACTGGCTACTTAAGTATGCGTACCCATTTGCATACTTGAGTAACTAAAGTTTCAAAATCGGTTTGTTCATGAACTAATACATTTATATATTAAGGAATGCATTATTTTCAAACCGTGGATATAATGTTCATGAATTGATTCGAGTGAATCAAACTGATTTTGCTTCAATTGTGTTCTTGTATACTTCTATGAGAGTATAACAATTGAACAACTCTTTAACTAGTTTCATTTGAACTAGTTATAGTTCAGATGAATAAGGTTGATATGAGAGTGTTCATATAGCTAACCTCGGTTAACTACTATTGAGCCAACATGGTGTACACGTTTAGGTATGGTTACATAAACCAAAATAAGGGTACATTTTATTTGTGTATAACAAGCTAAGTTGGATCTAACGGTTGAAATATATTAGCTTGAATTTAATCAGGTTTTCATCTAACAATGAATATTGAATACTTTGTTACCAAGGTAACTTAGATTGCAAACCCTGATTTGAAAACTATATACAACATAACTCTAGTAACTAGGAAACCTAATCCCCACATCTCATTTGTGATACTAGTTGTATAAGCTAGATTCGATTCTCCTTTAACCTTAGGTTTTTAACGAAACCATGTAGGTTAACGACTTACAGACTTCATTGAAATTGTGAAGCCATACCCAACTATTTTCTTTGTAGTTGTGTGATCTGATCTTGATGTTTCTATCGTATTGAGTACTATTTTCTCTAAGATTAGCTCGAGATTTATTCTCCGATAGCCAAGATAAAAAGTAGTCACAAACATCTTTGTCTCATCGTTTATGATTCCACAATATCTTGTTTCGCTACCATATAATTAAGATTATTATGAGGTGATTGATAATACTAGGCTGTTCTTCGGGAATATAAGTCCGGTTTATCAATTGGTTCCTGTGCTTATTGATTTATCAAAAGACGGAATAAAACTCGTAGGTATTTTTGTGGGAGACAAATTTATCTATTCCAATAGACTTTTTTGTTTGAGATATATTTGTATATCAAGTCTTCGACTTTGGGTCGTAGCAACTCTTAGTTTTATGTGAGATCATCTAAGGGAATCAAGTGCGTAGTATCGTGCTGGGATCAGAGACGTAAGGAGCGAAACTGTACCTTGAATCAGTATGAGATTGATTAGGGTTCAACTACAGTCCAGTCCGAAGTTCATTGGTAGTAGTCTAGTGTCTGTAGCGTCTTAATACAGTGTGGTGTTCAAAGTTGTACTAGGTCCCGGGGTTTTTCTGCATTTGCGATTTTCCTCGTTAACAAAATTCTGGTGTCTATGTTATTTATTTTCCGCATTTGTTATATAATTGAAATATCACAGGTTGTGTGTTGAATCGATCAATTGGGAAATCCGACCTTTAGTTGTTGATTAAAATTGATTAATCCTTGAACATTGGTCTTTGGTACCGTTCAAATTATTTCTCTTATCTTCAATCGGGCTCGCAAATTCCTATTTGTTGATTGCAGATTGAATTAAGAGATAGAGATATAAAAGTCTTTGATATACTTTTCTCTAGGTTGAGTCTGAATGTCTAGTCGATTCTCTTGAAAGTATTTTGGAGTTTGTTTATTCAGATTTTCAAACGAAATATTGGGTGTGGTTGTTGTACCCCCGCTTTTTCACAAAGCAACCTGGTACCAACTCATAGATGATAACATGTACAAAAATACATACCTGGGACTGCTGCTCAAATGTGTTACAGAAAAGCAAAGAGAACAAATCCTAGATGAAATACACTCAAGAGACTACGATAACCACGTAGGAAAAATATCCCTAGTTGAAAAAGCAAGATCTCAAGGCTATTTCTGGCCACACATGAAAGAAGCAGCTAAGGAGATAAATAAAAGATGCGATAAATGTCAAAGGTATGGCTAGCAATTCCAAACTCGAAATTTTTTCTATTCTAATCTAATTCCCGCAAGCACTAGAAGATGCAAAACAATTGCGGAAAAACACAATATGACTATTCAAGTCAAATTTCAGAGAAAGATGGCCAATTAGCGTCAGAAGAAATACGAAACAATGATAATTAACACTATGATAACCTAAAATTGCAGGTATGATAATAAAATACATGAACCTGCAGAAAACCTGCACAACGTGTTAACTCTTTGGCCATTCATGAAGTAGGCATTGGATATCATGGGTCCTTTTACTACGGTAAAAGATTCAAACTCACGGCTTATTTTAAAAGCAGATGAGAAAATATTATAAAGGTTCGAGTATTAAAACTGAAATTGAACTCACAAATATTGATTGAAATACATGCGTCTGAAGGAAGAAAATACCTACTCATAGCCACAAACTATTTCTCAAAATGGGTTGAACCAAAAGCGCTCGTAACAATGACAGAAACTGATGTCAATAAATTCATATGATAATACATCATTTGTAGATGTGGACTACCAATGACGCTAGTAGATGCAATGCAACCCAATTCCAAGCTAGAAAGCTAGCAGAGTTCTGCAGAGACAAAAATACATGACAAAAGTATGTTTTCTAGACCGTACACATCTTTGAATTATAACATGTTGAAAACACAAATAGATGTTTAAAACAACATGATAAGAAAGGGATCAAAAGGAATGGGCAATAGATAATAACTGAATGAAACAGGTTTAGCACGCTATATTTCCCACAAGGGAACCGTCAGGAGAAAATTTCAAACAAGACCTTACTGTCAAATATCAAGAAAAGGTTTGATGCTGAAGATGAGCAGACATACTACATGAAGTGTTATGGGACTATATACCAACCAAAAGATCTTCGACACATGAGTCCCCATTGTATTTAGCATTCTTGTCACCATCTCCGCTAGGTGTTTAAGGAATTATTGTCGAGCAGGTTGGCGGCATGGAAGTTGTCTTGCCTACATAGTTGAAATTTCCAACCACCAGGACACTATCAGTCAATTCAAGAAGAAATGACGAAGCTATCTTAAAAGAGATCGAAAAAGTTGATCTAAAAAGATAAAGAGCACTAACACAACCTGAAAAACACCAAAGGTGCATGAGAAAAAACCAAAAATGTGTCAGACCAATAAATATGACCATAAGTGACTTGGTGCTAAGAGAAGTTCTACCAAGTAGCACAAAGTGTAAGCTAGGAAAGCACGGTGCATCATGGGAAGGTCCCTACATTATATCCAAAAAAAAAAGGATAGAGGGTCCTACATGTTGAAAAACCAACTGGGTGAAGAGCTCAGTTACCCATATAACATTAGAGCAACCACAGTCTTCGACTATAACTAAAAATTTGGTCGAAACAGCAGGCGCTACGGGGCGGAGTAAAGACCAAATCCTAGACTAAAACTAAAAACCGGAGTATATTTGGTCTTTGGTTTGGTTATAGTGGGCGTAATTCACCACTACGCCTGATTGGGACTAAGTCTGCAGGATTACGCCTCACCTTGAGGCGTAATTAATATTTGCGCGAGGTTGATGCGGAGTGTTACACGCTAGATGGGGCGGAATTTGGTGTTGCGCCTAATGCCGCGGCTTCATAATGTTACGCCCCGATTCAGGCGTAATTATAGGTTCGCGCCCATCAGCGTTAATTATCAATCCCGCCTAATGATGGCGTAATCATAAGTTACTTTGATGGTGAATGGAGCGCAACTTGGTACTCTGCCTGTATTTTCATGGGGCGTAATCATATTTTCATGGGGCGTAATCATATTTTCATGCAACTTGGCTCCCAACTTGCATGTAATGCCTGATTCATGCACCAAAAATATGAGAACATGACATGCAGACATGGAAATGAACCACTTACGTATGCATGGTAAAGAGAAGATAATCTTACAAGCGTTTCGTCCACTGTTTTGGAGTCCAAAATTAATTTGTAGCCTCTACAAATGAGATCCTCTTCGTCTGACGATTTTTCGTCTTCAATAATCTCCGAATCAAGCTCAATCGAGTCTGTTCTTTTTATGGGCGTAATTTATGTTTTATGTGTGGTGGGGCAGGAGGTCCGAGTTACGCCCCACAGTAGCGAGCGGTTTTTTCATAGTTGCGCCCCATCGCGTAATCGGTTTTCCGTTTAGAGTTACGCCCATCGAGGCGTAATCGATTTCGCATGTTTTGGGTTGCGCCCCATCGCGTAATCTCTATTGCGCCCATCGGCGTAATTTCAAATTACGCCTCTCCATGAAGTGGTTTTTAGATATTACGTCCCACGACAAACGCAATCGCAAAGTTACGCCGACAACAAAGGCGAACTTATAGTTACGCTCCAACCAAGCGTAATTTATTACTACGCCCGTATCAAAGCGAACTCTTATACATCCGCTCCATCAAATTTACTCCTGCACGGTAGCGTCGTTCGACGGACTAAACCAAATTATCTTAGTTTTTTAGTCTTTAGTATTTGGTTTATAGTCGTATGACTGCAGTTGCTCTTAGCCACCTGAAGAAGTACTACCAGTAAAGGCTACTATATGAAAAATAAAGTGGAAATTGATTAAGTACCCCTTATTTTCAGGGGTCTTCACAAATACCCCTAAAATTTATATTTTAAGTTTTAACGGTCTTGTTTTTGACACATCAAAAATCATATTAAGTCAATTCAACCTCCAAAGAGGGTTGTGTTAACGTTTTCACGTGTCAAAAACATACTAGTTAAGTTTCATTATCCAAAGAAGTACTAGTTCATATTCATTATCCACTTAAAATATGGGGTATTTTTACAAAGAAAAGAAAAATGAGGGGCATTCAAATAATCTTCCCGAATATAAAAGCTGAAACGCTTGAGTTGCAAAACTTATATTCTGCTATGAAAATTAGAAATGTTTAACTTCGTATAAATTGAATATGCCAAGGTACACAGGGGAAGCAGGAGCAATCAGTATATCTGAGAAAGGCATAGATGAAATGCTCAGAGAAAATAAGGCTTAAATGCCTAAAAAAGGAGAAAAGTTGAAAAGCTTAAATCATAAAAATAAAAGAAGATCTAAAGTACTCGAAATAATTCATGGCCAGGGACGGAGCTATGTAGAAACTATGGGAGGCGACCGCCTCCCCTAAAATTTTTGAAATTCATAAAAAATCCCTTATAAATCCCATTATTGCAAAAAAAAATATTATTTCGCCCACCTTAAATTAGCCCTCCCTACATTAAATTTCTAGTTCCGTCCATGTTCATGGCAGAGTTGAAATGCTCGGACAAAATAGGGATGAAATTCTTAAAAAGAAGAGAAAAGCTGAAACGCTTGAACCATAAAAATAAAAGAAGAGATGAAGTACTCGAAATAATTAATCAAAAGGAAGAGCTGAAACACTCGGGATATAAAGAGAAAAGAAGAGCTGAAACGCCCAGACAAAAATAATAAAATATAAAAAGTAAACCAGAGATGGAACGCTCGAACAAAAAAAAAAAGTAAAAGTGAAAACACTCACTAAAAACATGCCAACAAAAAGATCAGGGATATAGATAAAAATCCCATAAGAATGATCTCAGATCACCTCGACTGAATAAAGTCTGAAAAATTCTCTATAAATGTTATGAACATATCTCTCGAAGAGTTGGTCAGTAAATCCACAACGAGGTAAAACCTCTAATTGGTCGACCACGTCATATTTAAGACCATGTCAGGAATATCTTAGGAGCAACAAAGACTATCCTAGGGCTGCACAGAAACCGCGTCGCCCCATGGAACCGTCACGGAACCCAGAGACTGGATTGGAACCGTAATCAGCCTGGACAGGTACAAGTACCAAAAGCTGGTACCGTGCCTAGAGTAGGTACAAGTAACGGTTCTAGACTATTCCCGTCCCGTCCCGTACCTTAGTACCGAGGATCTATTCATGAAGATGAAGATGAAGCCCAATTCCCAAAGCAGGTGATCTTGTGAAAGGGTAATCTTGTGAAAGACTATAATTTGATCTCCCCGTCATACAACAACTTTCTGATGTAGTGCTCAACATCCGAACCAATAAGGCGGAGTGTGTATTCCGTCAGCGGTGTACCCTGAGAACAAGAACAGATTTTTATTTTTTTGACTTCGTGGAGTCCGTGCATACAGAATTTAAAGATTATGATTCATGAATATGCATTGGCCATTCGATTATCTCTGTAGAAACTGAGATTGCCATTAATGCTTTGGTAGAGATTTAACATTATCACATCAACTTTAAGTCTTTACATTGGTAACCAGAAATCGGTCAGTCTACCTTCCCAAGTAGAATACCTTAATGGTACCATGTGAAGAAGGATACTCGCAACATTCAAGAAAATTCTCTCTGTCAGTCGGCTGTCTAACGGCCTCATCTTAAAATCTCAGAATGAATGGGTTGTGTGTTAGCTTGTGTTCCTAGTCAAATATCTACCAATTAACTCACCAATAAGATGAGTATGTTGTAGGTAAAGAAATGGTACCGTTCCGTCCCGTTCCCAAGTTAAACAGGTACAGGTACCGTCCCGTCCTGTAATGCACGGGTACAAGTATAGGTAAAAGAGACAGCAATTACCCGGCCATAGGGAGGCATGTGCTCGAGCTAGGGCAAAAACCCGTACCGTCCCGTACCTTGTGCAGCCCTAGACCATCCTAGTTGAGAACTTGAAAGTTATGTCATCATTAAGACCAACACAATAAAAGCTCAAGACCAGTATCTAGACGACACGAAATGGTAACCTAGCCAGTTGACCTCTGAACTAAGAACCATCGCCATCGCCACTGAAAGCGATGAAGCTAACATTAACACAATTAGAATGATGTTTTTCCATTAATAAACAAAAAATAGTTCATCCACCTTTTTATATTACTCGTCAACTAGCCGTAAATAAATCTAATACAAGGAGTGGTATCATACCATCCATATTAGATTACTGTCTTATAAATGTAATTCAGATCCCAAATACCTGGACACATCTAATTATTGTCTCTCTCTGAGAAACTTCTGCGATTAAGAGCCTCTTAACCTAAAAAAGCCTTCTGCTTTGGGCAGTGATGCAAATGATCTTTATTATGTATCAAACAGAATCAATTTAGCCTGTTTAAGTGGAATTTAGAAGAAGAAGAAAAATCTTGGTTGGATCCGGTGAAGGTCCCATTTTTGTATAGTGCAGTGATGCAAATGAATTATATTTTGTTTCAAACAGAACTCATTTGGAATAGTGAAATGGATTTGATCAGTAGAAAATCTGGCTTTGGTGAAACGATGATAATGGCAACAGTTTGTGTCAGGAATTGGGGAACGTTTCGATTTCCACATTGACTATTTTAATAGATTTTCGGAGACTGATGTTGACCTAATAGCCGATGGGATTTGGAATATTAAATGTGAAGTGATGGACCTTATTGAATCATAAATTTCTATCACAGTTTCTTCATGATTTATATGGGGATACCAGTCCTACTAGGGGCTGATACCATCTCATCGCAACGGTCAGGATTGCTTAGTATTTTGTCCTATATAAAATTGCAGTTTTTTGGTCAAATAGGCCATGAAATTGAATTCTTGGGTCTAAAAGACATGTAAACTATGTCAACCTTTCAAAAAGACATATGTTCAAATTTATGGTCCATATAGCCATCATAGGTATTCTGACCAAGTTTGTGACAAATATCTAAGAGCTAAGTTACCATTATGGCCAACACCATCGTAACCTCCCTCTTCAGTTCGACGCAGAACTTTATTCTCTTCAATCACCCTCCTCCACCGCCTCCTTCAACTCCAGCAACACTATCGCTGCCATTACAACAATACCACCGCCGCCAACATCGCCGCCCACCTCCACCAGCAACTCCACAACAACACTACACCATACCACCACTACCAACAGTGCTCCACCGCCCCTACAATCATACCTCCACCACCACCTCAACAACAGCACCTCCGCCGTCACCGCCACTCCACCTCCACCATCATTACAGCAGCGCCGCATCACAAACAATAATCAAATCAGCATATACAAATCATACAGAAGATACATCAAATTGTCAATATTTACAAATTACAAACCATCATCAACTTCCTCCGCCTGAAGCATCGCCACCTTCTTCAATGTCAGTGAGAATAGACCCAAAATTGAGATGATTCTCAAATTTCTATTACCACACCCCAATCACAAATTCATATCACAAATTTCGTAACACCGCCGCCAACACTTCTGGCGCCTTCACAATCACCAGCATCTCTAACGACGGCACCTCATTTCTTCCTCTTAACACCACCATCTTCGCCACTTCCACCTCCAACAATAGCACCTCCATAACCATTAGCAGCTCCACCAGCATCTCTAATGACGACACCTCCACCAACAACATCTCCACCGGCAGAAACACCGCCGAAGACGCCGCCACCACCACTAAAATTGCTTATACATGTAAAGCTGACGAAATAAATCACTGAGAAATAATTGCGGCAGTCAACGAAGTCATTTGGTTAAGAAGAGTGAAAATTCATTGTGAGTAACTGAAGAGCAGGCGAGCGGTGGAGGCGATAAGATGGAAGTAGGGGAGGGGGTAATAAGATTCTAGGGTTAATAACTAAAGAGAGATTTTATATGATAGAAACAGATGGACATTTTCTAAGCGTCAGATCGTTTCTGATCTCAAGGAATAAGGTAGGGATTTTGTTGAATTTTGTTGTAGTCAACCCATCTTTCATTTGATGATTTAAAACCTTGGATTTTGACACGTCGTGATTTAAACAAATCTAAAGTTTTTTTTTACCATAATCTGAACCGTAGATTACAATCGAGTAGCCATAAAGAAGCACCTGCAAAGTACGTGATTCCACCCTAGTTGTGCCGACCCTCCCCACTTAGATGTCTTATATTTTGTGCAGTTTTCCGATAGGTGTGATGGTGGAATAGATGAAGGCGGCCGCGGTGGAAGGGCTAGGACAGCGATTAAATTGTGAGTACAAAATTTAGTTTCACGTCATTCTTTTCGGTTGGCCTTTCCACCGTGGAAGCGGTCATTTAGTTATCCACGAAATACACAAGATGCACCCGAGTGCATAATGTATATTCTGACAAAAAAATAAGTTTTGGCCTAGATGCACCCGAGTGCATAATGTAGATTTTTCTGAATTTTTTTTTTTTTTTTTTTTTTTTAATACTTGTTTTTGGTTGATGCTTTGATATTAAATATGATGGTAATGGTGGTGGATTTATTGCTCGAGATTATAAACTAATAATTTTGGTTATGTATAATATATTGTATGTGATTACTAGGATAAACATAGATTTATCCGTAAAGTACACAAGATACATCTGAGTGCATAATGTATAATTTTGAGAGGAAATAGGTTTTGGCTGGTTGCACCTGAGTGCATAATGTATTGTTTTTGTTTTTTATAGGAAATATGTTTTGGCTAGGTTGCACATGGGTGCATAATGCATATTCTATTAGAAAATAAATTTTGGTTAGGTTGCACCTGGGTGCATAATGCATATTGTTATAGAAAATAGGTTTTGACCAGGTGCACCTGGGTGCATAATGCACATTCTTACAGGAAATAAATTTTTTTGGTCAGGTTAAATTAGGTGATAATGTATATTCCTATAGAAAATAAATTTTGGCCAAGTTTTTTTTCGAGAAGAAATTTTGGCCAAGATGCACTTGGGAGCATAATGCATATTTTTATAGGAAATAAATTTTGTCCAGGTTGCACCTGGGTGCATAATGTATACTCGGCCCGGTTGAAAATAAATTTTTTTCTTCGAATTTCATATCAACAATGGATCTTGTTTCGTAGAGAATTTCAAGCCCTTTCCTAAAATATAAATTTCATTAGAATCCGACTTATATTCCGGAAGTTATGACTTTTCTCGCGATTAATTTTAATTGTAGAGAGAGAAAATAAATAAGAGAGAGAAAAGGATAAGAAAAATAATAAAGTTTAAAGCAAAGGGTATATATGACTAATATTTTTCATGTCTTTTTCACCCAGACCTATATTTTACAAGTCTATTTCTCCCACACTTTTATGACCTATGGTCATATGACCCATTTTCCATATAAAATTGTATTAGCCCCTAGTAGGACTGGTATCCTCCTTTATAAATCGTAAGGTTCTTGGTCCTGTCTCTTGTGTACACATTAAAGAACACCCATATCTTTAAACAAATAAAAAACCTCGTTTAATTGGGGCCTTGGGGGCCTTGACATTTTATTTACACCCCAAAAATTTTAGGGCGTATTAAACCGATAGTGAAAATATTGTTTTACCATTGACTAATTTTTTCTCTCTCCAAATAACGACCCTACAAAGATAATAACGACTTTAAGGGTTGTCATACACATTATAAAAACAGTAACGACCTTTCTAAAGGGTCGTCAGGGTGTTGATCTTTATATGACGACTCCAAACTGTCGTACATTTCCGCCATTAATGACTCTCCGAAGAAGATAACGACTCATAACGACTCTTTTATAAGAAATAACGAATGTTTAAAGTAAATCCATTTGAAAATATCGAAACATTAACGATCGTTTAGTGTAAATCCATTGAGCGAATTACATTTACACAATGCAATGATAACGACCATTTTATAAAAAAATAACGACTGTTTAGAATCGTCACTGAAACAGTCTAAACATTAACAACTGTTTAGAGTCGTCAATGAACCACTTCAATGCCATGACGATTTTCCATACGAATCTGGGGAGAAAAAAAAAAAATTTATCCATGATCTCAGCGATTTTTTATGCACATATGGATAAACAAAAAATTTTGAATAAAAAAAGTTAAACTGTAACTAAAATTATCACTAATTATTTAAGGGCATTTTAGTAATTTAGAAGAAAAAAATTATAAAGAGTGACCCAAATTAGGGTGGGGTGACCTTTTTTGTCCACTAGTGAAGGGCCCCAATTAAACTAGGATAAAAAAACACGTCCAAGTCCATTCAACTGACATACTTTATTCTTTCCTTCGGATTCCAAGCTCAGCTTGGAAAAATGTGGAACACCCGTACATTAAACTTTAACATTCTATATTTTTCCAAATCCACTGGATTGCTTGGATTCTACCAATAGACTTGCATACTAAGATCAAATATACGGAAATCAATTCAAGTAATTACAGCTTGTCTGACAAGAGAAAGTTCGAACCAAGATAAGCAAAAATCTACTCCATAGAAGCATCGAAAAAATATCTGGTTTCATAAGTTCATTGATAGTACCACAACAATGCTCGCTACCCATCTCGCATATACTGTCGGTTGTTAGGGTGCGTTTGGTACGGAGGTAGTTGAGGGTGGAGTTCACTCAACGAGAGGAGTCAAGGATGGAGTTGAATTCCAAGGGTGTTTGGCATGAGTGGAATTGGAACTCCAGAGAGTTGAAACTCCTTCATTCAGTGGAAAATCAAATGACACCTCCCCCATGGAATTTGAAACTCCATCCTTCCAACTCCTCTCGTTGACCATTTTGACATTTTACTTTCTTTTTTTCTTTAAACAATAATTCATTTCCTATACTTATAAATTTACTGTGATAATTAAAAAGTAATTATATTTTATTTTATTTTAAAGTTTATAATATTTATTAATTCGTAATATTTAATACTTTAATAATATTTTATTTTTTCACATATTCAAAAATGGAAAAAAAAATATTTTCTTATTATTTAAATACACTAGTACAATTGATAAATTATTAAAGTTGAAATTTAAAATAATAGTTTTATTTAAAATTCCAAAATTGACTATTATTTAATATTATTATTTATTTGAAAATTTAAATAAATTTTCAATTAAATATAAAATTATTTACTAAAATTATATTTACATAAATAATTAATTATTATTGTTGATAAATTATTTTTTCATCGAAAAAATAATAGTTTTATTTAACTATTATTAATATTATATTTAATTAAATAATAATTTATATAACTTTTTCACTTCAAAAATCACATTTATATTATATTATATATATAAAATAATATTATTAATATAATATTATGTTTAAAATTAATATTATATTATTTTTTAATATTTGTTTTATTTTTTATCTATTTTAAATATTATTTTTATGGAATTTCATAAATAATAATATTATGTTTAAAATTAATATTATATTATAATTAACTAACATTTTATCAATTATTAACTAATTAACTAATATTTTTATGGAATTTCATTAACTAATTAATATTAATATTATCAATTATTAATATTTTTAGTTAATATTTTAATATATCAATATTATACTATATTATATTAATATGCTAATATATTTAATTAATATTATATTATATTTAATTAATATTTAGTTAATATTATATTTAAAATTAATTTAAATAATATTATATTTATATGAATACTATAATATTTATTTAATTACTAATATTGTATTTATTAATTTACTAGTCTTTTATGTAGTTATTTATTAAAATATACATTATTAATGACAATTAAATTAAAAATTATTTAAAAGTAATTAAACATAATTTTTTGAAGAAATTCAGTGATTCAAGAATAAATTTACCAGCAAATAATATATTACAAATAAATATTTTAAAGAAATAAACATTTGAAAAAGAAGAATGACGTAATTACTAATTTCATCAATTATCATGCCAAACACATAAATTTAGAATGATGGAATTTAAATTCTAGGTGGTTTGAATTCTAGGTAGTTGGAACTACCTAGAATTCAAACTCCTTCCATGCCAAACGCAGCCTTAGTTCTTCACACAACATAAAATTGTAATATTTATTCGTCAGGCCACCACAACAATGCTGGCTACCCATCTCGCATATACTGTCGGTTCTTAGTTCTTCACACAACATAAAATTGTGATATTTATTCGTCAGGCCCATACCATGACTTGAATCTTAATTGATGCAACACTAGTGTTAAAGTCTGCGGGCATCCAACTCAAAACCAATTGGCAATGAGTGGAGTAGCCCTTTCATATTATATTTAAGTTAATTATTTAATTACTAGCAATGTGGGATTATTTGTCCTTTCACGTGTAAGGCCAGTCACTAGGACCTCACACGTGGACCTACGTACGAGTTTACCATTCCATTGGTAAACAGGCGCACACAGGTAAGTGACTAAATCAAGGGTTAACACCTCACAAGATTGGACCCAGTGTACAATAAACACTTCGGCCTACGAATGCTTTCGGCCTACACCGGTTTACCAGTCGGGGCTTAGCTCTGATACCATGTTAGAATATGCGGGCATCCAATTCAAAACCAATTGGCAATGAGTGGAGTGGCCCTTCCATATTATATTTAAGTTAATTATTTAATTACTAGCAATGTGGGACTATTTTTCCTTTCATACGCCCCCACACGTGTAAGGCCAGTCACTAGGACCTCACACGTGGACCTACGTACGAGTTTACAGTCCAGAACAAAGGTGAGTGACTAAATCAAGGGGTAACACCTCGGCCAGTATCGACACTGGCCTACACCCCGGGTGTACAATAAACACTTCGGCCAGTAACTCGGCCTACACCTGGCGTACGCAGGTATGGGTCTGGAATCTGGATCTGATACCATGTTAAAGTCTGCGGGCATCCAACTCAAAACCAATTGGCAAAGAGTGGAGTGGCCCTTCCATATTATATTTAAGTTAATTATTTAATTACTAGCAATGTGGGACTATTTGTCCTTTCACAACTAGACAAGCGTACCATATCTTTGCTTCGATCACCTAGGTTTCTTTACCGTGATCCAATAATGCAATCAGGGGACCAAATGCATAGACTATGCTAACATGCAGCAATAACATCCCAAAGCAGCAAAGCAATTTCCTTAAATATGTTAACAAGACATTCAGTAATAGCGAGAACAACCCAAAGCAATGGCGCGGGTCATATCCTAGTTACTCCTAGGGAACAAAAAATATTCTGCTTTCACAAGTTCATTGATAGTACCACCAAAATGATGGTTACCCATCTCCCATATAATTCACATTAGTCACTAAGCTACAATAAAATCTCTTACAAGAAAAACTTATTTCTAATACAGTTAAAGTTCTAAAATCACAAAAGAGCAATACATGCACCTAATATCGATCCTAGGTCGTGTATCGGGTTCAACTTGCTGCTTACGATCTTCTACCTTCCAACTCTTTCATCCCTTTCAGCTTTCCAGCTCTTCCAGCCTGTACACAAATCATAATAGCTTTATATATTTTTCATTCAATAACAGGCATAAGTTAAAAGTTGTAAAACCAAGTGCTGTAAGAAATGACATTCCAAACATTGTATAACTAGAACAAGTAACTAAAATTCATATATTGCACATTGTC
Organism: Papaver bracteatum; assembly: GCA_023529315.1. Classification (NCBI taxonomy): domain Eukaryota; kingdom Viridiplantae; phylum Streptophyta; class Magnoliopsida; order Ranunculales; family Papaveraceae; genus Papaver; species Papaver bracteatum. The sequence continues at coordinate 138,556 of JAJJWX010003990.1, forward strand.
TATCTGCTACCAGTTCAAATCATATTCTAAAGAAATGATAATTCAGTAACTAAATGCAACTAGTAACAATTTAGTAATCTTAAGAATGTGCCAGCTTACCTGACATATTGACCAAAAACTTCTTCATAGATGGTATCCCATAAATCCTTTAAAGCACCAATGTCCTTCAGTTTCAACTCGACATATTTTCGAAGCTTAGCGAGAAAGTATGCGCCTTCATTTTTTTCACTTCCACCATAACAATATCCACCATAATCCACGATAAACCAGGGAAGACCGGTACTCTTAAGATCAGAAATACCCGACATAATATTTTCAATAATTTCAGAAGCTTTGTCATAGTCTTCATGAGTAACAAGATTAGTAAAATTCAGATCTTAAGTGAATTTATATAAGTGGGTTGAATTTATTTCGAATCTTCCGTATATTTTCAATAGTTGCACTCACATACTAAAATTCATATATAAGTGACAGCTAAGTCAATCTTCTATGAATTTTACAAGAATAGTAAGAATACAAGGAAATAAGAAGTATTCTAAACTCTCTCTCTCCTCTTTGCCTTATCACTATCACTAATCAGATCTCCCTTTTCTCATGTCTGCTTTGTTCTTTATATAGGGTATTACATGGTGGATAACAGCTAAGTCAACCTTTATTTCAGATCTGGTTTGCGTCATTCTCGCGAGCTTACAAGGATTTTCTTCGCTTCTCATAGCAGCCTCCAAAGAATCATCAAGGAGCTGGCACAATATTAAAGTGAATCCTCGACTCCCTCTATGAATGTGGTTGAGGTGCACCGCAACAACCTACACATGTATATGTCAGTGTTTTTGGGTCTGTCAAACCATGGTTATCCAGTTGCACTCAACCTTAGAAACTCAACAGGTTTTTCCTTGGATATGTCTGCTAGTAATTAATTATTTTGCTTCATCCTTTCAGCTAATGCTTATTGTTTGTACCGTGTATAAAATAGTATACGTGTGTGCCGCACAAGTTATTTAATATCGGTAATCCGTGGGTTTATTGAGGAAACCCACATGGCTTATTGAGGAAGCCCAATTGGTTTATTGTGGAAACCAATACGTGGGTTTATTGAGGAAACCAACATGGCTTATTATGGAAGCCCAATACGTTTTATTCCAGAAGTTTCTAGAAGACTCGTTGCCCAAGTTGCTTGCACATTAAGTTTACACCATAATTAGGGTTACATAAACACTATAAATACATGTATCTTAAACCCTAATGGGATATGGAATTTTAGGTTAGCTAACCCGGAGAAAACTCTTGTATACTACAATCAATAAAGAAATCCTTTGTTCCTCCGTGGATGTAGGCAACACTTGCCGAACCACGTTAAATTCTCGTGTCTCTTTATTTTTCTTCAATTTGTTTCATAACCCTAATTTATTTAATCAACATCAAATCAATCGTGTTTTGTGCCTAGAATTTATTTTGGGTACAAACATTGGCGCCGACTAAGGGGATTCGAGTAAAACGATCGTGTTTTTCTGTTGAGAGAAGTCCCGAAGAAAACGTGCACGGATTTCCATGAAAAAATTAGCGAAGAAGAGAAGAAAAAAAAAACTTAGGGTTTGCAGCGAAACTGTTACAAACATGAAAACTGTTGCGCAACAGTTATAGAAGCTGTTGCAAACAGAATCAGCAAGTGTTAAACATCAGTCACAAATATTAATGTTGCATAAACCGTTACAAAAGATCATATCATGTATAGCTACAGAGATCCAGCCTCACGTACGTCTCTTCATTCACAAAATCTTGTCCGTCAGATATAGAAGATACCGTCCGTCAGATCTAGCCGAGCCAAGCCGCTGCAAGACAAGCCGAGATGTTCGAGCCGCTTCGTCACGAGCTAAGCACCTGAGCCGCTTCGAGCCAAGCCGTTCCCTTGAGCTATGCTTTTCCAAGCCGAGCTGTTCGAGCCGCCTTGAAAATCCGAGCCACCAAGTAGAGCCGTAAGCCAAGCCAATGATCCGGGATGTTTCAGCCCCGCTTGAAGATTCCTTCGGATGTTTTGCCCCACAGCTTGGGCTTGGGCTTGATCTTCAATTTTGTTTCCTTGATATCTTCTTCGTTTTAAGTCTGAATTGAGTGATTTTTAGCTCGTTGGAATTATCTTTCAATTACCAACAACATGGAAGCAAAAAATCCAGTGTTCGAAAAACTTTTATATGCACTTGGGACAGCAACATGATCGAGTTCGAGGTTCGTGGATAGCAACATGATCAAGCTCAAGATGAGGATTTCTTTGACCCTTTAATATTTAGCATTGCATCACTTCGCAGGCACATGAAGCCTCACCTTGCACGTGAGCACATAAGTCTTGCTCTTATCGCAAGCATAAAATCTCGTCTCGCACGCGAGTATGAAAGACTTGCACCTTGGCAAGCACAAAGTCTCGTCTCGACCACGAGCCCAATGCCCGATATTGGTCCAAAGACTCGTATTCAACACAAGCAACAACCAGTCTCCCCGAGCAACAAGCGCTAGCCTTGTTACGTTGCGAGCAAAAATCCTTGCCCCAGCCGCAAGCACATTACATTTCACTCAAGGCTCGACTAGCTCTCGAGCATCACAAGTCCACCAAGTGGCAAAAAGTCTCGCCTAGCACGTGAGCATTTTTTATTTTTTTTGCAGGTAATTACAGTTGGGGGCGTCTTTGTAATGTCTTTACTCACGCTTGGGGGCGAGTTACGTCATCAACGGTCGACGTGGAAGGATAAAAGAATTTCTTAACCCCCAACAAGTTGGAGCTTAAGAGGGGGTGATGTTTGTACCGTGTATAAAATAGTATACGTGCGTGCCGCACAAGCTATTTAATATCGGTAATCCGTGGGTTTATTGAGGAAACCCACATGGCTTATTGAGGAAGCCCAATTGGTTTATTGTGGAAACCAACACGTGGGTTTATTGAGGAAACCCACATGGCTTATTATGGAAGCCCAATACGGTTTATTCCAGAAGTTTCTAGAAGACTTGTTGCCCAAGTTGCTTGCACATTAAGTTTACACCATAATTAGGGTTACATAAACACTATAAATACATGTATCCTAAACCCTAATGGGATATGGAATTTTAGGTTAGCTAACCCGGAGAAAACTCTTGTATACTACAATCAATAAAGAATTTCTTTGTTCCTCCGTGGATGTAGGCAACACTTGCCGAACCACGTTAAATTCTTGTGTCTCTTTATTTTTTTTCAATTTGTTTCATAACCCTAATTTATTTAATCAACATCAAATCAATCGTGTTTTGTGCCTAGAATTTATTTTGGGTACAAACACTTATGTACCTGGAGCATCTTCCAATGTAGATGGTATGCTACTCCAATTTGAAGGCGTCTTTCTTTAGTTCAAGATGAATTTCTAAATTCTTGGTGTTCATTTTGCTAAGAACATCAGCAGGCTCCAAGGGGAACCCCTCGGATCTTTCTTACAGTACCAGGTCACAATCACCCTCTCTATCCTATTCGCAATCACTTCTCTATCCCATTTTATTTGAACTTTTCGCTAATTATCAGTTTTGGCTGCACCAGGTCACTATCTTTTGGGTGTAAAACTGGGATGTTTACCAGCACATAAGTAAGCAAGTTACTGCTGAGAAAGACTCGTGAAGGATTTCTATTATCAGTGGGTGTACAAATTGGCACATGAAATCTTTTTGTTCCACTTATATGTTATTTGGTAAGATAGTCTCGTGTTTTATTTTCATAGTATACATTCCAATTGAATCTTTTATAAATTGAATCTTTTATAGTTTTAGCCCTTGTGTTTAAGTATGAGATGATCATATTTAGTGCCCATAGTTCCATCTATAAAATTTGCAGATGACTTAATAATGTTTCTAGATGATAGTGAAGAACAAGTCTCAAATATAAAGAACCTTTTAATTGCTTTTGAAATGGTTTCAGGTTTAAAAGTGAATTTTCATAAGAGTGCTTTGGTTGCGGTGGGAAATGCACAGTTGGATGCTTCTAGTGCATTAATCTTTGGATGTCCAGAAGTGCAGTTCCTCTAAACTACTTAGGAATACCTCTTGGTAGCAAGTCCAAGTCAGTAACAGTATGGGAGGCAATATTGCAGAAGTTCCAAAAAAGATTGAGCAATTGGCAGAGAAGATATTTGTCCAAGGGAGGAAGACTGATGCTTATTAAGCATGTCCTTTCAAGTCTCCCTATTTATTACCTTTCACTGTTTCAGTTACCTGCTTCAATTGAAAAACAAATGCAAAGCATAATGAGAAGTTTTCTATGGGGTACATGGAAAAAAAGGGGATGGGTAGGATGGAAAAATGTATCCTTATCAAAACAAAGAGGTGGTGTGGGAGTAAAGAAGTTGAGGCTCATGAATACAACTTTACATGGAAAATGGATTTGGAGATACAACAAAGAAAAAGGGTTTTCTGGAGATCTATTGTGCATCAAAAGTATGGTGGTTCTGTGGAAGCTATTTTTCCAAATGATACAAAAACCTCAGTGGGCAAAAGCTCGTGGTCTGGCATTCTTAAATCAAAGAGAACAATTCAGCAGCTTTCAACAATGCATATTCAGAGTGGTAACAGATGTTCTTTCTGGAATGATATTTGGGTGGGTACTCAGTCTTTAGCTAGCATATTTCCTTCTCTGTATAAGTTATCTAGATACAAACATACTACTATAAAGGAAATGGTGCAGGTTACTGACAATGGCAATGCCTGGAACTTCAACTTCAAGAGAAACCTAAAAGAAAATGAGGTGGAAATGATTGTTGGTCTGCTGGGTCAAATTAATGTTCCAAGTTTAACTGATGCTGGTGAAGACTACCTGTCTTGGTATCCTGGTAACAGCTTCACAGTAAAATCCTGCTATGAGGCTATGGAAGTGGCTGGCTTCATTACATTTCCTCATAAAAGCTTATGGAATCCAAGAATTCCACAAAAGGTGTTATTCTTCACTAGGAATTTATGTTACAGTGCAGCTCCAACACTTGATTCATTGCATAATTCCATTGTGATTAATGGATGCATCATGTGTAAAAAAGCAGCTGAATCTAACTCTCATCTTTTCTTACACTGTGAAGAATCTAGAAAACTATTGAATTTTTTCTTAACAACCTTTAAGATGGTTTGGGTGTTCAGACAAGATGTCAAGGCAACCATTTGGGAATGGAATAGAAAGAAAGGTGATACTTGGAGACAAAAGCTTTGGAGCATGATTCCTTTTGCAATTGGTCTCTAGGTACAAAGATTTTTGAGAACATCTCAATAAACAAGTTGCTCTTCAATTGGAAAGGAGCGTTGGGAATATCTTAATTTCTGTTTTAGGAAACTGTAATTGTCTTTTGTTTTGAGCTTAAGGCTTTCTTGTTTTAGTACTGCTTCCTAGTTGCTCTGCAACTTTTGTATCACCAACTCTTAGTTTCCACTTCTTTGTGGTAACTCTGATTTTTAATCCACTTAGCCCTTTCTTGAGTAAAAAAAAAAATGTGTATATTTGTGGCAACAAATGACAGGTCTTTGCTCAGTGCTAGATTACATTATGGAAGGTTGGATGATGGGCTCGTTTTCACGTTAGATCACACTCGATCCGGGAAATAGTTAATTGTGGAAAATTGATGCTTGCAACTGATTCTTCAGGGGTAGCATGTGATGCTAAACTTAGAATGGCGGAAAACTTAAACCATTTAAGACCTGAAATGCTGGTGGAACAATGTGTAACGCTAGTTAATTAAAATTTCATACAACCAAAAACTCAGAACAAGTTATAATAAAATACTTGAATGTATTTAAAAAGTACTGAGTTGCAGAAAACAGAGAGCAATACATACTGGCCCATGTTCCAACAAAGGCATAAACATGTTTAAAGGTTAAAGTTGGAAGAGCTTATGAAGTCAAGGCATAGTGCAAGATAAAGCGCATCCACACTTTTAACGAACAAGCCCAGAAGAGGCCACAACCTTGTTCCAATCAGCAGCACAAATATCATTTGCCTTATCAGATTTTTCCTTCTCTTCCTGAACTAGCTTCATCGTGTGTACCGTTTCCTCCAACCACATACTTGAAAGATCCTTCTGAGTCACCAATAATGAAAATAATTACAGAACAAGCCAGCAAAACTACCAGACACAAGCTTGTAAACTGGATTAGTTAATATCAATATCAAATTTCAGTTTACCTCTTCCTCAGGTAGTAGGAGCCTCCGGAATGCCATTCTCAGCCTTGAGGCTGACATCGCATCCTCTAAATCCCCCAATGTCCGATAATAAGTAGAGGCACGTTTGACTAGCAACTCCAGATGATTATACGTGTAAGAGATAGTCTTCCTGAGATACTATAAGATGAGAAAGCAAAGAGAAAACAAAATAAAGATTTAGTATCAGCTGCAAACATAAAATTTGACGACCTCCAAGCCTTATTAGTATAGTAATAAGGAAAGAATGACCATATACATGCTTTTACTGATACCTCGTACTGTTTCTTTCTTGTATAAAAGTTTTTTTCTGTTATGAATTCTTTGTGAATAGTTTCAAGAAGCACGAGTTTTTCTTGCTTTTGTTTAATTGCCTCCTTCCTAACAACTTCGTCCACCATTTTTGCGTTTGTACCCCAATAATCATTTAACTCCAGAGTACTCAAACAATGATGCTTAGACTTATTGTCCTCGACATGTTGAGTGATGATCCAATCTTTGTCCTTCTCGTGAAGTTTTGGAAAAGACAACATTTTCGAAAACTTACAAAGCATCTGTTCTCCGGCAATCATGCAAAAACTCGTGAGTGGTCTTTCACAGAAGTAAGGTGCAGCTAAATATAAGAAACGGAAATCAAGTAAAGGAAGAGTATACTGATAACCTTTTTTTTTCCTGAAGTGCGTAGTGATAGAAATACTCATCAGCATAACGTCCAAACAGAAGCTTAGCCTCTCCCGCTACCAATTGAGAAAAAGCATGCTAAAAATGTAAACAGAAAAACCAAAACATCTCAATTCGGAATAATAATCATAATAATTATGTAGTATGAATCAGGCAAGCAAAAAGATGTAGGTATTTAAATCATTACATTGAAGATTTTATAATCAACATATACTTCTTTTGCACTTTTATAACCACCATGTACTGCCTTGTGAATCGCTTGAGAAACATAGGGACCAATAATCTTCTCCACCTCTTCAAAACTTGTCCACCGCAGCAAAGCCTCCACATCAGAGCTGGAGTAGAGATAATGTAGGAAAAAGATTAATTTAGGGATTAATGAAAAAAGTAAATATCACTTGGATTAAAACTGAAATGAAATAGGTCAAAGAAAATAAGAACAAAAGCAGCAAAAGAAAGGGCCTCACATAGGATATGGGTGTTAAAATTACTGTAATATTTCATAGAATAAAATAAACATATTAAAAAAAAAAGAGATTTGTTTCTCGTGTCATATCCGTTTGGGTAATACACTTTGATATCCGTTTTAGTAATACACTTTGAAAAGCATTTTCCCCGGACAATCGAGATAGCTAGTTATGTACTCATAATGTTCCCAAGTAAAATAAACCATTCAGAAATTTTGATTTACACTGAAATGAATACACATTTATTTCAAGAGTTATAACTTATAAGGGAACTGATGGTTATTAACATAGTGCAAGGAATGAAGGAAACAAAAAAGAGAAGGAATTTTCATCTGGGAGAGCAGTTGTAATCTTAGGCATAAGAACAATAAGATGAACAAGACCAAGATTAAAAAGATGTACGAAAATTTGGCCAACTCTTTAAATAAAGAAAAACGAATCCTAACTGCAACAAAAAGAAATTGAAGAGTATAAAATTAAGAGGAGAGGGGGTTGAGGTACCTATTCTCACGGCTTATTTCTTCGGTGTTGCCTATTTCAGGGCTACAAGGTTCCGCCTTTCGTTCCGACATGATTACTGATAAACGAATTACAGACAAAGTTATTCAGAATTCATAACCTAATTAAACAAACAGAATTCATAACCTAACTAAACAAACGACCGAGAGAAGAAACCCTAGATTACCTTGGAGAATTCATAACCTACTACATCTACAAATTTAATTAAACAAACAGAATTCATAACCTAATAATTAAACAAACGACCAAGAAAAGAAACCCTAGATTACCTTGGAATTTAAGGATGATCCTTTAGATCGCAAAACGAGACTGAGAGAAGAAAATATACGACTGAGAACAATGGCAATGGAACGGAAAACAAAGGCTTTATGTTTCTCTATATATAACCAAAAATAAAGGTCCTAAAACCGCCTTACATAGTATTAATTGGGCCGACCCACTGAAGGCCCCAAGGAAAGGAGTAACTTTTATGGGAAAAAAACCTTTTCTCTCATTAGCCAAAAAAAAAAAAAAAATACATAGAAGGCGAGCGATCAACTAGCTGCGCCGCAAGCCTTTTTTGAATTGCAAAATCTATTTTATTAAAAATGAAATCTCGTGAACTGGGAGTCATGACGTTGTTGTGCATGACTTTCTGGATCCTCTTGAGGAATCCATCCGCTTCTGGAGTCAAATAACTAAAAGTATCAAAAGCAAAGGGATGAAAGCATGTTCATTGTCAACACACGCTTTCTCATGCTTCGATAACTTTTATGACTTTTTTTTTAATTAAGAGCAACACAAATATTCAATTTGATTGAAAATTTTCATGTCCATGGTTACTTTTTCACTAGACAAAATTGTCTCTTCCTTTTAGTCCAATTACTCTAACTTCTTGTGTATCCTATTTTTTCAAGGGTATAATTGGAATCAAGGTATTAAAAGCGTGAAACGGAGCGTGAAGCGCTTTTCATTTTTAGTAAGCGATGTGTATGCCGAAGCGTGAAGTGTCGCTTCATGGTTGATGTTTGAAGCAGACGTTTTCTTATAAATAAATTAGTCGTAACTGGTAATTATAAATTAATTAGGAAGATAATATCTATATAAATTTTATATATGTAGGATCAGAATATCGCCACAACAATATTCTTGCGATATTAACAACGCTTCTGCGATATTAACAACACTTCTGCGATATTAACAACGTTTCTACGAGAACATCGCGAGTATTTCATCAACATTTGACGAGTGTCGCATAACTTCTCAAGAAATGACATAATGAAGAAACATGTAGAGAGTACATGATGATCTGCGATGGTTATAAATCTAGCGAGAAGGAAATATGTGATTGTCGCGATGTGATCGCAATGCAAATCCGAGATAAAAGGAAGACTTAGCTGTCATCCATAATGTAACTTCCCTATAAATAGAGACCCACTACGTCCAGGAAAGGATGATGTATTTTTGAGAGTTGAAAGAGTCTTGAGGAGAGAGAAACTCCAAGAGAATAGTTGTAATTTTGATTTCTTCCACTTCTGTAAACATTTCCGAGAATTGAATAATAAAGTGTCGTTTAAATCTTTAAATTTCTAATTGGTTTCTAGTGAATTTCTATAGAATCCTTACAAGGGTGTAGTGTAGGATTTCCTGCAACTACATTTTGGCGCCCGAAACAGGGAGAATCAAGTTAAAAAATCTTTAATTACAACTTGAAGATTTGAAGAAATTGTTAGAATTGAAGAAATGGCTGGAAGAAGAAGAAGAAATACATCAGAACCACCAAAAACTGTGAGGAGGAGTAAAAGACTTGCAGGTGGAGAAACAAATGAACTAGGAGAATCTTCAAGGATAAGAACAAGAAGAAATAAAACAAGGATTGAAGGAGAAAATCAAATTCCACAACCAAATCAACAAACACCAATACAGGATAGAAATGTGGATTATGATAGGGTAAGTGTGCATACTTGGAGATCGGATTCAATGGAAGAAGCAGAAAATCAACAATTAAGAGACGTAAGAGGAGAAGAAAGAAGTCAAGAGGTAGTTGATGGATTAATTCATGAAGAAGGTGAAAATGAAACAGTAGGTGATCTAAGGCAAAGAATACAGAAGGAAAGAAGGTTAGAGGCGGAAGAACGTGCAAATTTAACAAGACAAAATCACGAGTTGAGAATGGAGAATTTGAAGTTACAAAGTAGAAGATCAAGAAGTACTACTAGATAAAGTTCAAGATCATTCAGAGAAGAACCAAGGAGAAACTCTCTTATGAGAAATGTTAGAGAAAACATACAAGAAGAAACGTAAAATCCAAATGGAGAACATCGTCATGAAGAAAGAAGGGTAATTGATGATCACTATGATCCACGCGGTGAAACTTTGAATGGAAGACGAAATAATAGAAATCAAGGAGATGGGAATAACCAAAATGATGAAGAAAATCGAGAAGAAGGTAGAAGAATATTACATGGACGAAAGAATGTAAGAAATCAAAGAACCATTGAGAATGAAATTGAAAGACATTATGCTGAACAAGCATGCTTAGCTTGCGAGAGAGAAAGGTTGAGAGCATAAGTGGAAGAACATGAGTTTCAAGAGGTAATACGGCAGAATAACCATGACAATCGAGAAAGGAGACGAACACAAAATCGCAATAATGATAATGTTCAAGAGGAGTATGACAGAATACAAAGAAGAATAGAAAGACAGCTAAGAGAAATGATGAGAAATGAAGAAACTCGCGGAGAAGAAATTGGAAGACATAATCAAATGCGAATTTTAGAGGGAGGAGAAGATGAAAATTGCAGAAGAAGGCAGGATAATGAGGTAGAAGAGGATACACAAACTCTCGCAGGACAGGAAAGACATGAACGCATGAGAAGGGAAGCTGCACTAAAAAGGCCAATAGAACAAAATTCAGCTGCCAATGAGCACATTTTAAGGGAATTAGCAGAAATGAGGGGATTGATAAATAACAGAAGAGAAGGTGGTAGAAGGCAACTTGATGAATCTATTGAGGAAGCAGCGAGAACTCTATTCACACAAGAAGTGCAACTAAGAGGAATTCCCCCAAAATGCAATTTACCAGCATTAAGCAGTAATTTTGATGGGACTACCTGTGTTGTTCAACATGTCAAGGCTTATGTTAGGTGTATGCTACAGTGGGAGAACCATGATGTTGTATTATGAAAGTACTTTGCGTCCAGCTTAACTGGCGAGGCGCTAAAATGGTTTGAGGGATTACCAAAAAATACTATCACTTCTTTTGATCACTTACAAGCTACATTTTTGGGTGCATACATAAGCAACAATTTATCGCGGCCGGTTATTGAAGATGTGTTTGGGCTAAAGCAGGGGGTTGGAGAGAGTCTGAAACACTTAACCATAAGATGGAAAACAATGTGTAGTGAGATGGCAGGAATAGTAGATGAGAGGTATCTTATTCTATCTTTCATCAATGCAATGTTCGCGACCAATTTGTTGTACATACAAATTTTCAGAATCAAGAATACAATCACTATGACATAGTTGCGAGAATTACAAGAAGAGTACATTGCTTTGGAGGAAAAACAAAATGAAATGGAATCATATCCAGTCGCAAATACTAGCTCAGCCGCAGCAAATGGAAGTTTACTTCCTAAAATGATCAACAATGTGGCGAGCAGCTTGCAAGCACAGCAAGAGAAGGTGGAAATTAATAACCAGCATAAATTGGTAGCTATGGGCAGTCAAGATCAAGAAGATTATGAAAGGGAGAAGAATTATTACAATCGCGGAGGAAATAATAAAATCCAAAGGCTTGATCAGCCGCAAGAAACTTATGGTGGACAGAGGCAAAATAATTTTAGAGGTCAAGGCAATCAGAAGATAATATGGGAGGAGATTAAGATGCCACATTTAAATGCAAGTATAGAAAAAATTTGGGAAGCTATATCATTTTGATGGAAGATATACCATCGCCATGGAACATGGGAAAATAACCACATCCGAATAATCGTAATCAAGAATTTTGTCCTTATCATCATTTTCATGGTCATTCAGTAAATGACTGTAGGAATGTGAAAAGGATAATTTTAATAATGATTGATCAAGGAAAGCTAAATCATTTTTTAAGAGGACACCAGCAATCGCAGCAATTACCACCACCACCAGATAATCGCAGAGTGAATACTGTAAAAGGAGCAGAAACCTTTGTCATAGAAGTTGGGGCCAAGGCAAAGAATTTGTTTTGCAATTCCATCGTACATTCTTTCAAAACTATTGAGGATTTTCACGATAATATTCTAAGCAGAGTTTTCGCGAGAGACACAAATGGAAAAGAAATAATGAACATCGCGAGAATCTCGACGTTAGAAGAATTGCAGAAGCAAACTCTTTCTTTCACTGCACAAGAAGTACCAGAACCTGGCGAGTTACACGATAATCTATTGGTAGTAAGGTTGGAAATAAATCCAAGACAAACAGAAGAAGAAGATGAAGAAAATAATGATAAGAATGAAGATTCTTGGGCCATTGACAGAATTTTAATAGATACTGGTAGCTCAGTTGATATCTTATTGTATCATACCTATAGAACCATGGATGGAAAAGATGAGGATTTGATACCATCAACATATAAAATCTATGGTTTTAATGGTATTTCCAACAAGCCCAAAGGGGAGATCACAATGCGAATTCCATTACAGGGGATGCACTCTAAGATCTTGTTCTGTGTTGTTGACATTGAATCACCTTACAATGCCTTGATTGGTAGACCCTGGCTACATGGGACATTGGGAGTGGCATTCACCTTTCACCAGTGTATTAAATTCCCTCATCCTAATGGTGTGGGAGTCATCAAAGGAGATTGGGGAGAAAGAAAAAAATGTTATGAAATCGATGCAAAATCTTGCGAAGAGAGAGATGAAAAGAATAGTAATTGGAAATACAACATCAAGCAACGACAGAGATGTGACAGGTTGATGATTGATACAATAGAGCGGCGATAGGAAGCACATGGCGAGCGTCTCGTGGATAAAGAGAAAGCAACAAAACGTAGCAGAAAAGAAGAACCAGAAAATAGTAAGTAGAAAGGTGAAAGGTGAAATTTAAGAAAAAATTGTGAGTGAATTGTTTGGAGAAATTATTTTCAAAGAGTATTCTGTTTGAATGGAAAAGATGAAATTGAAAAGTTGTACGAGAGAAGAAAAGATCAAAAGAAAATAAATTTTAGCAGAGTCATAATGCTCGCAAGAAACGTGAATAAAATTTCGCAGAGATTTAAAGAATGGGACAAACCTTTATGGCGTGCACCTTAGTTCGCGAATACAATTTCGCAAGGGGAAAATGTAAGACCTACAAGTACATCATAAAGGGGATATCTCTTAACATGATTCAGGGATAAGGTTATACTGCTGTTGGAACCTGAGTCATGAAGATGTTGGGATTAAAGAAAACCTATCCGGGAGAGAGATCTTGGATTTCCAGCTTTATAAGGTTATACCCTGGTTGGACGACTGAGAATCTCTCCCAAGAAGTGCAGAGTATGACCAAGGTGCCGAGGTACACGGTTGAACCAAGGGTGCCCGGGAAGGACGAACCTACCCTGGTCATTCTTGGTAAGTCTTGGCTATGATGCACTCGGCCTGAAGAAAACCCCACTTAGGGTGCAGTCTTGTAACTATAAGCCATATAGGCATAAAGGACAAGAGGATGCGAAAACAACTGGTTGTTGGTAAATCTGGATGGGAGGAGCTGGTCTTGTATGGATGATGTTCCTTCCTTAAAGGGGCAACCAGGGGGAAGATAAGGGCGGCACCCTCCATTAGGAAGCTGATAAGTGTCTTAAGACGGCAATGTCATGCGGCTTTATGATCGCAAGAACATTTAGGCATGTCATATTGTCGCGTGACGTAAATTATACAGAGGCAACAAGCCATAAGAGATACGTTTAGATGAGATCAATGGGTTTTTACATGAAAGTGTAAAGACGTCATGCGATTTCATCGCAAGACGGCAATGTTGTGGGAATTTATTATCGCAAGGGGATTTAGACCTGTCATATTGTCGCAGAAAATTCAAAGAAAAATGGATAAGACAAGATCAATGGGTTTTTACATGCAAATGTAAGGACGTCCTGCGATTTTGTCGTCAATAAAAAATGTGTGGCAAAATAAGACCTTTAACTAGGAAGGCATAATAAGACCACAACATTGAAAGATTGCGATAAATGACGCAGAAAATACGAGATGTGCGATATTTATTCAACTATTGCTAGCGATATTCATCGCAGAAATTATTGAGGCAATATACAGATTTTACAACTAATATCTCTGCTCAATTTTTTTCTTTCTTATTGCAGATGAATAATAGAGGTAAGTATGGGAATGTATAGAATAATGAAATTATTATTCATCATCATAAGATAAAATTGCATAGATCTTATTATATGACGCATTTATATAAATAGTTAAAAGGTAATAATTATGTTAATTGACTGTGTTGCAAAAAAGAGAATTGTTCATTAATTCATACAGATGAAGGCAAAGAAGTTTATACATCAAAGAAATTCATAAGTTGGAGGAACTCGCAGAAAATGGAGAAGCTCGCAGCAATATTACAAGAAGAGAGAAATAAATATACAAAAATTACAAGGAAGGCAAAAAGAAGAAAAGGAATTATTTAGATCCATCATTTTCTTCATCATATTTCTTTTCATCACTAGACTCTTACCCTTCATCATCATCATTGTTATCTTCATCTTCATCAAACTTCTCTTCCTCGTCAGATTTTTCTTCATTATCATTATTATCATTTTCATCTTCGCTAAGTTCCTCAGATTCGCTATCAGAGATAACAGGGATTGGAGTTTTTGTTGTAACTACTTTTGCAAGATCAGAATGCAAAGAATGAGAAATGCCATGATCATTGCAAACCATTCTAATGGAATTATTGCGAACTTCAATAAGGGAAATTTTAAAGTTCGCAGTAGTAACTCTCAGTCTTTCTTTTAATCTTGAATATTTCTCATTACGAGCAGTAAGAGTGTTCGCGAGTTGATGCTTATCAGCTTCAAGTTCTTCCATTCTTTCAAGACATCTCTTTTCAGATCCTGCGAGTATATGACAACAAGTTAGAAATTTTGTAAGGAAGAATAAATTTAAAAAAAGCAGGAAATAAACAGGGTAGAACAGTTGACAACCTTATCTTTCAGAAATCAAGTCTTTAATTAAGGCTGTTTGTTCAGTATGAAGACTAACATCTACACCTAAGTTATTTCTGGCATTATCAAGAACCATCGCAGCCCAAGAAAATTCATCATCGCTAGTAATAAGAAGACGAAAGCGAACTTGAGTTTCCCTCGCAAGAAGATCTTTATTCTCGCAGATAAGTCTATCTCTTTCTGTTTGAATACTAAGAAGAGTTTTATGGAAATCAGCTAGGGTTTTGGAGCTATTTTTTATTGCCTGATCTTTCTCATCAATAAGATCACTATTCTTAATTCTTAATCTCTTCTTTTGAATCAAGAAAAAGGCGTTCAAACTTATTAGTTAAGTTTAAATTGAATCTGTACTCAATCTTTAGAAGGTTAAGTTTGGATTTAAGTTCATCAATAGAGAGAGACCTAATTTGATCATCTGAGAAACTACTTAAAGAACTATTAAGGCGAGCAAGAAGGGTACTCTCATCTACAGGTTCAGGAAAAGATTGGAGGAATGTAGCCTCATCAGTAAGACCATAAACATCTGCAAAATTGATTGCTTGAATAAGCTGCGATAAGGAAGGTAGAATTGAGAGAAAAGGGAAATAAATTATACCATAGAGTTGTTGGTTAGTTTTGTCAAGATCAGAGATCTTTTGCTTATCAATTGAATCTTCAGTCTCCAATTGCTTATTCTTCTTGCGAATCTCAGCAACTTCAGCTTCTAATTTTTCTTTATCCTGGAGAAACTTAGCAGCCTTCTTTTCATAATCAATGCGTCTCCTATCCAAATCAGAGGCAACAGCAAAAGAAGCTCTTCCAACCTGCGAGAGAGCAATATAAGTTAAGACTTGATGAGGAAATAAGTGCACAAACATGATAAGGAAATTAAAACATACCAGGATGCCAAGAGAATTCAAGAGGCTTGGAGTTATTGATTGTGAGATTCCATGAAGAGAATCATTATCAACCAAAATAGGGGCATCGCAGACTTTGGCGAGGGCTTGGGATATCCCATTAAGAGCTTCATCTCCATCATTTACAATAGCATCGCCAATTTTTTTAGAAAACTGAGCCATGGAAGACTCAGAAGAAGAAGAATCCCTTATGGTAGGGAATGCATTATCACCACTAAGATCATCATCTAGATTTTCTGGAGTAGGTTGAGGAGATGAAGAAGAAGAGGGATGGGTTTTCCTTTTCTTTAAGGGAGGATCATTATATATGTCACTGCGAGGGGCAGTAGACTTTTCTTTGGGAGGAGCAGTAGATTTCCCCTTGTGATCAGCTGTGGACTTCACCTTGGTTTTTGGGAACTTTATTGGTTCTAACTCTTCAATTTCCTGCGAGCACAGATAAAGATAAGAAATAGGGGCAACAACATATTGTTAAAACTAATAAAAGGATATTTCTTACTTCATATGTGAAGGATTTAAGAGCTAAGAGAGTGCTGGGTTTCCTAAAATTCTGGTAGCTGAGTTTCATTCTGTCAATCTGAGAAAGATTGAAGTAATTAGCGAGAATATAAAAACTTGGAGAAGATAATGAATTGTAATTATGCAAAAAGTTGGGAGAATATACTTCTTTAGATCTTTCAAGCCAGTTGAAGACCCATGGTTGATACTCTGAAAGATTCGCAGGTAATGTTAGAGAACCAGAGATATAAGGACCTTCAAGGCATAGCGGAAAAATAAACCACTTGTCATCGTTAGAGTGGCGAGGACCCTGATTAGTAGGTGAATGAAAGTCAATATCTAGCATAAGAGCTTTATCATCAGCGACCTTATCTATTTTCTGCAAGCGGACACCCCAGCAAGCACTATCCTTCTTCATGGGGATTATCTTGTAATTTTCAAAAAAATTCTCCACAATATAATTTGCAGAGATAATTGGAACATGTTTATATTGAGGATTCTTCGCAGCGTCAGGGTAGCGAGATCCTTTATTAGCACCATGAGAAGCATATTCAAGTAGTAATCGAATACAGTCTCCACCTAGTTGATATACTGCTCGCGAGAACCTCTCGTCAGAAATTATTTCATAGAATAGTGGAAGTTCCGGATCATAGAGAGGAATGGGAAGACCAGATTCAAGTTGACCTAGCGATATTATAACTTTCTCGCGAGAGCATTCATAATCAGTAAATAATTTAATGGAAATATGGGCTTTAGGGCCCTGATCTGGAATTGTAGACAAGATGAAACCTCTGCTTTTGAGTTTTTCTTGCATCTCAACAAAAGCAGCCAAATTTTTAGAACCAAAGACAACCATTTTTAAGTATGAGAATGAAAGAAAAGATAAAAAATAAGAAAGAAATCACAGCGATGACAGACGCGCAATTTACGGAAGAACAATAAACTTGCAGAGAAGTTACGCAGAGAAAGAAGAAGAAAGTAAAAAGAGGAAAAGCAAAGAATGAAAGGAGTATTTATAGAAGAAGAAATTTCTTGAGAAGATGAATGCAATAAATGCAAAGAAAAGACATGAACGGTCAGATCGCGGTTAGAAAGGACGTATCAAAGATTTATTGGAAGAAAGAATACATGAAAACTGTAACACCCCGAGTTCCGGACCAGGGTCAAACCCATATGGAGATCTGAACTCGAAGCGTTACGGGTCAGAAAGAGACTTAAAAATTTAGTTTTATACTAAACATAATTAAATATTTATATACATGAGTTGATTCATATGAATTTACTAAACATCTTTAACAACATTTCAGTTAAGATTTACATTTCAAGCAATACAATAAAACAATTCAATCACTAAGCTACTCATTTCTAGCTTTCGCTGCTCCACTTTGATAAATCTGCAAGGATGTCAATTGGGGTGAGATGACAGCTCAATAGAATGCATTCCCAATTCTCCAAAGATGTGCAAACATAATCATTTTATCCAGCAAAAACATATACCAAGAATCACATCATGACTTCGGCGAATCAATGTTATATTCGACAATCACATTACCAATAATGTTTCTAATTAGTTATCTTATATAGATTCCAATCAGAATTCACAACACCAATAATATTTCCAACAAATCATCTAAATTCCGATTCAAGATATTAGTTCATAACATCAATAACATTCTCAACAATTCATGCAATTAGATTTCACACTTGAGTTCATAGCACTAATAATATTTATATTGTCACAACAAACCATGAGTTTACAACACCAAAATAATTATCAAGAAGTCAATCATCAATGATTCAAAATATTTGTTCACGTATTAATATCGTCACATAGAAACCATGAGTTCACTAATCATCCAATTGGGATTTAACACATCAATTCACAATTCATCCATTTAAGTTTCAACTCATGAGTTTATAAAATCAATTATATTTCCAATAAATCATTTAATCTAGATTCCAACATATTCACATATTTATATTGTCACTTCAAACAATGAGTTCACGGTACGAAAACTTTGGTTCGTACACCCACCTATCGTTTATCGGCACGGACAGCCTCCATCGATGGTCAGGAACAAAAGTTCCTACGGGGATCATACCCATTTGCTCTCGGGGATCATTCCGTTTCATTCACAGTACGAAAACCTTGGTTCGTACACCACCTATCGTTTACCGGCACGGACAACCGCCATCGATGGTCGGGAAACACAAGTTCCCATGGGGATCATTACCCATTTAGCTCTCGGGGATCATTACCCTCCGTTATCATGAAAAATGTTCCATATAACGGTAAAACATGAACTCATTTACTTTTATAAATCCTTTTTACAAACAACACAAGCAACCATGGCTTAACATATGACACCAACATGAGTTTCTTTCAAGCATTTATGCAAATAAGTTAACTGCAGCTATTTTACATCATACATTTCATGATTATTTCTTTATCTGATCTTATTGAAACTTTTACAGAACATACACAGATCCATAAGCAACAATGTATCCAAATTTCACATAAAAGCCACGGTTAAAACAAAAGTTATAGAATTTACAAGGACATCATAAAAACTGGGCAGATTACATGTCATTACCAAACAATTCATAATAAATTCATAACAATATAAAATTGACTCAATCCAAAGAACACTGATAGATAAATCACAAATCTACAACTTTTCTTAAGGACTCAAATCATTTTAGCATTATTAACACTTCCTAAGAACATCAAAACTATAGCTAAGCGAATCTGTCCAGAAATTTCAGAAGCTATCAACTAAATAAAATCAAACATTCAACGGTAAATTTATAGTGGAATAACTTCAAATTTTAACCATAGGTACCCAATCATGTTATCTATCAATATTCAAAGGCTGATAGGAAATTGGGTACATTAAACCACACAGGTAAATTTCATAAACCTAATGATGCAAGATTAAACGAAATTAAAATCAAGTATTAACGAAAACACAAGGAGAAGGGGGATTTAACATTCTACCTCTCAATCCTTTGATCCTCTTGATTCTCCATAATCTTCTTCTCTAAAAGAAACATAGCTCCAACTTCTTGTTTTTCTCCTAACCTTTCTTTTTCCAACTTCTAAAATTCTTTCCATTTACATTAATAGAAAACCTATATATTAACTATTATTTTTCTTCACTATTTTAATTATCTTTTCATTTTCTCTTAATTTCATTAATTCATCTAACAATAATTAGGTGATTATATTTACACCCTAACCTTTTACTAAGTGATAGGAGAATGTCTTCTAGATATCTAAGTTCAAGTGCATAACCTATTAGGCTAAGGTAAACAAAACGACTCAACAAAAGCCCAAGTCACAAGGTTAGCTAATTAGTCGGTAAAATCCGACCCAAAACCGTACATAAAAATACCGGGTATTACAAAAACAGCTGGCGAAAGATATAGAAACGTGTCAGAACAGAGATCGATGTGAAAAGATAGGTGGTTGCAGCATTTAATTCTCATGATCTTCTCTTCTTCGCAGAAAAGACATGAGAAGAGGCAAGATGTAGGGCCAGAATATCGCCACAACAATATTCTTGCGATATTAACAACGCTTCTGCGATATTAACAACACTTCTGCGATATTAACAACGTTTCTACGAGAACATCGCGAGTATTTCATCAATATTTGACGAGTGTCGCAGAACTGCTCAAGGAATGACATAATGAAGAAACATGTAGAGAGTACATGATGATCTGCGATGGTTATAAATCTAGCGAGAAGGAAATATGTGATTGTCGCGATGTGATCGCAATGCAAATCCGAGATAAAAGGAAGACTTAGCTGTCATCCATAATGTAACTTCCATATAAATAGAGACCCACTACGTCCAGGAAAGGATGATGTATTTTTGAGAGTTGAAAGAGTCTTGAGGAGAGAGAAACTCCAAGAGAATAGTTGTAATTTTGATTTCTTCCACTTCTGTAAACATTTCCGAGAATTGAATAATAAAGTGTCGTTTAAATCTTTAAATTTCTAATTGGTTTCTAGTGAATTTCTATAGAATCCTTACAAGGGTGTAGTGTAGGATTTCCTGCAACTACAATATAAGTAATGCTTATCAAAAAAAAGTGTGTGTACACCAGTTCAACCTACTCCAGAAGAGTGGGAGGTGGGATGTTCAATTCCCCCTTAAAACATTCATATTTTTCTTTTAAAAGAGGAGGTGTGGTGTTGTTCAATTCCCTCTTAAAACATGAATCCTATTATTGGGGCTGTAAAAAGGAGGGAATTTGAGGGCTTTTGGGGTCATGAAATAACAATTCATATAACCCCTTATCCTGGTATTTTTATATTACCCATTCTACCCATAATATGATTAGTACTAATTATATTGATTAAGCTAACTAATCAGTATTAGTGAATGGATTAGACTAATCAAATAATTAATCTTTTGGAAATCAAAACTTGATTTTTCTTGATTTTGATTGATTTTGAAGAAGGAAAAATGGTTATTTTGGTGAAATATTTTTTCAACAATTTGAAGAAAACTGATGTAACCCTTCGTCACAAAACTCGGGATAACCTTATAATCAACTCCCAACATCAATTTATCGATTTGAATCCGTTACAAATCAAATCAAAATCTAAAATTTTACTTGTTATGGCTGGGTTATTGTATCGAACCAGCCGTAATACGGACATTATGGTTAGGATATGAAGAATTCGAAGTCGTTAACACAAAAAACGGTTTGAAAGTGAAGAACTTTTGGCCGTTATTCTTCCCGGAATCTCCTGAGTCTGTATTACGACTAGGATAACATATTTTTCCCGTCCGTAACTGACTATGTAAGCTGAGAAATTTTGATTTTCAACATGAATACATACTACGAATGAAAATTAGCAATACTTTCATTAATTAGGCCACAATAAAACTTGTTACATACTTAATGGATCCCTATTACAAAGTTGGTTTTAATGACATCTCTTTCGATGTATCAAGAAGTCTTTGAGATTCCAAGTTGAAATTATAACATTTCCATTTTCTCCACTCCTTCTTAGATTGAGCTGTGAATTCTCTATCAGTCTCACCTCTAAGTCGAAGTTGGTTGAACATACGACTTAAAGCCATATATTCTTCCACTTTTTGGCGTATGTCTGAAAATTGAAGATACAATTCAACCCCATCGTGGTTGTTAGTGTTACCCGTTTCACTACAAAAATTCTCAAAACTATTATTCCGATACGATTGACTTGGTAAACCACGTTCCCTTCGTTCTTCTCCCTTCTTTGGATAGCATAGTACAAAATTTTTGCAAAGAGATAAGTCTTCTTCCAGAGTGAAGTTGGGTTTGTCCTTTGAGTACATTGCATGGAGTTTGTAGGAGTTTTGGTGGAGATTATTGATGTATAAAGTGTGATTTTGATTTGGAATGGGTGGTTATATAGAGGTGGAGTTATTTCAAGTTTAAATAAGTGGTTGAACAACTAGAGCCTTTTATAGATCAGTCTTCAAACGGATCTATTTTTCAATATTCAAAAAACTAGCCGGTATGATGTGGTACTATAGGAAATTATGGGTATTTACGGCTAGGAAAAAAAAAGTTCACCCAGCTGTAATTTTGTATAACCATGCAGGGTTTGTGGTGTGCCAGAGTTACAGCTAGGTATTTCAGGCCGTAAAATAGTTTTTAATTTCTGTCAGAATTACGGCCTGGATATCTAGCCACAAAGTTTCCTTTTTGGTTATCAGAGTGACAAGTGGCTTGGTAAACCCCACCGTAAATACAAATACGGTCAGGAACTTGAAAGGTCAACCAAGCCGTAAACAAAAGTTGCAAATTTATGTCAGGATTACAGTTTGGAGTTCTAACCGCAAAAAGATACACGACCCGGATATGTAACCGTAAACAAGACTTTTTTTTTTGAGTCTCCAGAGTAACAAATGGCTAGGTATTCCCTAACTGTAACTTCGTTACGGCTGCTTTTCCAAACCGTTTTCCCTTTTACGTCCAAGATTTTCTAACCGAAATTTTGTGCAAGTTTACTTGACAGGAATTATATGCATTTTTGGCTAGGTTATGTGTGAAAAAGCGGGGGTCTAACAACCACACCCAATATTTCGATTAGCAATCGTATGGACAACTCCGAGTTGTTTTCTAGACAACAAGACTCAATCAATAGAAAATATCTCAAGGAGTTATTATCTCAATCTCTCAATTTGATTTACTCAAGCAAATATGATTCGGGAGTCTTAATCAAAGAGAGATAACTTGGATGGTACCAAAGACCAATTTCCAAGTGTCAATCAATTTAAATCAACAACCAATAAGGTCGGATATTCTAACTGATTGAACAACGCACAACCTGTATTATTTCAATTATATAACAAAATATAATGCGGAAAAGAAATAACACAGACACCAGAATTTTGTTAATGAGGAAACCACAAATGCAGAAAAACCCCGAGACCTAGTCCAGATTAAACATACACCGTATTAAGCCGCTACAGACACTAGTCTACTCCAAATTAACTTCAGTCTGGACTGTAGTTGAACCCCAATCAATCTCACACTGATCCAAGGTACAGTGTGCTCATATGCCTCTGATCCCAACAAGATACTGCACACTTGATTCCCTTAGCTGATCTCACACACAACCAAGAGTTGATACGACCCAAAGTCGAAGACTTTGATAAACAAATCTGTCTCACATAGAAAAGTCTATAAGATAGATAAATCCGTCACCCACGAATAAACTTATGAGTTTTGTTCTGTATTTTGATAAATCAAGGTGAACAGGAACCAATCAATAAAACCAGACTTATATTCCCGAAGGACAGCTCAGTTTGATCAATCACCTCACAATAGTCTTAATCGACACAGCGAAAAAAGATATTGTAGAATCACAAACGATGAGACTAAGATGTTTGTGACTACTTTTATATCTTGCCTATCGGAGATAGAAATCTCAAGCCAATTATTACAATTGTACTCGTACGATAGAAATATCAAGATCATACCACACAACTACAAGAAAAGTAGTATCAGTCTGACTTCACAATCCCAATGAAGTCTTTAAGTCGTTAACTTTTAGAAGAAGAAAACCAAAGGTTAAAGGAAAATCGACTCTAGATTAGCAAACTAGTATCACACAGAATGTGTGGGGATTAGGTTTCCCAGTTGCTAGAGTTCTCCCTTATATAGTCTTTCAAATCAGGGTTTGCAATCAATGTTAGCTTAGTAACAAAGCATTCAATATTCACCGTTAGATGAAAACCTGATTAGATACAAGCTAATATATCTCAACCGTTAGATCGAAAACTTAGCTTGTCATACACACATGTACTTGACGATTTTGGGTTTGTGTAACTGTACCCAAACGTGTACAAGTTGGTTCAATATTAGTCAACCAAATGGATAGCCAAATGATAACTTTCTTATCAACCATATTCTTCTTCACCATAACTAGTCCAAATGACTCAAATGAACTAGTTATAGAGTTGTTCAATTGCTATGAGATCTCATGTACTACACAAGACACAATTGAAGCAAAAACGATGTGATCCACTCGAATTGATGCATGAACTATAAAGCCACGGTTTGCAATAGCATTCCTTAGATAATTTAGATAAGTTCACGAACATCGTTTTTAGACATAACCAATCAAGATCGCGGACTCAAGTTAACCGGTTGGAGTTCACAAACTCCAACAGAAATTCTCGGGTTTGAGAACTTCCGACAGTTAGCAGACTGAGTTCGCGGACTGAAACCGAGCTAC
The DNA here is from genome assembly GCA_023529315.1 of Papaver bracteatum. NCBI lineage: Eukaryota > Viridiplantae > Streptophyta > Magnoliopsida > Ranunculales > Papaveraceae > Papaver > Papaver bracteatum. Next base: position 162,725 of record JAJJWX010003990.1, read on the forward strand.
AACTCCAGCAAAAATTCTCGGGTTCGAGAACTACGCACGTTCGCGGACTAGGTTGACTTCTCACGTTCCGGTTTTACTTGATCAACAAAGTTCACAAACTTCGGTTCAAGTGCTAAGGACTTATACATATATGTGTTACCACAATAATGTTTATATCCCCAATGGTTATATTATCTAAACTCTCATTTCAACCATTGAAACATTCTCAGAGGACGTCATATAGTTGTTATTCACAAATAATTTTTTGTCAGAGCGATTTCCAAAGTGATTGAAACATAACATGACTTTCGTCACTAGGTAAAGATGAACTTGGCTAAAGCGAAAGCTTTACCAACACATATTTCGAGATATAGATAAGCGAAATATATTCGCTCGAAATATCACATGTGTATATTCTTAGTCTATATATTAATACGGCTAGACTCAAGATAGGAGATAGAGTAGATAGATTTTCGAGTGATAGACAAGTTCAAGTATCCACATACATTTTAGTCGATGAAGATCCACTGGTTCCTTGAGTAGTCCTTCGTCTTGTATGATGACTTCCATGGAGTTCTTGAGCTCAACTACACTTTCTATCCTAGTCCGAGACCTTAGCTATAGAATACTAGAAATCAATACTTTATAGTTTTGATCACTAACATTGACAAACATGCTTGATATAGCAATGCATGCGAGTTCGACCGAGTAATACTCTAACAATCTCCCCCTTTGTCAATTTTAGTGGCAAAACTATTAATACATATGGAATACAAAAAATATATAAATAAACTTTGTAGTTCATATTCCACATGTCTAATCTTCAACAATACTCGAAATCTTCGTCACTTCCAAGTAGTCCAATGATCCCAAAGGTTGTAAGTTTAGCATCATCGTTGTTGAAAATCCGTAGCTATAACAATGAGAAAAGCACCGGTTCTCAATCATTGTTATACAATGTCATAGTATTATTACACAACGTCAAAGTCCAGTTGCATCACAACTTTAACAACAATACTATGGTGATACTTCACTCCCACTTAGTCAATACTCCATCTCACATGGAAACCACTCCCCCTTACATGATGATCCGAAAACCATATGTATTTGTAGTGTGAACTACATATTAATTCTCCCCCTTTTTGTCAATAAAATTGGCAAAGGTACAAGAACGAGATCCTAATAAATTTTTTGTAAAAGACATTTCATAACCAAAGGTAAATGTATATCATCTTGTTTAAATGCAATCATAAAGCCGAAGCTAAATGCATTCATCAAGGAGTTTATAAAGACACAAGATAACCCCTCTAATATTCCACAGCCGCACTCCCCACAAAGATTTGGCAATTAAGCACAAGTTTAAAAGAACTATCCCCCATAATATGTCATTCCCAAAGGAACAACAAGAGCGGCCTTAATAATTTCAAAAAGAAAAGAAGGATTTCTTTAGACTCAACAAATTACATACAAGTATGAATTTGGAATCCGACAAGAAATATTCAATCATATTAACCCAAGCGAACCAAGATTAATTTGACTAAATATGCTCAACACAAGTAAACTTATGGAGACTTAATAACTCAATTATATTATTCATAAGAGAAACCATGATTAATCTAACCGGAATACACAATTAAAATAATCACAAAAGTAATCAATTTAATCGTTTATACTCACATAAGAAAAACTATGGAGCGATGACTAAGTTAATCATAAAAATAACCATCCTAGTCAATCATGCTCAACATGAGAAAAACTTACGGAGTCATAACTAAATAATCACACAAGATGATTGATTTAGTTCAAAATACTCGACGTAAAGTACCTTACGGAACACAACTAAGCTAATCACAAAAATAATCACTTTGGTTGTCTAATGCTCAACATAAGTCACAATACGGAGTCTCATAGTAATACACAAAATATGGATCAAGGAAGATCAATTACTGCGGAATACACAAGGATTCATTCTATGTTTCCATCACCATTTGCACAATGACACACAATAGACATAATCCTTGAATCACAAAATATTTTAACCTATCTTACATCAATAATCACTACACCATTTTAAGGAATTAGCAACTCAGATTAGCAACGGCGGTTGCTCTGTTGCTAATTTTCTGTTGCGAATTTTTCGCAACGAAAATATGTCGTTGCTAATTTTGCAACCTCAATACTAAGGTTGCGAATAGAAACTGCTGGGTATTCACACATGCGAGTTATGCGTGTGGTAGGGAACACTATGCTATATTTTTACGCCCAAGTCAAACATTAGTCAGCTGAACTAATTTTTACTTTCACCCTTCAAAGATATTTTCCTTTAGACCCAAGATTCTAAGATAAATTACCTATTTCTGTCTAGTCTTCTCTCTCCCAATCTCTGTCGGTGCTACTGCTTCTTCTTCTTATTCTACTGCGACTAGTTCTCTTTTCATCATGAAAAAAAAAACGTAAACAATAACAACATACTTCAAAGTTTTATCTAAGACTTCTCTCTTCACTATCTCCAAATATCATTTTTTGTCTCTAAAATTTTCGTGTAAAAGGAGAAGAAGATCGATCTCATGTATTTAAAGGTTCTTTGTAAAGGTTAACTTCAGATCTCGTGTTTGAATTTCGGATTTCATCTTCTTAACCATCAAAAGTAAGTTTTCTTTTCTTTTCTCGTAAAAATCATCAAAATAAAACATGGGTTTTGGTAATCAATTGTTAATTTCTTAAATCTAACCCCTTTACTTTGTTTATATCATCCAGTCTTGTTCATTGAATACTTATACCAGCATGTGAAATACTAATTTTGACTAATTTTGAAATTGTTCAAGTCGATTTCATTGGTGAATAACTTGTCTCAAGTAAAATTAGGTCAAATGAATTATATGGAAATTCGAACAAATTTCTGGTATAATTTTTATTGAAACCCTTTAATGATTTGTTTGTGTTAATTGGAATGAATTATAGTAACAAGACATGCGAATTATGCATGTGTTGATTGTAATTGTGAAGGATTTAGTGATGATGGAAATCATTAATTTTGATTGGAGGTGGTGATTTGAGGGTGATTCTTTTCACCAAGGAGGGTAATTTTTTGATATATCCATGGTGGGTTGTTAAGATATATATTGATAAGATATTATCTGATTGGAATATTTTTGTTGAAGGATCTCTGGTTATTGACTTGTAGGGTGGTTATGATAATAGTGAGTGTTGATGGCCTTAGGACTCGAGTAGTTGTCCTGGCCAGTCAAGAAGCACAAACGATTGTTAAACCAAAGAGGAAAGCGGCTACACAACACGGTTTTTTGAGTCTGTCAAGCTTTGCTTTTTATAAAAAAAATTAATGGATCAACAGATACATGAATGGATATGGAATTGTCATTTATGCAGGAGGTTCATTGTTGTATGATCTACAGCAGTCTCTTTAAGATCACTTACCAGTTCTTTTGGGTTTAGTTAAAGAAGGTACAAAAGCTTTACATATTTATATCAATTAGCACTAGCCACTAGGAGAATGGGTCACTGGTATTTAAAATTGGACTACATTAGCTGTCCACATCCAAATGCACTCTTTTTTATGTTGAGATGTTAGCATAACTCAAGTTCTTGTGCCTAGTCTTTTTCCTCATGCCCTTTTTGTTATGTTGAGATTGAAGTTCCAGCTGATTGTATGAAAGCATATAGTGCCAATACTATTGATTATGTCCTGGTTCATTTTCCAATACTACTATGTCTTTTCACTTTTCAACTGAAATGACTTGATAAATGTATTCAATGCAGCAATTGCCGTGTCTGAGATAAAATGAACTTTTATCAGTTTGTAGCTAAGCATGTGAATGTTATTGTAACTTCTGTTGTGTTCTGTTTGTATTTTTTTTCTTTATAGTTTCTGAATTTTTGTTCACTTGTATGATGTCATAGGGATTTTCATTGTTGGTTACGGAAGCAACTGATGTATGGTCCTTTTTGGGGTTGTTATGTTTTTTTATTGCAGGTCATCAAATAAAATTAAAGGCCACCCCAAACGAGTTACCGGACTTGCCTTCTCTCATGCACTGAATGTTCTAGTTTTACAGGTACTCTAATCAATGAACTAACTTCTTTGGATAAGCAGGTACTTCATGTATTTGTACTACAAATTTATTTATTTTTCTCTTAAGAGACATCCGTTGCTAATACTTAAAAATGTTGTAGAATTCTAGAAGTATAAAAAATGGGCATAACCTTATCCTGAATTTTCATTCAGTACTAAGTGAGAGCTCTTGCTGCTGCAAAAGTTGGTCGAAGATCTCTTTCCTGATGTAACAAACAAAATTCCTAAGTTTAATTCCGAGTGATAACTTATAATTCCATTTTGATCTATAGCCCTAACTGATGGTTGCCTTTTTGGTGTTTTAGGTGTTGGATAACATCTACAACTGGTTAGTTCAACTGGTGTTTTAAATTCCTAAGTTGGTTATGGAATCTTTCCACTAGGAATTTATAGCAGAGATGTTAGTAGAACTCTCAAAGCTTGTATCTCAGCCGATGCTCCTAATCTTTGAACAAGTACTCTTTTAATTTTTGAGCAAATCTTGTTTTCAGTCTGTGATTATCATTTCTTCTCGAAGTCTTGCTGCACGTAGGTACTTCGTCAATATGTGTTCATTAAACTCCAATTTTAACTTGAGGAAAGACATTGTTAATCCATATGCTCTTTTTGTGTGGTCACGGGTCAGTAAATGAAGTCATCTGCCGCAAAATTTCAGATGCCAGGTATATATAATCATTTATCTTGAATCTGAGATTACCTCTCTTTTCATGTTAATAAACCAAAGAATAGCCCATGTTAGTTCAATGTTTACATTTGGTTTGAAGATACATGTATGGAAAGATGACGATATAGATGCACATGTATTGTACCAGTAATATTCTGGATCCCTTAGCATTTCATCTTATTAGCTATCGATTAATACTTCGTATTTTGCAGGAAATTAGAAGATGGTGACGTTGTGAACGTTGATTCGTTTTCCTTCAAATTTATAGTGCTCTTTAAAGACAAATCTGCCTAGAAGAGCAGAACATTTTTCTCAGAAAACATGGGAGTTACTAAAGGTAATGACATTTAACTGAAAGGTGGCGGATTTGTTTAATATGGTTTTTCTTGATGGGATGGGAGTAAAGGTTATGTTGCAGCTGATTTGTTTAATGTGGGTCGATTTATTTTTTATCATCTGAAAACATAACTAATTCCTTGGTATGGTTTGTATTTCTGTGATTCTGCTCTCTATTGTATTGTTCTTTTTATGACGTGTATGTATTGTTCTGATCTCTTGTTATTTGCTATTATGAAGGCCTTGGACAAAGTTAAATTTGACGGTTTGACTGATAAGAGCAAGATCTATTCTCAACCCGAGCTCTTTATCCACATCATCCCTGACAAAGCCAACAACACCCTTACCCTTATTTACAGTGGTATTGGTATGACCAAGTCAGGTTAGTACTTCAAGCTGGAACTATATTATGCTCTTCTGTCTGTTGTCTTAACCTAAGTATTCAGATTGCTAATTTGTTGTTTATTATTAATATTGGCTTTTTCAGATTTGGTGCTGATGTTAGTATGATTGGAAAGTTTGGTGTTGGTCTCTACTCTGCATACCTTGTAGCTGACAGGGTTATTGTTACCACCAAGCACAATGATGATGAGCAGTATGTCTGGGAATCCCAGGCTGGAGGACCTTTCACTGTTACCAGGGATACCTCTGGTGAAGTTCTTGGTAGGGGTACTAAGATTACTCTTGTTCTCGAGGTCGACATGGGTTCGCTGACCGAAAAATTCTTATGGGATTTACTAAAGGTAAGCATCTTTACGAAGCCTTTCTGAAATTTTGTTAAGCTGATTATACCCATTTTATGTACTTAATTACAATTATTATATGTAGTATTATTAATCCTCTTAAGTTGTAACTATTAGGACTCAGAAGCAGGGTTTTCTGGTAGTAACTTAATACTAATTCTTCTTTTGATGTCTTTATCTAGTTAGAAGGTCTTGTGCTGGGAGAAGGAAGAAAGTGGAATGGATTTTCTTTCAAGTTATTTATGTGTTGGTATATTGTTTATAAATTGTGTAAATTTTCAAACTGTTAATGGATTCTTAGTCTGTCTGATTTCAGAAATGGTTTGTATGTTATGTTGTTTGTATGGTTTATATTGGATTCTCAGTTTCGTGGCTTAGTAATCAAGCCGTGGCTTAGTAATCAAGTTGTGGCTTAAAATCAAGCAGTGGCTTGGTTCTAAGCCTTTTTTTTTCCTGTTGCTAAAAAAATTCGCAACGGATAGCCTTTGTTGCGAATAAAAATATTAGCAACGGCATACACCGTTGCGAAATGTCGTTGCTGATCGAGATTAGCAACAGAGCTTATGACGTTGCTAAAAATTGTGACACCGTGTTTAGCAACGACAAAGGTAGGTTGCGACCCCGTTTAGCAACACCTATGGTAGGTTGCTAATACCTTACAATGGTGTAGTGAATTGACAATATAGGCTTAACTTTTGTGTTTGTCAAAAGTCTATTCATCCTTTTATCAATATTTGCATATCAATTCACGAACGACTTTACTTTCGACAAAATATGGGACAATCAAGTTCACGGACGTAAACATAGATATCCCATCCAAATATTGCAATATATAAAACCATAAAGATTAATACTGCAACCATCATCTTCCAAACAAGTTTAGAATTTAAACCAATAAATCTAAAAATAAGAAGATGAAAAACATTGGATATATCTATGTGTAATCACGATAATGGCTATTCCAAAACACTATTTATTCTTCTAAACAAAAGAGAAAAATAGAAAATTTACTAGACATTAAGACCTTTGAAGAATTCATTATTGTCCCCGAACTCCTTGTCGTCAACAACCATGGGAACATAAGGTTCATTAAGGAAGGAGTTTATATCGATGAACCTTCTTGGTTGTTGTTGTCGAACCAGGGTCTTCTGAATCTCACGAGTCTTATACACAAAAACCTTTATTTGTTGAATCTCCTTTCGCACCACTGTGCCAATGGCAAACCATGCCAGCCACATCTCCGCGCCAAGGTATGCCAACCATGCCAGCCGCACCACTGTGCCAATGGAAAACCATGCCAGCCGCACCACTGTGCCAATGGAAAACCATGCCAGCCACATCTCCGCGCCAAGGCATGCCAACCATGCCAGCTGCACCATTGTGCCAATGGCAAACCATGTCAGCTATATCTCCGCGCCAAGGCATGCCAACCATGCCAGTCGCACCACTATGCCAATGGAAAACCATGCCAGCCATATATTCGCGCCAAGGCATGCCAACCATGTCAGTCGCACCACTGTGCCAATGTCAAACCATGTCAGCTACATCTCCGCGCTAAGGCATGCCAACCATGCCAACCACATCTTCGCGCCAAGGCATGCCAACCATGTCAGCCGCACCACTGTGCCAATGCCAAACCATGCCAGCCACGTCTACCACGCCAAGGCATGCCAACCATGCTAGCCGTTCCATGTGCCAATGGCATTCCAAACCCTTGGCCCCACCATGCCATGCCAAGCCAACCGCACCTTGCCTTGGCCCCAACCATGCTAGCCGCACCATGCGCCAATGGCATGCCAAACCATTGGCCCCACCATGCCAAGCCAATCGCACCTTGCCTTGGCCCCACCATGCCAAGCCGTCTGTGCCAAACCCTTGGCCCCACTATGACAAGCCATCCACGATATTTTGCCTTGGCCCCACCATGCTTTCCTTCCCTATGCGGCTATAAAAACGAAGGCGTGCGATGATCAACAACCACCCTTCCATCATAAATACAAATCTTAGCCGTCCAAGGTCGCCAAAAAACGCATGTTAACCTTTGGCCCCAAACCCTAGTTTTGGCCACGGCAAACCGTGCCAATGCATGGCATGCCAACCACCTTGCTGCCCCATACCATGCCGGCCTTCCCTATGCGACTACCAAAACGAAGGCGTGCGACGATCAGTGGCCACCCTTCCATCCTAGATGCAAATCCTAGCCGTCCAAGGTCGCCAAAAAACGCATAGTAACCTTTGGCTCAAAACCCTAGTTTTGGCCATGCCAAACTGCGTCAAGGCATGCCATGCCACATGTGCCAATAACATTCCAACCACCTTGCCGCGCCATACCATGCGGCCTTCCCTATGCGGCTACCAAAATGAAGGCGTGCGATGATCAACGGCCACCCTTCCATCCTAGATGCGAATCCTAGCCGTACAAGGTTTCCAAACAACGCGTGGTAAGCTTTGGCCCTAAACCCTAATTTTGGCCACGCCAAGGCATACCAAACCACATGTGCCAATGGCATGCCAACCACCTTGCCGCGCCACGTCTTACCGGCCTTCCCTATGCGACTACCAAAACGAAGGCGTGCGACGATCAGTGGCCACCCTTCCATCCTAGATGCAAATCCTAGCCGTCCAAGGTCGCCAAAAAACGCATAGTAACCTTTGGCTCAAAACCCTAGTTTTGGCCATGCCAAACCGCGTCAAGGCATGCCATGCCACATGTGCCAATAACATTCCAACCACCTTGCCGCGCCATACCATGCGGCCTTCCCTATGCGGCTACCAAAATGAAGGTGTGCGATGATCAACGGCCACCCTTCCATCCTAGATGCGAATCCTAGCCGTACAAGGTTGCCAAACAACGCGTGGTAAGCTTTGGACCTAAACCCTAATTTTGGCCACGCCAAACCACGCCAAGGCATACCAAACCACATGTGCCAATGGAATGCCAACCACCTTGCCGCGCCACGTCTTACCGGCCTTCCCTATGCGGCTACCAAAATGAAGGCCTGCAATAATCAACGACCACTTTTTTATCTAAGGTGTAGATCTTAGCCGTCTAAGGTTACCATCTAACGCATGGAAACCTCTGGCCCTAGTTTGGTCGCACCTAAATAAAGCCAAAACCCTAACTTTTGGCCACGCCTAAACTAGGCCATATTAAAGCCATACTGATCATGCTTTCATACCAAACGAAGGGTTGCAATAATCAACGACTAACTTTCCTCTTAAGATGCAAAATCTCGACCATCGAAGGTCACCATCGAGCCGGCAAGTCTCCGAAGCTCAACTCACCAGACAACAACAACGTGCTATGCACGTTATAAGAAAGTGTCACAAGGATGAGGCGGTTAGTAAATACAGGGAGTAATGGTGAAACACTTTCTTTTATGGAACATCAATTTCAGGCGTTAACGGTTACCACATCCTCCCATTTACTCACCCTTTTTCCATTTCTTAATGATACCAGAGTACGTTTCACTTCGACTTGTATAAATAGACATTACCTATTTCCACCGACGGACAAGTTCAGGTCAAGAGCATACAACACTCAGAAAATATTTGCTATCTCTCCATCTGTTAGCTTCCCATTTTCTGATACAAGTCGTAAAAAAACTACTCTTCCAGAATCAACTATTCTGGTCTCAACACTTTCTTCGCTTCCCTCCCCAAAACCAACCCTTCTCCTTCACTTTGTGACCAAAGCAAGTCTAGAGCGACCATTTCTTGGTTTAGGCAGGATTTGTACAGATTGATCTCAAGAATCTAAAGTACTCGCTTGCAATACATTGTTTAGGGTTTAAATTTGTTTCTCACCCACACACCCGAAATTACCAAAATCAACAGAAACCGTTTTCACCCTCAAATACCTAGTAAATCTTCTATTTTTGTTGTTTTGTTTAGAAGAATAACTAGTGTTTGGAATAGCCATTATTGTGATTATACATAGCTATGTCCAAAGTTTTCATCTTCTTGTTTTTAGATTTATTGTTTTAAATTCTAAACTTGTTTTTAAGATGATTTATGCAGTATTAATCATTATGATTTTATATATTGCAATATTGTTGTGGGATATGTGTGTTTACGTCAGTGAACTTGATTGTCCCATACTTTGTCAAAAGTAAAGTCATTCGTGTATTGATGATATGCAAGTATTGATAAAAGAATGAATAGACTTTTGACAAACACAAAAGTTAAGCATATATTGTCAATTATTGATATAAGATAGGTTAGAATCTTTTGTGACTCAAGGATTATGTTTATTGTATGTCATTGTGCAAATGGTGATGGGAAATAGAATGAATCCTTGATTATTCCACGGTATAAGGTCGATTCTATGATCCACAATTCTTTGTGTAAATACTGTGTTGTTCCATAATGTGTCTTATGTTGAGCATTAAACTAACCAAAGTTGATCTTCATGATTATCTTAGTTGTTGTTCCGTAAGGTACTTTGTGTTGAATATGGCCAATTAATCTAATTAGTTGTGTACTCCGATTAGATTATTTATAGGTTCTCTTGTGATTAATCTAATTGATTTTTAAGTCTCCATAAGTTTACTTGTGTTTAGCATATTTAGTCAAGCTAATCTCGGTTCGCCTATGGTTAATTTGATTGAATATTAGTTTTTGGACTTCAAATTCATACTCGTATGTGATTTGTTGAGTCCAAAGAAATCCTTATTTTCTTTTGAACTTAAGGTCGCTCTTGTTGTTCCCGTGGGAATGACATTTTATGGCGGAGAGTTCTTTTGAACTTGTGCTTAATTGCCAAATCTTTGTGGGGAGTGCGGCTGTGGAATATTATAGGGGTTATCTTGTATCTTTATAAATTCCTTGATGAGTGCATTTAGATTAGGATTTATGATTGCATCTAAACAAGATGATATACATTTACTCTTGGTCATGAATGTCTCTTCCGGAAATTTCATTAGGATCCCGTTCTTGTACCTTTGCCAATTTTATTGACAAAAAGGGGAAGAATTAATATGTAGTTCACACTACAAATACATATGGTTTTCGGATCATTATGTAAGGGGGAGTGGTTTCCATGTGAGATGGATTATTGACTAAGGGGGAGTGATGTATCACCGTAGTATTGTTGTTAAAGTCGTGATGCAATTGGACTATGACGTTCAGTAATGATACTATGACACTGTATAACAATGATTGAGAACTCTTGTTTTCTCATTATTATAGCTATAGATTTTCAACAACGATTATACTAAACTTACAACCTTTGGGATCATTGGACTACTTGGAAGTGACGAAGATTTCGAGTAATGTCGAAGATTAGACGACATGTGGAATATGAGATACAAAGCTTATTTATATATTTTTTGTATTCCATATATATTAATAGTTTTGCCACTAAAATTGACAAAGGGGGAGATTGTTAGAACATTGCTCGGTCGAACTCGCATGCGTTGCTATCTTAAGCATGTTTGTCAATGTTAGTGATCAAAACTATTAATTTTTTATTTCTAGTCTAATATAGCTAAGGTCTCGGACTAGGATAGAAAGTGTAGTTGAGCTCAAGAACTCCATGGAGATCATCATACAAAGACGAAGGACTACTCAAGGAACCAGTGGATCTTCATCGACTAAAAGGTATGCAGAGACTTGAACTTATCTATCACTCAAAAGTCTATCTACTTTATCTCCTATCTTGAGACAAGAGTCGTAATACTATATAGACTTAGATTATACGCATATGATATTTGGAACTGAGTATATCTCGCTTATCTATTTCTCGAAATATGGGTTGGTAAAGCTTTCACTTTATCCGAGTTCATCTTTACCTAGTAACGAAAGTCATGTTATGTTTCAATCATTTTGGAAATTGCTCTGACGAAAAATTATTTGTGAATAACAACTATATAACGCCCTATGAGAATGTTTCAATAATTGAAATGAGAGTTTAGACAATATAACCATTGGAGGATACAAGCATTTTTGTGGAAACACATATATGTATAAGTCCTTATTGCTTGAACCAAAGTTTGCGAACTTTGTTGATCAAGTGAAACCGGAGCAGAACGTGAACTTCAGTCCGCAAACTCAGTCCGCGAACCCAATCCGCAAACTGGCATAGTTCTCGAATCCCAGAATTTCTGCTGGAGTTTGTGAACTCCGTTCGGGAACTTAAGTCCGCGAACTTGAGTAAGTTATATCTAAAAACGATGTTTGTAAACTTATCTTAATAAGCTAAGGAATACTATTGCAAATCGTGGCTTTATAGTTTATGAATCGATTCGAGTGAATCACATCGTTTTTGCTTCGATTGTGCCTTGTGTGGTACATGAGATTTCCTTGCAATTGAACAACTCTCTAACTAGTTCGTTTGAGTCATTTGGACTAGTTATGGTGAAGAAGAATATGGTTGATATGAAAGTGATCATATGGCTAACCATTTGGTTAACTATTATTGAAACAACTAATGTACAAGTTTGGTTACGGTTACACAAGCCTAGAAACGTGCATTACATGTGTGTGTAATAATCTATGTTTTCGATCTATCGGTTGATAAATATTAGCCTGAATCTAATCAGGTTTTCATATAACGGTGAATATTGAATGCTTTGTTAGCAAGCTAACATTGATTGCAAACCCTGATTTGAAAACTATATAAGGGAGAACTCTAGCAACTAGGAAACCTAATCCCCACACATTCTGTGTGATACTAGTTGTGTTAAGCTAGAGTCGATTCTATTTTAACCTTTGGTTTTCTTCTTCTAAACCCAGGTTAACGACTTAAAGACTTCATTGGGATTGTGAAGCCAGACCGATATTACCTTTCTTGTAGTTGTGTGATCTGATCTTGATGTTTTTATCATACGAGTACAATTGTAATAATTGGCTTGAGATTTTTATCTCCGATAGGTAAGATATAAAAGTAATCAAAAATACTTCGTCTCATCCTTTGTGATTCCACAATATATTTTTTTCGCTGCGTCGATTAAGACTATTGTGAGGTGATTGATAAAACGGAGTTGTTCTTCAGGAATATAAGTTTGGTTTTATTAATTGGTTCCTGTGCACCTTGATTTATCAAAAGACGGAACAAAACTCATAGGTTTATTCGTGGGAGAAGAATTTATCTATCATTGTAGACTTTTCTGTGTGATACAGATTTGTTTATTAAAGTCTTCGACTTTGGATCGTAACAACTCTTGGTTGTGGGTGAGATCAACTAAGGGAATCAAGTACGTAGTATCCTGCTGGGATCAGAGACGTAGGAGCATAACTGTACCTTGGATCAATGTGATATTGGTTTGGGTACAACTACAGTCTAGACCGAAGTTAGGTTGGAGTAGGCTAGTGTCTGTAGCTGCTTAATACAGTGTATGTTTAATCTGGACTAGGTCCCGGGGGTTTTATGCATTTGCGGTTTCCTCGTTAACAAAATTCTGGTGTCTGTGTTATTTCTTTTCCGCGTTATATTTTGTTATATAATTGAAATAATACAGGTTGTGCGTTGTTCAATCAATTAGAATGTCTGATCTTTTTGGTTGTTTGACACTTGGATATTGGTCTTTGGTACCATCCAAGTTATCTCCTTGAATTTGATAAAGACTCGCAGATTTCTGTTTTCTTGAGTAAAAATCAAATCAAGTGAGAGAGATATAAACTCTTTGATATATTTTCTATTGATTGAGTCTAATTGTCTAGTTGATTCTCTAGAAAGTATATTGGAGTTTGTCCATATAAATTGCTAATTCGAAATATTGGGTGTGGTTGTTAGACCCCCGCTTATTCAAACTTCATCAACAAAAGGTATGTGGAGACTAAAACTTATCTATCACTCAGAAGTGTATTCTATTATATTTTATCTCCTACAGTAAAACATCTATAAAATAATAGGCTTTGGACCACCCAAATCCTATTATTTTAAAGAGATATTATTTAATCGATAAAATAATAATTTATTATTTTATATACATATAATAATATATTAATTTAAAAAAATTCTTTGGAAAAAACGAGAATTTCCATATTAAAATGTAAAAATGAAGTATCTTAGGATAACTATCAAAATAGATTTTTAAAAGGGGAAAATATAGAAAAAGATAAAAAAACATTAACAGAATTATTTTTAGAACGACATGCATTTATTTTTAAATTAATAAATCTTATTAATTTCCATGAAAAAAGATTTTTATACAGAAAAATTTTGTATTTTGAAAATTATGTTTTACTTTATAATGGAATTATTATTTTAAATAAAATATTATTATATTATTGGATAAATATTATTACATGAAACTAGTTGGAAGCCTAACAAGCTAAGCTCGAACGACATACTACTACATTAATTGAACAGGTTGCTGCGCTAACCTACCAGCGAGTCTCATGGGTAACCTAGCTAGGGGAGCCGAAACGGCGGGAGGGGGGCTGAGATTGTGTCACAAGGGGGGCAAACTAACACTACCTTCCAAGGGGAACTATAATACTTGGGACCTATTAATGTTTAAGGGGAACTTTTGAAATGTATTATATTATAATTTTATCGAATTTATTATTTTAGCACTAAGGGCCCGAGTCGGGACTGGAAAATTTTATTATTTTAGCGAGACTATTATATTATCGAGTATTATTTTAAAAAGGTTTTACTGTATTAAGACAAAAATCGTATAACTATAGATACTTTCATATTATACACATTTGAGATTTCGAGCAGAGTTTAACTCGCTTATCTTTTTCACAAAATATGTGTTGGTCGCTTTTTGTTTTGGCTACGTTCATCATTATTCTTGACATGTTTAGTTGGAAACTAAATTATATGGCAAAAGATGATCATGTGGAAATTGTGTTGAAACATCTTACATAATTTGTGTGAGACAGTCATTTGATGTCGACTCGCAAAGTTTGATATTGATCATTCGATCACTTGAAAATTACTTATAAAATGGTTTGTGTGAGACAACCATTATCATCTTCTAAGAATGATTCAATGATTGAAATGGGAGTTTAGAGCTAAAACCAATGTCTGGATACATCACAGTATACGTACCTGGTATGCAAACTGTTTTGGTATGATTCAGGTCCGGAAACCAAGTTTGCATACCAGTATGCGAACGGTTTTAACTAAGAAGTCTGGGAACCAATTTTGTATATCAATATGTGAACGGTTCTACGTGAATTAGGTGATTTCACTCGGATCCAGACGATTCCAATGAGTCAGGAATAAACAAACACGGTGTAAGTTGCAAAACGAATGTGAGAAAAAACACATTTTATGATCCATGTTTGAGGGGGAATTTTTCGCGCCAGAAGCAATGGTTAGATGATAGCCTAAATTTGACCAATGGTGAAAGATGGAAATTCTCTTTCTATCGTCTGATATATCTCTTCTCTCTCACCATTATCTTTTACTTTTCTCTCACCTGTTATTACACAGAAAAAAAAACTCAGAGACAAAGGAAAAAAAACTCAGAGACGAGAGAAAATCAAAGACAAAAAGAAGAAAAATGATAACAGATTATAAAGCACCTGGCTAGCAAGTGATTCAAAACGCTATTTCTCTTCAAAATCTATAAACCCCTATTTTCAAAACCCTGTTTCTCTTCATATCTTCAAAATCCCTTTTCTTGGAAACCCTAATTTCGATTTCAACTCTCATCAGGTAATGTTATGGTTTTACAAATTCCAATGTTCTTGTTTTGTTTTGAGTTTCTTGGATGTTAGGGTTTGAATTATTATTTATTTTTTAATTTAGAAGTCCTTCTGGTGCAGTGGGATTGTATAACAACTCCATCACCCAGTTCCTTTGTTTCCATACTGTATTCGTGTTTAGTGTGTTATCATGATGTTCTTATAGTTGAATTAGTTGAATTAGGATCTTTTCCATGTTCTTACAGTTGGCTTTTGATTTTGTGACGAAACGTATGATGTTCTACTTTGAGGTAGTTATTTTCAAGTATGGAATTGTGTTTGTATATCATGGATTGATTAATATTGATGTTCTTCTTCATTCTATCACGATTTGTTATGATTTAGTTGCATAGATAGAAAGATTATTTGCAGATGTGGTTATATATCAATCTCTTACATGTAGGGTGTAACTGTGGATTTATGATTCAGTTCTCATATCATTATATTTTTTGGTTAATGCAAAATCCAGGTAAAATGGAACCTCAACTAGCTGGCCAGATAAGCAGTGGAGATGTTATTTCTGTAATCAGGAGGAAGCATGGGAGTAGTCGAATTTTTGATGGTGTCGTTGACAATACTGATGAAAAAGTAGTGGTTGTTATAACTGATGAAGACATGTGCGTCGCAAATTTGTGTTCGGGAGCCATATTGTTAACTTCATTGGAAGCATCCCCATTCTATTATTAATAGTAAGCTGATTAATGATAACCAAAAACTGTTCATATTTGAAACTTATTCCTTCACCCTTCGAGAATGGACGGCCTTCTGTGCTGATCGCGAGGTTTTATGGAATACAGAATTGCCTTTTGAAGTAAAGGAAACAGTTTTACATGAGATAGATGTGCGTCATAGTACTGGACTCCAAGATAATAGAAGAGTCACAGACTTTGGTGCAAGAGTTATATCTGAGGTTACATTAGGCTTGCAGAGTCACACGCATGAACAAGTCAAGATATCTAATATGGGTCCTGATAATATTGTTTTTAAATTCATAGATCCAAATTATTTTACCATCAAGTTATTGGTTACCAGATTTGATCCCAATGCGAGTCAGGTGGATGTCAGAAATGGGTATTTGAGCTTTATTAATTATATTTTTGGGAGCGTAAACAATCATCCGGTGATTGATGATCTTCGCAGAATGCTTCAGGGACAATCTCCTAGTCCTAGGGCTCCTTATGCTCTATGTGGGCCTCCTTATTCTTCTTGGAATAAAATATCCAGTAAACAGCAATTGGATTTTGATGAATTCCCATCAAAAGTTCTTGGTCACCCATTCCGATGGAGGGGAGAGACTCGTACGGAATTTTTTCATGTGGTGAACTATATAATTGGGCTGTGTGGAGGATATTCTTCTCATATGTCTCTGCGAAATTTTATATCGGATATAGATCAAATTGATGTCACTCGTGGTTCCACGTTTGCTTTTTGGAGTGATGTCATTGGCTCGGTGTCTAAAGTAATTGAAAGATTAGCTGCACCTCCCCAGGCACTTGCAGGCCCATCTCAAGCAGCTGCAGGATCAGTTGCACCTTCTCAGGCACTTGCAGTCCCGTATAATCTTTCACGTCCAACGCATGTAATCCGTTTTGAGAGGAATCAATTGGAGCATTTTAGTCGCCTCGATGAGCCTGCTAGGGTAAGCATATTAGTTGTCTTTTTTATTGTCAATTATATATTACTAAACAAAAGTGTGGAATAGATAACAAGTAGGAGTGAGTATAATTTAAGTACACCAAATTAGTTGATTTCTGAACATCTTCCATCCATATCATGTCACGTTAAGACAATAAATATTGGATTAAATGGATCAGATAAACTTGAGGTTGAAAATAAAATATTTACCCTCGACAAATCTTCTTAATGGTATGAGATTCTTGTTAAAGCCAAGAGGTAAGAGGTAGTGCTAAGAGGTAAGAGGTAGTCTCTTGAGTAATCAGTTGACATCAACTCCCTTGATAAAACCAACAGGAGCACATATTCCAGCTTAAGCTTGTAAATTTCTAGGCAAACTTGGAGGAATACAAATATAACGCTGTCACCTTGTATGGCTCTTTTCATTTGTCTAGTGAGTCTCATCTTTGTAACCTGCAGAGTGAAGCAATGCAGAGATAGCCATTCTTGAGCAAAAATAAGTAATCTAACATATAACATTACGCATCCTTTAGGCTCAATTGTGTGGTAACTCCTCTTAATGTTAGGGGCAACAATATCCACTTTACGTGGATTTCGTAAGCAGGGAAAACAGGACCCAAAGGTTACAATTTTTATGATCATATTGAAATGTTCAATCATTTTTGTGGGAGTACGAGAATGATTGCCTCGTTAAACAATTTTGTTTGTGTTAAAAAGACTAACACAAACAATTTTGCTGTTATGCGTTGTAAACACGGGTCACACTGACACAACAAGTTTCATGTTGATATCCTGGACTGTTGAACCGTTACTTCGACATACATATATTTGTATGTCCCGAGTCAACTTACAAATAATTGTATTCCTACTAATTTTTAGTTTCTTGTCTGGATTGTGTAGCAACGTTTGATTGAAAAGTGAAATTACTGGGTATAGTATCATGTGTATGTTAACGAACTTTCCCATATTCTTACATTTTGTAACCAATCATCCTATTTACCCTGGATCAGTGTACAGTCATACCCATACATCACCATAGGGTAATATTCAGTATCTCAAGCAAGGATATGTGTTTATACAATCTAAGTCTTTTTCTTGTATACTTACTATGTGTAAATTCTCGATAACCCTTAATTATGGGCTTTCTATAGGTAATGTTCCTACATAAGCCACCATATATCGTGCAAACACAACTTAGTTTGGACTGGTTATCAAGATATAATGGATAATGTTTTTTACTTGATTTATACTGCATGAAATTAATTGTGCTAGTAATCAGCTAAATTGCTAGTAATCAGCCTTTTTTTTTAATACTCTTTCTCTTAATTTTGACATACTAACTTTTTCTGTTTTTCAGAATGCCTTGGGGGCGAGCTTTGATTCTTTTGCTGATTTCTTCGATGACCTCTTCCCGGATCTGTTGATTCAGTCCTATCGGATACTGCAGATTCACTATACTGATATAAGAGCAGTATTCCCATTTGACCCCTATGTTCGAAGTGCAGCAAAGTACATTTGAATGGGTAATCTTCTTGGATATCTTAATAGTTTGGTTTTTCCCACATATGGACATACAAGTTATCCTATTTTCACGGACAGAAGGAATCTAGTTGGCTCAGATTTTTGTTCTGGTTACTTTCTTGTCTTTTTGCATATAACTTGAACCTGATCCCCATTTTAAGTCTCGTATCTTGATATTAAGTGTGTATGTTTTATTGTTGCTACGTATTTTGTAATTGAACCCTAATTTAGGTTTATGTTGAGATGGTGCTCGTAGATTCTTTTCTGTTTCGGATAAACAGGATATCCTGCTGGCTGAACATGGGGTTGTTGGATACCCCCGAAGGTTTGGCAGGGAAAATGTCATATGGTTATTTTAAAAAAGAAAAACCTTGTGTTTACAATGTAAGGAGGGCCATAATGCCTTATTTATGATTTCAAATGTCTTTTTTTATAAAAAGTGAATGGTTTTTTTAACAAACAAAATGAATGCCATCCAAAGAGATTTTTTGGTGGGGTAAAGATTTTAATTGTAAAGGTATCTATGTCAAATTTTTTTTTTTTTTTTTTTTGTAAACGATCTCTAGCCCATAATTTTTTTGTAAACAATCTCTAGCCCATAATTGAGGGCCATAGTGCTCTTTTTGGTAAAGTTGTTAAAGATATGGGTAGGGTTTATGGGTTTTCGGATAGACAGAAAGCAGTTTTTGAGTGTCTACAAGCAGCGCATGCTAGATTTTCTTCGCTATCCCGATTGACGGCCTTGGACAGAAGATGTCCCCCTTGGAGTATCGGTGCATCCTTAAATACGTGTTAATGATCCCCTATACCCTTCTCGATTCTCGTTGCCCCGCATTACATGTGTGAGCCTAGACGCATATGGGGAACATGCTGTTCACTGTAAGGTGGATCCTGGTTTCAAATATAGACATGATCATGTGAGAGATATCTTATATGATGTATTATGGAGGGCTGGTATTTCGGCAAAGAAAGAGGCGTCGGTTAACTTTTTGACGGATCCTCTTGAAGGCAGATCAACACTCAGGCCAGCAGATGTTCTTATTTTTGGGTGGGCCAACATACTGTGTTGATCTTACTGGGGTTTCTCCATTAGTAGGCATCGGGTAAGGCTCTTTCACAGTTGGACAAGCAGCTTTGAAAGCTGCCTTGGGTAAGATAACGAAGCATGAAAAGGCTTGTATTGATAATGGACATGCTTTTATTCACTTTGCCTTTGACACTTTTGGGTATTTAGCTCCGGAGGCGGTTGGACTCTAGCGAGTTCAAAGAGTCATGCACAGTAATGTCATGACTCCCGATTCTAGAGAGTTTGTGTTTAAGAGGATAGGGTTTGCCATTCAAAAAGGGCTTGCGGCGCAGCTTGTTGCTCGCTTGCCTTCTATGTAATAACTCATGAATCTGTTTCAATGTTTATTAAATTACATTATCTTTTGTAAACCAATTGCACAAGAAGGATTAGGATTTAGAGACGCTACATGTCATCCAAAATTGCCTGGAAATTGTTAGATGAACCCGACTCCTTGTAAAGCTTATTAAATCGAAATATTTCCCTAAAGTTTTGGCTTTTAATGCAAAGCCAACCAAAACAGGTTCTTGAATTTGGAGTTGCATTAGGTCTAATTCTGGTTAGACAAAATTCCATATGGAAAGTAGGAGATGGTTGTTCAATTGACATAAGAAAAGACCGGTGGGTCCCTGGTTTAACAACTATTATTGTTGAAATTTGTCATAATTTGGACCTCGATTTCATTTGGTTTTAACTATTTGCCACCTATGTTTTTCCTATTTGCCACCCACCTTAATTGCCACTCCCACTTTTCCTATTTACCACTCATTTATTGTTTTGAATATCTTATATACCACCTGTTTGACTTTTTAACCAACAACAAAACCACCCAATAACTAAACAAAAAAAACCCTAAATTATCAAGTAATTCTTCTTCCCCATTTTTACCACCGTCCACCTCTTCTTGAACAATCTCTGTCCAACCATCCTAGAAAACTAGTAAAGTGATACTAGGATTTCAGTCGTCTCTTTACATTCGCATGGCTTAATTGAACTTTCCCTATTTTACTGGTAAACATAATTTTTCTTTGTTCTCCAATCTATCTTCCTCTTCTTCTTCTTGCGCTTCCAAACCCCTAGATTTTTCAGTTCCAATTATGTTTGTGTAGAAAACATATAAATCTCTATATTGGTTATGCGGAGACCTTAACAAATAAAGACTAATTTTGATTCGATCAATGGATCATACTTTGCCTAATCGGCATGGTTATTATGAACCACCACACACTGGTTTATTACTTAGGTCCTGTAGTGAGATAGATCATATCGAAGTCACAAATATCCAAGTCACAAATATCGAAGCTACGGGATAAAATTTATGAAAGCGGGATAAAATTTATGTTAGGATTGTGGGATACCGAAGTCACACATATCGCACATGATGGATTTCTCGCTTCATCAGAGGGATAAAATTTTACAAGATAAAAACCTTGCTTTATCTAAAGCTACGGGAAGTCCCGATTTATTTATTTTACAGAACCCAGAGAAGTGAAAATGGTTCAAATAGAATTGGTCCTTCCTGTGAGCTTGTTGATCGCATTATCCTTATCTATAAGCGAAGAATATACCAAGATGGTATTACCAAAAATTAACAACTCCCAACCCGAGCAATGTTCTTCAAGTACGGATTCTATTTGTGTTGATTACTTGCAGCATATTTTAGCAATGTCTTTTTTATAATACAAACAGATATCAATGGTGAAGAAGACAAATAAGACTTAACTAGTCAAAATTTAATTTGATTTTTATAGGTGGTAAATAGGAAAAAGCCAATTTTGTGTTTCCTCCCCTGCCAAGATTGATAATTAGCGTTTCCTCCCCAAAAAGATTGAAATTAGTGAATCCTCCCCTCGTTAGGAATTCCGTCCACTGCTCGGTTAGCTGAGTCAGCTATTGTGCACGCGTGGCAAAAAGTGTCCACGTGTTTACCGACCTTCCCAAAATTCCCTCGACTAATTTCAAACTAGATCTCACACGTGTACGGTTGCAGATGAAGCATCTGGACGGTCGGAAATCTTCCAAAATTGTGCCGTTGGTTGCATAACGGTCACTTTCTCTTCATCTCCTCTTCTCATCTGTATATAAAGAAGAAGACTGATTGATTGAACACACTACCATTAGTTTTCTGAAAGTGTACAATCTGAAGAAAGAAATAGCTTAAGCGAAGAAGGAAACGCGAATCAATGAGGGATTCATCATCCAGCTCCACCTGTAAGGTAAGTGATTCTGCCATTAGGGGAGGTAATGCTAATTAGTATATTTACAGTGAGGAGGAAACACTAATAAAATTATACATTTCCAGTGTAGATGCAGCTGCCAAATTTGCAAATCACCTTCACATTCATCCATGAATTGCCCATTCCTATACTCAAAATGCAGAAAATGTAATGGTATGCGCAGGGTATGGGAAGCAAATACTGATGCTAACAAAGGAAGGAGATTCCTAAAATGCCTAAACCAACCAATCTGCAATGAATTTCAATGGTTAGATCAGGATATGCAATCACCAACAAGATCCACACAACAATCTATAGATGGATGTTTCAAGTGTGGTAGTGATTCTCATTGGGTTTCAAACTGTCCAGAAGCTTCACCTGCATCCAAGAAACAAGTGAAACCTATTGATGGGTGTGATGGATGTTTTTTAAAAGGGAAATATGCAACTGAAGAAAAACATGACATGAAAATGATTCTTGATTCAGAAGTCAGTGAAGAGTTATTTAATGAAATTTGTGTGAGATTCAAAGGTGTGATTGTTAAAAAAGGTGGAAAAGAAGCTGAAAACTGAGAATGCAATGTTTAACAAAATGTATTTCATTACTTAGATCTAGGATTTCAAGTCTTGAACTGTTGTGTAATAATATCTAGTAATGAAATAAAAAGCAAGGCATTCATAACTAATCCTCCAACCAAAACAAAAGGAATGCCTAAAAACAGAGTATAAAAGTTTTCTCTGAAATAACAAAAAACCACATGACAATCTTACTGAACTAATTCCTCCATCTTGGTGGCTTGAACACCTGGGACTGGGGCCTGCTTGGTTCTATCATTCCATCTGGCTTAGATTCATACAAATGCTGGTAATTTCCAATTGTTGCAGACCTTGTGGCTGAAAGAGGTGCAGACCTGCCTCTGCCCTGTGTTGGTGCAGTTGTAGTTATACCAAACAACAAATATTCAGCTCCTCTGCCCCTGCCTTGTGCTGCAGAAGCTCCTCTTCCTCTGCCTGCTGGTGGTGGTGGTGTTGAATTATCACCTCTTCCTCTGCCTGCTGGTGGTGGTGGTGCTGAATTAGCACCTCTTCCCCTGCTTCTGCTACTGGTGCTGCTGAATTATTTCCTCTTCCCCTTCCAGCTGCTGGTGGTGCTGCACCAACTCCTCTTCCTCTGCCCCTGAAGTTCAAAATTAATTATTTAAACCTGCCCCTGAACTGAACCATATGAGAAACAACAGAAACAACATATTAGGTAGATAATTACATGCCCTTTCCCAAGGTCCTTGGTGCACTACCATTGTTTTTGGTTGGGCAGCGCCTAATATTATGGGATTTAGAACCACAATGTGTGCATGACCTCTTTGCCTTCTTATATGACTCTTGTCCTTCAACATCAGATCTTATCCTCTTAGTTCTAGGTCTGCCCACCTTTGATTTGAACTTTGGTCTATTGACCTCCATTTCAGGCTTAAATGCAACACAACAACACATATTTAGTACAACTTAAATGCATCAGAACAACATATTCAGTACAACTTTATTGCAGTTCATATTCAATGCAAATTAAATTTCAAAACTCACCTCAATCCATCTATCTTGACTAGCACATGGTTCCACCCTTCTCCATAGGCATTTTTATATGCAGAAACTTTATGGTATTCTTCAATAAGGCTATCAGAGGTAGATAAACTATATAAGTTAGAGGATAAACAAAAAAATAGTAGAAGTGTTGCACAACCAAGTAATGTCAGGAGTTTGACTAACCTATTGAGATCCATTCTTAGATGGCAAGCTACAGCAACAGCATGAACACAAGGAATCCCAGTAATCTCCCACAAATAACAAGTACAAGTTTTTTCTGTCAAATTAACCTCTCATCTTCTAGATGTTAGATAGTTCATCACACACCAAATATATTCTTCTGACCCAAACAACTGGTATCTTCTTTTCAAATTGATTCTGTTCTTCATAATCCTATCAGCTCTGGGGACCAATATCAAACCTTCGGCTTCCCATTTCTTGGCTATCATCTTTCTATCAAACATCAAACTCATCATCTTCAAGTTGAACCCTTCAAGAATCCTGTGGATGGGTTTGCATCTCAACTACACCAACCAACTGTTGAGACATTCTGTAAAGTTATTGGTTACATGTTCACACTTTGAAGTATGGTCAATAGTGGATCTAGCCCATTGGATTGCTGGTACATCTTCAAACCACTGGTGTGCTTTCTTGTTATCTTTTTCCATGAGAGCCATGTACCTAGTGTGGTATGTGTCTCTATAGGCCTTTGCTGTACCCCATGCTAAAGTCTTCATATGAACACCCCTGTGTTTAGTCTTAAAATTATCATACATGTGTCTGAAACAATACCTGGTTCTATTTGAAGGAAATACTATCTGAAGAGCAGGAATCAATCCCTTTTGTCTAGCTGAGATGAATGTCAATGGCACTGGATGATCTAATAGCCTATCTTTAATAAGTTCCAGAAACAATATCCAGTTCTCTTTATTCTCACAATCACAAATGAAGATGGCAAGGGGATACATACCATTATTTCCAACAAGTGCAACTGCAGACAACAACACTCCTCCATATTTTACATTAAGGTGACATCCATCTAGACCAATGAATGGCCTGCATCCATTCTTGAATCCTTCTAAATATGCATTAAATGAAAGACAACAATAACTGAAATCCTTATCCATATCAGTTGCAACTACACCTATGGATCCTCTATTTTTCTTCTTTATCTGTTCTAAAACCTCAGGTATCCACTTATAACCATCTTCATATGATCCAAATATCTTTCTCAATGCTTTGCCTTTACCTTTCCAAGCTACCCAATAACTGATATCTACTCCATGTATGTTCTTCAATCTCTTGATGATCTTCTTAGGTTGCAGTAAATGTTCATCCTCCAGGATATCATTTTCAATCACACTTGCTACCCAATCTGAATTTTCTATTCTGTTCTTTCCAGTACCACTTCTGTTAACACAAGTGTGTTTATCAATATACTTGGTAATCTTGATAGTATGACCATCTTTTGTTGATTGCCTGTCATGAAAAAAATAAACTTTTGGTTAGTTATTATCAAAAGCCCATTAGGATTCAATAACATAACAGAAGTGGGCTTACAGCTTACCTTTGAGCAAAAAGCCTGAATGGGCAAGTAGTAACTTTGCATTGGCACCTCAGTCTCTTTGGGTCATCTTTTATCTTCCTCACTTCAATACAGTTTGCAATGCAGAACTTTGTCACCCACTTTTTGTATTCATCCATGGTGGGTCATGTCATACCTACTTCAATCACCTCCTCACCTGTGTCACAAATCCATTCTTTTACTTCCCCACATTCTTCATCATCATACAAATCATCATACTTCTGATGATCAATTTGGCCTTCTTCATATCTGCCAGGTTCTTCTTCATCCAAGTCAGTATCAGTTTCACCACCTTCTTCATCATCATCAGAGCTTGATGATTTTCCACTTTGATAGTCATCTTCGATAGGCAAGTCATGAATATCATGTTGCTTCAAATTTGTACTCTCAGGCAATGCATCAAGTTCTTCATCAGCTAACAATGCTTCCAATGTGTCATGCTCCTCATCAAGTTCAACTGTTGGCTGGTACTTCTATTTCTTCTTTGTTGCAGGTGATTTTGAAACATCTCTTTGATACAGGTGTCTTTTTGGGTGTCTGTTGAGGTGTCTTCTGAGGGTCTTTGAGGTGTCCTTGAAACTGACTAGGAATGTCCATTGGAAACTGACTTGGTTGTTGTAATGGTGAATGCTGAGGTGTCTGCTGACTAGGCATATCCATTGCAAACTGACTTGGTTGCTGTAATGGTGACACTTGTGATGTGTGCTGACTTGGATCATCTTCCACTATATATTCTTCTTCACCAAAAGTTGTTTGCCAAAATTCTTCATCAAGACTCTCCCAATCTCTGATAACTGTTGCCTCTTGTTGAGTCTGTGTTTGTGGCTCAACAACTTCATCATCCACAATAGCAGAAGCTACTTCTTCAACACCTTCATCAGTCACAATAACTGGAGGAGGAACTAATTCTTCACCAGGTTTCAGAATATTGAGAGCTTTATCATAACTCATAAACAAATGAACTTATTTTGGTACATCTTGGTCTGATTCATTCCAAAACTTCAGCAGCTCACTCTCTTCATCAATATCATACAAAAATCCATCCTGCAAGTAGTGAAATAGGCATTGTGACCCATCCAATTCATCAATGCACTCATGAACACTATCCAACAAGTCCTTCAAGTTCAATAAGTCTCCATCATACTTAGGCCAACGCAATTCCTTCCCATTCATATAATTCATGTAAGTAAGTCCACCTTTTGGTTGTTCATTAGGCCACTTCCCATCATAGTGTATATAAAGAGTTTTGATAGCATAATAAACCCTAGCACTGTCACAAAAAACAGACACCATAATCAAACACATGTAAAACACCCGATTCCCTTTAAATAAATAATAAAAAAAAAACAGGGCAACAGAAACTTCATCTGCAACAATTTCACAAACCCTTCGATCATAAACCAAAAACTATCGCATCATGAATCAAAAACCCATAGTTTAATAATCACATAAAAACAAAAACAAACCCTAATTTCAGAGATTGAATCGTCTAAATCATGCATAAAAATCATACCCTAAATACCTAATCCGTATCAAACCCTAAAAATATAATCATGCAACATAATAACGTTGTTCAAATCATACCCAATTCCTCAAAAGATGATTAGATCACATCAATAAGGGCAGAAACTCAAAATTTAAAAACAAAAATCAAAAAGACTGAATACTCACAATTTGTGGTGATTCATCGCAGATCGGAAGGAATTCAACAAACCCAATCACTATTCGTCTTTTTATTACAACAACATCTTCTTCACTTCGATCTAAATCTAAAACTGAGCAAAACTCGATTTGGGGATTTTGTTTATCTTCTCTGCAACTAGTTTTAGGTTTTTTGCTCTCTCTCATGGCTTTTCCTGCTTGATATAGGTGGTAGTTGAAGAGAAAGGGACGCGTGTTCTAATTCTATAGGTGTACGAAACGGTGAGTTGTTAATCACCGCTCATTTGCTGACATAAGAAGAACCGTCGGATCTTATTCCACCAAATATCTTACACGTGTATCTACCTTGTTTTTTAGTCGAGGGCATTTTGGGAAGGTCAGTAAACACGTGGACACTTTTTGCCACGCGTGCACAATAGCTGACTCAGCTAACCGAGCAGTGGACGAAATTCTTAACGAGGGGAGGATTCACTAATTTCAATATTTTTGGGGAGGAAACGCTAATTATCAAT
Source organism: Papaver bracteatum (assembly GCA_023529315.1). Lineage (NCBI taxonomy): Eukaryota > Viridiplantae > Streptophyta > Magnoliopsida > Ranunculales > Papaveraceae > Papaver > Papaver bracteatum. The sequence goes on from JAJJWX010003990.1 coordinate 189,959, forward strand.
CTTGGCAGGGGAGGAAACGCAAAATTGGCCATAGGAAAAAGTAAATTGAGAAATAGAATTACTTTGGAATTTTTGATGAGGGTGGTAAATAGGAGAACTGTGGGTGGCAAATAGGTAGAACCTTTCATTTTGGTTTCCGATTTGATTTATGATGTCTCTCTATCTTGGAATGTAGCTTTGGTAAATAGTAATTCTCCTCCTCATGTCGCATGTAACATTCTTAATATAAGGCTCCTTTGTTCTCAGTATGGGGTTTTATATAAAGACTAGGTATCAACATTTTTCGATTTTATTTTTGTTGTTTGGTCGGCTGGTCAGTATTTTTTTTTATAGGAAGAGAGAAATTTTATTAAGAGAAAGGAGGATTTACAAAGTCTACAAAGTATAGACAAAAAAAAAAAAAAAAAAGACGTGGGACATTAGCAAAAGGCTAAGTCCCAGTTAGTTACAGTGTAAGAGAAATTATTGTGTATCTTCTTTCCCATAGCCGTATCCCAAGTAAGAACCAAAGTTTTTTGCTTCAGTACAATGTTCCAGATCAGTTTTGAAACTATAATTGGATTCAAAAATTCTGCAATTTCTTTCTCTCCATAAAATCCAAGTTACAGCCGCAGGAATAAGATCCCATATCAATATACCAGCACCCGAAATATGATTATTAGTCCAAGTATGCGCCACAGAAAACATAGTTTCCGGGAAAACCCATGCCAAATCTGAGTTTGGAGTAATACTAGACCAAATCTTATAGGCTACTTTGCAGTGAATAAGAATATGATCTTTCGATTCTATACTGTCTCCACAAAGGATACAACAGCTGTATAAATCCATACCTTTATGTTGCAGCATGTCCAGTGAGTTTAACTTACCATGCACATCACACCAAAGAAGGAAGTTGATTTTGGGAGGTACGCCAGATTGCCAAGAGAATTTGTTTGGAAAATTAGGAATACCTTCATCTGCAACGAGCTTGGCATAAAAATATTTAACTGAAAAAATCCCAGAGGAATGAAGAACCCATCTTCTAGTATCAGAAAAAGTATCCCTTGTTGGAGGTGAGGATCCAATGATATCCAGCAAAGCAGCAAAGGAGTTTGTCTCAGAGTTAGATAACGTTCTCTTAAAATCAAACTGCCAAGACCCATCTACAGTAATATGTTCATCAACACTAGAAAATTGCAACCTATTCAGTTTATAAAGAGAAGTAAAAGAAGTAACCAAACTATGGCTTCCGATCCATATATCGTGACAGAAAGATATTGACGTACCAGAATGTAAAGTGAGAATGGAATTTTCAGAGATTAGAGAAATCATTTCAGTTATAGTTCTCCAACATGAAACACCATGAGGAGTTTTAACATTACCCGGAATCAAGTATGAAAACAACTCTCCGTATTTTTCTGTGATAAGCTTATACCACAATTGTGACTTTTCCACCCCAAATCTCCAGCACCACTTCGCCAATAATGCTTGATTCATTTTACTCAGATTGAGCACGCCAAGACCCGCTCTCTCTTTGGTAGCACCAACTTGGTTCCAGTTGATCAAATTTGAGCAACTTCCACTACTGCCACTATGATGTTTCCACAAAAAATTCCGCATCTTCTTTTCCAAAGCATTGATAACCGATATAAGAGCTTTAAAAAGAGAGAAGTAATACATGGGGAGAGAAGTAAGAATGCATTCTAGCAAGGTCAGCTTACCACCTTTTGTAAGAGAAATCTGACTCCATATTGAGAGATGAGCATCAAATCTTTCTAAAATTGGGTCCCAAATTGGCTGGTCAGTATTTTCCATCAAAATTTTATTCATTAACAAAACTGATTAGATTAGAACTGTCAAACCTCAATCTTATAAGTTAGTTAGGGCGTGCGAACCCAGTGTTTATTGGTCGTGTCAAATTATAGCGTGTTAGTTAGTCGAGTCAAAGTAGCGTGTTTAACGGATATGGCCGGGGATGTGGAGAAAATTTAAAGGCAGATATAGTGCTCACATATTTAGTTGGTCGTATCATATTATAGTGTATTAGTTATTCGGGTTACAATAGCTTGTTTAATTAGTTTGATCATAGTATCCAGATAAAGCAGGGCTCAACCTCTTCGATTTCACTCGTATGGGATCAAGTTTTAGAAAAGTAATTTTCTTTTTTCCTCTTTTTTTAGAAAAAGAATGATTGCTTTCACTCTAATCTCTCCTCCTTTAAAACACTAAGTCTTTTTTTAGAAAAAGTGTGACACCCACCTTAAATTAAATTAGATAAAAGCTTTCAACTACAACAATTCTGGAGAAGATAAGTGTCGTAACATTATTGGTCGAAGAATTTTGTTTTAAAAAACACCTCCTTAGTAGAGAACGTTATTGGTCCAAGTCCCCTGATTTTAACGGCCTAATACTAAAACCGTTGGCAACCGTTAGTAGAAACGTGGGTGTACAAGACTTATGAGTTTATTTACACCTAATTAAAAAATTACACCGGGTTTACACCAAATACTTAACTGGACGTTAAGTAACACCGTCAAGTTGAAGAATGCTAAAAATAAAAGATTCGTGATAAGCTTATGTTTTAACTTTTAACTAAAAATTCTCTCTATAACACAATTCCAAGCATATTTAAAGGAATTTTATAACCAAGTTTGGATAAAAATAAAAATCTTTAGATTACATACTGACTTAATATGGCAAAAAGATAGTGTAACTTCCTAATTTCCTGGATCTAAAACTCTCAATAATGATATTCATGAATACGGGTCCATATCTTTTGTGCATCCCATGATTTCATCAACAGAGAATATCCGCCACTCATCTTAGATCTTAAATCATCAAATCTCAATTTCCTCTCGCTTTCTCATTATTTTGTCATCACTCTTTCAATTACAACACGAGAAACCTTGAATTATCTGACAAAATCCAAATAGTTTCTCAAGTTATTTATTTGTATAATAAATAGTGAAGAGCCACACTCTGCAAGTGAAGGGACAACAATATTAAATCGGTGGTGCTATTCACAGCACAAAATACCACTCTACTCATAGCTCACAACATCTAAACCCTACATTTCTCAAATGGTGTACCCTTTTTTCTAACGGTGGATCATGGCTGAACAAATTGGACAACTACCTGTGCAACACCTAGCATTTGAATGGTGATTAGTGTGGTGAAGAGTGCTTGGAATAGCATTTCCGATATTAAATTTCTTATCTAATCTCCCAATTTCAATTTTTGTCTGGAAAAAAAGTACACGGGGAGTTCTGCCGTGGTTACGGTTGGTGGTCCAACTAAAGTATACATTTCTTCCTAACTGAAGAGGAGAGGAAAAGGGAAAAAGAAAACTAGAACCGGTTTTGCTTTTACAAATATAAAAGAACAACTGTCGTCATACTATTGGCATGGCACAGGTGGCTCACCTTTCATTGGGCACAGAAGATACGGACCCCATGAATACCTAGAATTACTCAAGCATTTTTTTTTTGGTTTCTTTATTGGTGGACATTTTTTATTACTAGGAAAAGTGAATTTATTTGTAGAAAAAACAACTTAGATTGCATTGTCATCCTCTGACCTATAGTGAGGTGCGCATTAATTTCAGTTAATTAGCTTAATTTGGCCCGATTTCACAAGCCTGGTCTAAATTACGTAACTGTTTTCGATTCATCATCATTCAATCTTTACATGACAGCTAAGTCAACCTTTATTTAGGATCTCCCTTACATATATGAATTTTAGTATGTGAGTGCAAACTCGTGTACATCAATTGGAATTTCGCAACATGGTATTTCCTCTTGTAGTCAATGAGAGTATGCTAACCAAGGAGATTCTTTAGTGTCGTTCCAAGGTTTGGCATAGATATCTAGGGTCTGGAGTAATGGTTTTGTGGGTATATCTTTAGTAAGCCCTCCCAAGACTATAACTCAGCCACTAGGGCCACCTTGGGGTTTAAAGGCTTGTTGCACATGCTAAGTGCAATCGCGATGCATGCGACAGTGAATTAGGAATTTATTTTTCAATTTAGATTTGCTCGAGGACTTGCAAATAATAAGTTTGGGGGTATTTGATAGATGAATTTATGTGTCTATTTTGATCTCAATTATGTGTATTGTTAGTGCTTTATTTTGTACTTATTTGATTAATTTATGTCTTTGTAGGTGTTTTCGGAGAAATAAGATTTTGTGGAGAAAGTTGCTCGAAAAGTTGCCTTTTGGACCACCGGAGGAGTTGGTAAAGGCACCCCCAGGAAAATTACTATTTACACCCATCATGGCATGTGCTAATGGGACCCCACTCTAGATAAGGGGCACCTCATTTTGCTAAATGGTACCCCAACTGCTATTTACCCCCCCATCAGAGGATAGGGGGCACTTATCGTCATCGTTTTAAGAAACAGAAAATGGCGGTAAAATTATTTGAAGAAAGTTCACAGCAACGAACTTCCTGGATTAATGTTGGTTGAGTATTTCTCGAATTTTCTCGGTGATTTGTTTTGGTAATCCCCCGTTACGACCAACTAGGGTTGATAGCTGTTTTATTTTGGAAAGAAGAAGTCATTTCCGACGAAGTTCCGGTGAAATGGGACCGTGGAGGGAAAGAATAGTTTCGGGTTGTTTTTGGTTGATTTATTCTTGGTAATTATGTGGACAGAGGGAAAGGAATATCGACTATTAGATTTTATCCTAAGAAAAGTCATGAATAGATACGATTCAATCAAAGATGCAAAAGGAAGATATCCTTATAACTCGGTTAAACAGAGGAGGAATATTATTCATTATGTGTGTTTTATTTAGGGAAGGTTACACGTCATTAAGGCAAGATAATTCTCTGGGATTCTATTTATTCAACTTAGAGGAGTTTGGAAAGGTAAAAACAACTAGAGACGCGTCAACATAGAAGAAGAAAAGGAAATATATCAGTGACTTGCAGAGAAGAGAAAGGGAAGATTTCTTGGAGATTAAATTGGTATGTGTTGTATAAATAGATTTCTCAATCCATAGAAAAGGAGGTCGAGAGTTTTGGGGTCGATTGGGGGGCTGCAAAATCAAAGGAGAGAAGTTGCAGGAAGAATACACAACAACAAGTGGAGAAGAATAACATCAAGAACATTGGACAAACATAATCAGTCGCAGATTCTTCTACACCATATATTTGTCGTTCTTTTACAGTCTTATAAAATTGTAACAGTGATTTCTATAACGACCATTAAGTGTTGCAGATTCTCTGTATTATTATTTCATCAAATACAAACACGTTTTGAGCCATGATTTATTATTTTGAGCGTGCTTTTGACATGAGGAGCTAAACCCCAACACTAGGACAACGGAGGAAGCAACTTTTCATGATTGTGGTAAATGAATTAATTCTTTTTATGACTTTTTGCATAGATCATTAATTGATTTATGATTTCTATTAATTACTTGTTATTTTGTATGATGTCGCATGCTTAGTTTTAATTACTTTTGATGCGTCATGCTTACAACTTACAACTAATGTTTTGTGAAATCTATTTTTGGCAAAGAATTAGAGTCACAACTTCTTTTGTTTGAGTTATATGGTTTAGAGTTAATGACTGAACCACAAGAATATGAGAAGTAGTGAAATCTTGAGTCCCAGTGAATTCTTCATCTCTACAAACCTTTGTATATATTTAATTATTTTTTTATTGTTTTCAATTTTTAAGCCTTAAATCAAACCTTTACAAGCCCGAGTGAACGACATCATATTTACCACTATACAAAATCACATCAATTTTTGGCGCCGCCGACGCAGACTTGTTTTTAGGTTAGGTTTTAGATTTTATTTTTTTTAGGTTTATTTTATTTCTTTTGTTATATTTTACTTTGGGTATTTTTTCTTTTTGGTGTGCAGGTTTTGCTGGAAACTAAAGGTGAAAAGTTGGACTTGCCTAAAAGAGCAGAAAATCCCAATCTCTTATTTATTTTAGATTTTATTTATTTTTATTACTTTTTATTTTTGGAACTTTTATATTTTGTTTGCTTGTTTGTAAATATTTTATATATAAAAAAAGACAAACATGAAAGCACACGTGCACTTTATATTGCATCATATGGCACCGATTAGTAGGAAAACTCGTGGTTTAGTACGGTGAACCCTTTGGGCGTTATCATCCGAAACACCACAAGCCTTAACCTCGTACCTTTGACCAGTCTCCGAATATAGGTATATTTTGCTAAAGGTAACCCAAGCCTACCCGAAATAGTCAACCCCAGCATTTGCATTTGCACATGCACATAAAAAATGTCGAATTGGTATTATAATAGCCAGTACAGTGAAGGCCCGACTGATTTTAAAAACAGACATTATACTTATTATGACCATAGAGTGAATAATGGTTGGGAACGCCCTTTTGAAGGATATGGGTCATACCATGGTGAGCCCAATTACTACCCACATGCATACCGGTCATACGAGCAAGATTCTTATACTTCTCCTCAACTAGAGTCGGCACGTAGGATACTTGGGTCAACACGGAAGTTACATGAGTCGATATATAAGTCAACTGATACAAATGAAAGAATTGTAACAAATGAACCTTCTTTAGAAGATATCCACAAGAGGTTAAGTGAAAACTTAGATCCAACATTAAGAGAACTTTCTTTAGAACATACCCTTGAGAGGATAGCTGATTCGACACGTAGACTTGAGTTAGAGGCACAAGAAAGAATTGCTCGAAATAAGCTTAATTTCCAATACAGTGTTTCCAATAATACCCTTGAAAATGAGGAAAAGTTTTATTTACATAATCGAGATGACGAGCAAGATGACGAGGTTAGAATTAGAAGCAATACTTTAGATAAGGTTCGACCATATTTATATTACTATGATGATGAGGATAATATTAATGATGATGAGGATAGTGTTAATGAAAAATTTGAAATATGTAGGCACAATGATCAGGAATTTGCTACTCCAATTGATCTTTATAATGATAATGTTACTTCTAGTTCAAATCCAAATAATTTTAATGATTATTCACCTATTCAAAAGGATGAGGATTTGCCTAAAGATAACACTTCCTTAGATGATGTAGTATTTCCTATGGATTACGAAGCCAAAGATGGTTTAGAGGAACGGGTATATTTTTAGTCTAGCGATTTAGAAACGATAGACTTAGTAAAAGAATATGAACCCGTCAATATGAGTGAGGATGAAACTCCTAATTATAACTTAGAAGAATCAATTGACCACTTTCAGGAATCTGATGACCTAGAAATTAGCGAGATTGTGACTAGTCTATCTAGAGACACCGAAAACTCTAAGTTTGGGGGATGTTCATCAGGGTATTGGTCTGGCAGTTTATAGATACGACGTGCAACACGCTCATTATGAGAAAGTGTCAGGAAAGGCAGACAGTTGATAGCAGTAAAGGAGTAGTGGGTGTAAAGCTAACCGGTCTTCCCTCCATGACAAGGACATGGTTTTCACCACTTTTACAAGATCCCCACTTATCCACTACTAAACTACCTCCACTTCCTATGAGATCAATGTGTTCAACTATAACTTGTATAAATAGGTTTTCCATCTATTTTCAACAAACAACACTTTTAGTTATCAACACAAGTATTCAGAAAACACCAAGAACTTATAGCTTACATTCCGCAAGCAAGTTCCACATTCTGATACAAGTCATAAACATCCACACCTTCAGAGTTAACCATTCTGATCTCAACACCTTCTTTGCTTCCCTCCCTAAGATCAACCCTTCTCCTTCATTTTTTGACCGAAGAGAGACTGGAACAACCATTTCTTGGTTTAGGGCAGAATTGTACAGATTTATCTCTCGAATCTAAAGTACTCATGTACAATACATTTGTTTAGGGTTTAGATTCGTTTCTCGGCGGCACACCCAAATTTACCATTTCTAGCAGAATCGTTTTTACCCCAAAACACAAACTTAAATAAAGTGTGCCAAAAAGTTACCCACTTCCGGACATAGATAGAACGATAGAAGATGCCGTAGAGTACGACTGACTATCCTTCATAGATGAATACTCAGTCTACAATTAGATATTAATGAATCCATAATACAAGGATCATACTTCATGCACCACATATATTAGACTATACTCTTTCAAAACAAGACCCTTGAGCCCAAGGAATGCAAGATCGACTTATAAGATACTAGTTAGCAAATGTTCAAAGACCTCATTGGAAGAACAATGGAATGCTATGTAGATGACATTGGTCATAAAGAGAAAAAACCCGGAAGATCACACAAAGGACCTACTCCAGAATTTTACTGTCCTCGGGAAGTACAACATGAAGATCAAACCTTCAAAATATGTTGTTGGAGTCCAAAGTGGAAAATTCCTAGGCTTTATAGGCACAAGAAAAGGAATTGAAGTTGACCCAATAAAAATCAGAGCAATTCTGGAGATGAATCCTCCAACTTGCAATAAGGAGATATAACAGTTGATAGGAAAACTGACAGCACTGAACAGATTTATTTTAAGACTTTTAGAAAAGTGCAGGCCATTGTTCAACCTACTCCTCAAGCAACAAGACTTCAATTGGAATGAAGAATGTCATACAACTCTTGACAACATTAAAGCCCATTTTTATTCTCCTCATATCCTATGAACACACATCAGAGGTGAAGATATATATGTCTACATTGCAACCACTCAAAGTGCGGTAAGTGTAGTACTACTCAGACTGGAATACAATAAAGAAAAGTCAGTCGACTTCATCAACAAATCACTTACAACACCTAAGTCTATATACTCACAGTTGGAAAAGGTAATCTTCACTATCTATTTATATATAAATCTAAGACCATACTTCTTGAGATGGAAAATAAATATGGTCACGAAGTACTTAGTTGCAAATGTTCTGTCCAAAGAAACAAAAATTGGAAGAATTGCAAAGTGGAGAATCCGCCTGAATCATGGGGTACAAAAACATGAAGGCCATAAAAGCAAAAGTTGTAGCTGATTTCCTAGTTCATGACCCAGACTTTGACATAATGTTCAGTGAAAATCGGCCAGAATTGCATCCAGAACCTGATAAAATACCAGATTGTGAAAACTTCTCACTATACACACTTGGAGTGTGGAAAGTTTTCATTGATGGTGCATCAAAAAAAAAATAAGGTGGAGCTAGAGTCTTCATAATAACACCTGAGAACAACTTTATCGAATTTCATATGCACTAGCTTTCAACCCGACAAATAACCAAGTAAAATACGAAGTGATGTTACAAGGACTACTGGATGCCCATAGCTAAAGGAGCTCATAATTTTTCAGTGACTCACAGCTGATGACAAAGCGGGTAGATAGTCAATTTGACACAAGAGATGTCTCTAAAAGAAAAGTCAACACTCTTATATCAATCTTTGTAAAAGTGAGTATTAGAAAGATACCAACGAACAAAATAATAAATAAAAATGCATTAGCTTTCTTTGGATCAGTAATACCGGGAGCATGCCAAAGAACAATTAAAATTGGAATCTTGGAAAGGTCAGTTGTACATGAGCCAGACACAAATGGTGTATTAACTTAGAGCTCAGATATGACCCTAATAGAACTATATGGGACCTGGACACAAGGTATCTTTAGCTAGATTGAGTGAAAATTGCTGCCAGATAACCCATAAGAGGCAAGAAAATCAAAACCAAAGTGTTAGAGCATTGCTCGGTCTCACAAGCGTTGTTATATCAAGCTTGTTTGTCAATGTTAGTGATCAAAACTATAAGTCTTGATTTTTAGTCTACTTATAGTGATATCTCGGACTAGGATAGATTACGTAGTTGAGCATTAGACTTCATGACATTCATCAAATGAAGACGAAGAACCAATAAGGCGAGATTGTGGAACTTCATCAAAAAAAGGTATGTGGTGACTAAAACTCATCTATCACCTGGAAAGTCTATTTATACTCTATCTCCTATATTGAAACATAGTCTATTTATTACTATATGGTTTTCAATTATGCACATTTGAGATTTCGAGCTGAGTTTAACTCGCTTACATATTTTTCGAAATATGTGTTGGTAAGCTTTCGCTTCAACCAAGTTCATCTTATATTCTTGACGAAAGTCAAAAGATGATCATGTGAAAATCGCCGAGTAACATCTTACATGGTTTGTGTGATACAATCATTTGGTGTAGACTTGGAATATTTTGTTATGATTATTTCAATAACTTGAAAATTATTTTGATGCTAATAGTGTGTGAAAACGGATATTGTCATCCTCTAAGAAAGTTTCAATGATTGAAATAGAGTGTAGAACTATTGGATTATAAACATAATATGCATTCTTGCATGTATGTGATGCATGACCGGAACTAGAGTATGCATACTCGTATGTGTACTTGTAGTTGTGAAATTCCATTTACCAAGTACACATACCGGTACGCATACTTGTGTAAGGTATGGGTCCGGGAATTTCTCCTGGGATTTGGAAGTGTACTAAGTTATGCGTACCTGTTCACATACTGGCGAACCCAAACTCGACCGGCTGCTTAAGTATGCGTACCCATTTTCATACTTGAGTAACTAAAGTTCTAAAATCGGTTTGTTCATGAACTAATATATTTATATATTAAGGAATGCATTCTTTTCAAACCGTGGCTATAATTTTCATGAATTGATTCGAGTAAATTAAACCGATTTTGCTTCAATTATTTTCTTGTATATGAGAATATATCAATTGAACAACTATTTAACTAGTTTCATTTGAGTCATTTGAACTAGTTATGGTTAAGATGAATAAGGTTGATATGAGAGTGTTCATATAGATAACCTCGGTTAACTACTGTTGAGCCAACATGGTGTACACGTTTAGGTATGGTTACGTAAACCTAAATGAGGGTACATTTCATTTGTGTATAACAAGCTATATTGGATCTAACGGTTGAATGATATTAGATTGAATTTAATCAGGTTTTTATCTAACAGTGAATATTGAATGCTTTGTTACCAAGGTAACTTAGATTGCAAACCCTGATTTGAAAACTATATATAGGAAAACTCTAGCAACTGGGAAACCTAATCTCCACACCTCCTGCGTGATACTAGTTGTATAAGCTAGAGTCGATTATCCTTTAACCTTGGTTTTTCATGAAACCCTATAGGTTAACAACTTAAAGATTTCATTGGGATTGTGAAGCCAAACACAACTATTTTCTCTGTAGTTGCGTGATCTGATCTTACTATTTGTATCTATTGAGTACTATCTTCTAAGATTAGATCGAGATTTATTTTCCGATAGGAAAAATAAAAAGTAGTCACAAACATCTTCGTCTCATCGTTTGTGATTCCATAATATCTTGTTTTGCTACCATACGATTAAGATTATTATGAGGTGATTGATAATACTAGGCTGTTCATCTAGAATATAAGTCTGGTTTATCAATTGGTTCCTGTGCACCTTGATTTATCAAAAGACAGATAAAAACTCATAGGTATTTCTGTGGGAGACATATTTATCTATTCCAATAGACTCTTTTGTGTGAGACAAATTTGTTTATCAAGTCTTTGACTTTGGGTCGTAGCAACTTTTGGTTGTGGGTGAGATCAACTAAGGGAATTAAATGCATAGTATCCTGCTAGGATAAGAGACATAAGGAGCGCAACTGTACCTTGAATCAGTGTGAGATTGATTGGGGTTCAACTACAATTTAGACAAAAGTTAGTTTGTAGTAGGATAGTGTCTGTAGAGGCTTAATACAGTGTGGTGTTCAACCTGGACTAGGACCCGGGATTTTTCTGTATTTGCGGTTTCCTCGTTAACAAAACTTCTGGAATCTGTGTTATTTCTTTTCCGCATTATATTTTGTTATATAATTGAAATATCACAGGTTGTGTGTTGAATAAATCAATTGATAAATTTAACCTTTGGTTGTTGATTGAAATTGATTGATCCTTGAACATTGGTCTTTGGTACCGTTCAAGTAATCTCTCTTATATTCAATCGGTCTCGCAAATTATTATTTGTTTGGTTGCGGATTGAATTGAGAGATTGAGATATAACTCTTTGGTATACTTTTTATAAGATTGAGTCTAACTGTCTAGTTGATTCTCTTGTAAGTATATTGGAGTCAGTCCATACAGATTGCTAAGAAAAATACTGGGTAAGGTTTTTAGACCCCCCATTTTTTCAATTGGTATCAGAGATGGCGAACACGTTTAAGACCTCATAAATTTGTGTTTGTAGCGATCTGACTCGATGGACAAATTTTTTATCTCCATAAATGTACCACCGGTCTTCGATGTCTCAAACCACTTGTGGTGGAATATCGCTATGTGTGCTTTTCTTCAAACTCGTGATTTTCAAACATGGGTACGTGTTGTTAATGGCTATGATCCTCCGGTTAATACAGAAGGCGATGTATCTATACCTAAGGATATTGGTAGATATAGTCCATAAGAAATCCTTGCTGCAAATAAAAATTCTGATGACTTAAATGCTATCATACATGCCATTACCCCAGATCTTCAGCATCATGTGACTATTTGCACAAAGTCCAAAGAAGCTTGGGATATCTTAGAAATTGTATTTGAAGGGAATACCTCTGAAAAAGAAGTTAGGATTCAAAACCTAAATTCTGATTGGAAAAACCTTTGTATGGAAGATGAAGAGTCATTTGATGAGTTTAATCACAAAGTGTCTGAAATTGTTAATGCATCTTTTGCATTAGGTAAGACTATTCATGAAAAGGACATTGTGATGGAAATTCTCAGGTCACTCTCATCCATATACGATTCTAAGAAGCATGCCATCATTGAAGGAAATGATCTCGCAACTCTTTTTAGAAATACTCTGGTTGGGAAATTAAAGATCTTTGATCATGAGCATACATCCAAATCTGGAAAGGATGTTGCTTTCAAAGCACAAAAGAACACTAAATTACTTGACAAAAGTAAAAGTGTTTTTATCTCCGAAGATGATCTTTCTGAGACTGATTCATCAGATGAAGATCTTGACAAGTCAGTCTCTTTGATCACAAGACACTTTAGGGATCTTCTTTTGAAGAGAAGTAAATGGTTCTCCAGAGATAAACCCAGGTCATCAGTTAAACCTCATAACCATATTCCTCCTAAAAACATGTATAATGATGAAACTGATGACAAGGATATGCCTCAGTGATTTAAGTGTAAAGGTTCTAGACATTTTGCAAACGAGTGTCCAAATCGTAAAAAATACACTGGGAACAAAGGTCTAGCTGCAACTCTTGATGAAATGTCTAACAATTATGATTCTAATAAAGATGAAAAGTCAAGTGTTGCACTTCTGTATAAAAATATTTATTTTGATAACTGTAGCAATACATATATCAATATCGATCTTTCAGAAGATATCTCAACCAATCTAGAAAAAAAAATTGATCTACCTGTTTCTTTTGGAAAGTCTTTTTATGATCTTTCAGGTTCCACTATGTGTCTAGCCGCCTACACATCTTGGGCTTCTGAATCTTCTTCCAGGTTGACATGTCCTTATTGTTCTCTTAGAGGACATGAGTTATCAAAGAGTTTCAAGTTCAAACACACAATGAGATATGTCAACAAACTTCAACGACGAGCGAAGATTGGAAAACAAGCTAAAACTTATGCAAGAATCATCATAGGTATGTAAGCGTATCTCTTCTTCAAAGAAGTTAGTTTCCAAAGAAAATACTAGATCATTAGAAAGAGATTTATAGTCTAAACGCTATGGGAAACAGGGTTCTATGAATTCTATTCGAAAAGGATATGATGGATAGATCATTGTTTACCCTAGCACAACTTAAATTGTGTTGGTTTATGTATCTTGTCTCACGTTCCTGATCAAAAGAGACAAGATTTTTCACACCTCGGGCTTTAGGAAAAGAAAAGCTTTTTAGATTGTTTTGATTTTATTTTTGTGTCTTTGCTATGTGAGTATTGTAAAGTCTGGATTTCATGCCACTTTTCATATCTAGTTGATATTGGGAAAGTCTTCCCTGTTTAATCAACAAAAGAGGGTTAAAATAGACAATTCTACCTTTTTAGGGTAAGAGTTGTGCGTACGTGAATCCCTTTAGTGTATAAACGTTCCATAACCCTGCATTCCTTTTTCATTCTCTAAGAAACTCTTTTGTCATTTTTTTTTATTTTTTTTAACTTCATTTTTATATTTTTTTTATGAAGACAAGAGAAATAAAATACAAAACAAAGTGAAAATAAAACAAACCATGGTCGTGGGAAAAGTACTTTACCGCTTGATTTTTCACAATTTGTATCGTTTCGAAATTATAAACTTTAATAATTCTCACCTTTTGCTTTTCTCTTGTAAATAAGTCTTTAGCTTGTATGTATAATTATTCTCATTATATTGTAAGTCTTCAATATATACAAAAATATGCTCATTGTATGTTGCTTTTACTTGAATATGAAATTTTCTCTTTTTCTTGTTCCGTTGCTTGTAAACCTTGAACGTCTTTAACTTTCCTTGTAGATTTTGATGTTGCTCCCTTGTTGATGATGATAGTGTTTCTATGGACCCATTGTTTCTGAGAGAATGGTGCTAAATGCAAATCGAACTACAAGAATGAGGCTTTCATCCATAGACGTCACCCTCATGATTGACAAAATTATCATTCAAGAGATCAAAAATAGTGCTGCTTGTAGAGCTTGCTCTGAGAATTTCCTCTCACAAACCCATATTACTATAGAGATTCCAAGCATCATAACTTCTGATTGGAAAGATGTTAATATGATTGTCAATCCATCAATCATGAAGGAAAAAGACATTTCTCCTGTTTACCCTTACCTGAAAAGAAAAAGGGAGAATGTGAGAAAACCAAGAGTTGTCCCTTCAAATCTTCAGAAATTTTCTGGTATTCTTGAAGAATTGAAGGAATTAAGAAAGGAAGTGCAACAAATAAAGGCTTTTGTGTTTAAGACTCTTGAAATTAAAAAGGCCATGGTTCGGCACCAGTCAAGAAGGTTTGTTGATATCAACTCCTTTCTTCATGAATCTTATGTCCCAATGGATGTTGACGACAAGGAGTTCGGGGACGATAAAGAATTTTTCAAAGGTCTTAATATCTAGGAAACTTCTTATGAGAATTTATTCTTATGTTTTAAGAAGGATAACTAGGGTTTGGAATAGCCATTATTGTGAGTACACATATCTATTTCCAACGATTTTCATCTTGCAATGTTTTTAGATTTATTTAAATTCTAAAGTTTATTTGGAAGATGATTTTGCAGTATTAATCTTTATGGTTTTATATATTACAACTTGTTATGGGATATGTATGTTTGCGTCCGTGAACCTTGGTTGTCCCATACATGGTCAAAAGTTAAGTCTTTCATATGTCAGTATGCAAGTATTGATAAAAGATTGAATGAGCTTTTGACATACAAAAGTTAAGCCTATTGTGTCATTATGCAAATATTGATGGAAGATAGGATAAACTTTTCTGTACAAAGATTATGTCTATTATACATCACTGTGCAAATAGTGATGAAGAATAAAATGAATCCTTGTTTATTCCGCAATATTGATCTTCCCTGATCCATATTTTATGTAAAATATTATGCGGCTCCGTAAGGTTTCTTATGTGAGCATTTCCTATTAAATTAATTATGGGTACTCTTGTGGTTAATTTAATTGAGATTTTTTGATACAAATTCATATTCTTATGTGATTTGTTAATGTTCAAAGAAATCCTTCTTTTCTTGTGAAAGTAAGGTCACTCTTGTTGTTCTTTTGGGAATTACATTTTATGGGGGAGAGTTCTTTTTTGAACTTGTGATTAATTTCCAAATCTTTGTGGGGAGTGTAGTTGTGGAATATTATATTAGTTATCTTGTATGTTTATAAACTCCTTGATGAATGCATTTAGTTTCGGCTATATGATTGCATCTAAAAAGTTGATGTGTGCTTTTCCTTCGGTCATGAAGTATCTCTATGGAAATTTCATTAGGATCCCATTAATTTTTGTACCTTTGCCAAAAAAAATTAACAAAAAGGGGGAGAATTAATGTGTAGCTCACACTACAAATACATATGGTTTTCGAATCATTATATAAGGGGGAGTGGTTTTCATGTGAGATGAAGTATTGACTAAGGGGTATTGATACATATCACCATAGTATTATTGTTAAAGTTGTGATACAATTGAACTTTGATGCGGTATAATAATATTATGACACTGTATAACAATGATTGAGAGCTATTTTTTTCTCATTGTTATGGCTACGGATCTTCAAGAACGATGATGCCGAACTAAACATCTTTAGAATCATTGGAGTACATGGAAGTCACGAAGATTTCGAGTAATTTTGAAGAACCAATGAGATAAAGCATTTGGATGAGAAGCTACAAAGTTTATTTATTTTGTATTCCATATGTATTGATAGTTTTATCACTAAAATTGAAAAAGGGGGAGATTGTTAGAGTACTGCTCGGTCGAACTCATAAGCGTTGCTATCTCAAGCTTGTTTGTCAAATTTAGTTTCCAAAACTATAAGTCTTGATTTCTAGTCTACTTATAGCTAAGTCTCGTACTAGGATAGTAAGTGTAGTTGAGCTCTAGACTCCACGTCGTTCATCATGCAAAGATGAAGAACTACTCAAGGAACTTGTGGAACTTCATCGACAAAAATGTATGTGGAGACTTGAACTTATCTATCATTCAAAAGTCTACCTATTCTATCTCATATCTTGAGACAAAAGTCGTATTGCTATATAAACTTCGATTATACACATTTGCTATTTCAATTCGAGTTTATCTCGCTTATCTATTTCTCGAAATATGTGTTGGTAAGCTTTCGCTTTGGACAAGTTCATCTTTACTCGTGACGAAAGTCATGTTGAATATTTCAATAACTTGAAAATCGCTTTGATGAAAAATAGTTTGTGAATAACAACTATATAACATCCTTTAAGAAAGTTTCAATGATTGAAATGAGAGTTTAGAACATGTAACCAACTTTGGATATAAACATGGTGTGTTCTCACATTTGTGTAAAAGTACAAAACCAGGAACCCAAAGTATGAATACCCGTACGCGTACCGGTCGTTGTTGGAAAAACGGGTAATACTGGCGGAAAGTTCACGTCCGTGAATTTCTGCTGGAGTTTGAAAATGAAAAACAAACTCAATCCGGTTATTTAAGTACACGTACCTATATGCATACTTAAGTAGGTTACTTTCTAAAATCGGTTTGTTCATGAACTAAAATATTTATATATTAAGGAATGCAATCTTTGCGGACCGTGGTTATAATGTCATGAATCGATTCGAGTGAATCAAAACTGATTTTGCTTCGATTGTGTCTTGCATACTTCTATAAGATCTATGCAAGGCAAGATAGAAAAGTAGCCACAAACACATTCGTCTTATCGTTTGTGATTCCACAACATCTTGTTTCGCTAGTAGATTAAGATTATTGTGAGGTGATTGATATTTCAAGGATGTTCTTCGGGAATATAAGTCCGGTATATCAATTGGATCTTGTTCACCTTGATTTATCAAAAGACGGAACAAAACTCGTAAGTATTTATGTGGGAGATATATTTATCTACCCCTATAGACTTTTATGTGTGATATAAATTTGTTTATCAAGTCTTCGACTTTGGGTCGTAGCAGCTCTAAGTTGTGGGAGAGATCAGCTAAGGGAATCAATTGCGTAGTATCCTACTGGGATCAGAGACGTAAGGAGAGCAACTGTAACTTGAATCAGTGTAAAATTGATTGGGGTTCAACTACAATCCAGACCGAAGTTAGTTTGTAGTAAGCTAGTGTCTGTAGCGGCTTAATACAGTATGGTGTTCAATCTGGACTAAGTCTCGGGGTTTTTCTACATTTGTGGTTTCCTCGATAACAAAACTTCTGGTATCTGTGTTATTTCTTTTTCGCATTATATTTTGTTATATAATTGAAATATCACTGGTTTTGCATTGACTCGATCAATTGATAAATCCAACCTTTGGTTGTTGATTCAAATTGATTGATCCTTGAAAATTGGTCTTTGGTATCGTTCAAGTAATCTCTCTTATATTCAATCGGGCTCGCAAATTATTATTTGTTTGATTGCGTATTGAATTGAGAGATTGAGATATAACTCTTTGATATACTTTTTATAAGATTGAGTCTAACTGTCTAGTTGATTCTCTTGTAAGTATATTGGAGTTAGTCCATACAGATTGCTAAGCGAAATATTGGGTAAGTTTGTTAGACCCCCACTTTTTCATGATCAAAAATCATTTTTTTCTCATCATCAACAACAAATACAACTTACTACGCGCGCAGACTGGTACGAATATATTTACTCGATGGGCAGATCGAATGAATTGTTTAACCTAAGCATGATATGGTTTAAAAAACATAGAGCATTTGACGACCCTCGACCTAATGTCAAAGGTGATAATAATATCCCTCATGATCTCACATATAAGTTCACAATCTTCTTGTTTATAACCCATCTGTAAAAAATCACGTCTCTCATTGTATTCTACCAGCTGTTATAACAAGAGTTGCAAAGAATCGACGCCGATCAAAAACAAAAATAATCTGATTTGCCTAATCTATCATCACATAGATACTTAGCCTCCCAGTAGAATGTGTTTTCTGGTGCTTCTGTGCGTCTAAAATCCTTGAAATATTAGAACAAACTTTTTCTATATTCGCACGCACCTTGCTCAAGATGCTTTAATCATCGTTCTGCAATATTTTTCTCAATCTTGTGACCGAGTGATCGAGTTTTATTTTATGGATGAGCAAAATAAAAATATTGAGGAAGTAAATCTGAAACTTAATTTGTGTTATGTGCCGAAAGAATATACATCATGCTTTATGATTCTTATGATGGGTTTCTTTTATTTAAGAACGAAGATAACTCATAGAGATCCATTTTTTTCATATGGAGTTCTACAACATAACAACAAGTAACCACTACGAAGGATTGTTTTCAAGTATGTGGATTTTTTTTTTCAATCCTCACAACAAGAAATACAAGGTGATTCTTCAATATTGGGAAGGTAGAGGTGAAAAGTATGCATTTGATATATTAAGTTTTGGATCCAAATTATGGAGAAATGATCATAAACGAAACAATGGATGGTTTACAATATTCCCAGTGACACTGAAGTTAATTGTTCAAATTCAATTACGACATTTGAAATCGCAACAAATAATTTAAGCACGATGCAACATGGTGGAGCTTCCTATGAGGAAGGTATTAATTTTAGTCTCTTTGTTTATAAGCATGATTATATACACTTAGTAGAGATGGAAGGTCAGATGGGTTTATGTGTTCTTGTATCATATACTGAACTTATGTTATAGGATCTAAATCCCGCAATAAATAGTTGGGATAAAGCATACTGTGTGACCCTTCCCGAATACTTTATGCCAAAATATATCTTAGGTAGGCCAAATAAGTTGGATGTGGAAGTTGTGAATATAAGGAATGTCAAATTCCTAGTTAAACAAAAGAACAGACCGCTGCTTCTGGATTTGGATTTGAATACTCACAAGATTGTTGAGAATAATGACTTTGAGGATGATAATTTTCGAATAACAGTTCATACTCCTAGTCTAGTCTCTTTAAATACTGAAAAATTGACAAATAGGTTAAATTTTCTTTTTAATAATAATAAACAAAACATTATTAAGTTCAAGAATGGTATACGCAATGGATTCAGTGTTCTGTAATATTCATTCCATTCTGGAAGCACATACTTTTTATTGTAGAAACAGGCAACAAGTGAACTTGTATCAACAAAATAAGGAACTTAAAATAACATACCATTAGATTAGATATGAAACCTTAAACACGACATTAGATTAGAGACTAATCGTTAAACATTATAATAACATAAATAAAACATGCATTACAGAAAAAATAACATCACATAACAATAACAATAACATAAGATCAGCAATATGAAATCGACTAGTAGTCGAACGTCCATTGCTGTACACGAGGCTGATGAGCAAGTAAAACCTCTGTTAAAGAATATCCTAGGGACCACAAAAAGAAATTCTTATATGAAGGTTATTCGTATACGAAAGTCGACCTTCAACAAATATTTTTTTTTTTTGTATACTTAGGGAAATTACATTCACAAATATCACAAAAATGTACCTAGGTAAATATAAATACTATTTAAATGTGGATTTACTTTACATGCATGAATATATGAAATTTGTTATAATGCAATTCGCATAAAACTCAACTATGACACTGAAAATTGACAAATGAAATCATATGATCGAAAGATATTTGTATTAAGTTGTGCAAGAAAAAACAAAGATTCCACTTTGAAGCAAAATGATCTTGTAATGGTTACGAAAATCTCTCCGTCTTAAAGTTTTATGTATGAAGGTAAGTTCCGTAAGATGAGACCATAAAAAATTATAACTTATTCCAAAATGGAGTTTATTATTAAATATAACTGGCCTAAGTCAGGACTAGAAATTTTTATATGGAGCATTACAAGAACAACATGAATTAAACTTGCAATACATAAAAAAAAACGGAAGATACTAATTAAGCTCAATGACATAAGATCCATATCTAGTAGTCGAATGGCCATTGAAGTGCTCGAGGCTCCTGGGTAACTTCAGTGTTACTAAAACCCTCACCAACTCCCTAGTACTTGATTCAAATTGGGAATTTTTATGATCGGTTGAATTCTCAATTCCACTAACCCAATTTGTTATTTTTGAGAAGTTTTTAACCATCCTAGACTTGGAATGCTTATTCTTCTTCCCTTTCTTGGAATAAGATTCTTTCTCTTCAATCATTCTAATGACCTCACCATCATCTCCATATTCTCTGAAAACCTTTGTGTTTACATGTTCATAATCATGGTAGTTTTCAATGGGGTAGGGGTAGCCTTGAATGGATTGGTTTTGATTATTATGGTTTTGATCATATGATAATAGTACAAGAGCTTGATCATCAACCATTCTTGAGTTTGATGATTCACTCTTTGCAACCAAGTAATTTTGAGATAAAAGACATATTATCCTGATAATGAGAAAATAAAAAATTTGAAGGTGAAGAAAAAGATATAGAAGTATATTAATGAGTATAGAGATTGAAATTCAGAGAAGACTAGAGGTAGTATAAAAAAGCTACACAACAACTTCTTATATAGAGAGACAAGATTGTGGCTTTTTGTTCATGAGAGTTTTTCCAAATTTCAAATTTGAATTCTAGTTTTGAAAAAATCAACAAAAAAATAAAATATTTTTGGATGAACATTGGTGCATTTATCCTCCGTATTATCTTTGATTTTATACCCATTTTTACTCATACACTCTTTTTACATCTTATCGTTGTTTAGATCGCACTCGTCAAGTTGTTTGTGGTATAATTATTTTTCATTCGGTATTTTATTTATTACTTAACATGTCACATTGATGTTTCTTTTTGCAAGATTCCAACAAGAACAAATAACCTAATACAACGTGTATATATATATATATATATATATATATATATATAATAATCAGAACAAATATAGTGTGTCTATGTCCTAAATAAAACTTTATTTTTGTTCATTCTAACAATTTTTGAAGACAATCATACAAAATATGTCATGACCAAACGAAATGATTACTTTATCAACCTAGCTAGTAGTATATTTCATATTTACATTAACCGAACGAAATTATTACTTTTATATTGTACTTAGATTAACACATAAAATGATTTTTGTCCTTTTTAATATAGATTGTTATTTTCCCAATAAATATAATATATTATTTTATGTAATGTAATGTTTTCTCATTACAACTGTCGACTTGGTACTATAACAAATAACCTAATACAAAATATATAAAATAATCAACATAATTAATCAAAAAGTTATATAAATATTTACTATATGTTAAAACAAACTTTGTTGATAATACAACTAAGATTTAGTTGTAATATAAATAACAACGATGTTATACTCTTAGAAGATGTATGCTTGAGAGACAATTGAGTATGTACCTTGTGCCAATTAGTTCATAACTCTCATAATTGATTTCAAACCTTCCCAATAGTTATAGACAATAAGATTATTATTTGGGCAATTCTAAATGATCAACTTGAAACAAAAATAGTTTGTGAATAATAAAATTTTCGAACTAAGATTGCTAATAAGGATCTATGAACATACATTGCTAGAATCATATTTCGAGAGTTTAACCAAGACAAGCTTGAACTCGAAATTTCTTCTTTGCGATATTTATCAAAAACCATAATTCATCAACTTTGTTTGTTTCTTCTAACCTGTATATTTAAGAACTTAGACAAATCAAGTTAGGTAAACATGAATCATACTCAATATATATGGATCATTAGGCACATTGGTTTGTTTATCATAAGAACTTCACCTTTGATCTATTATCTTTTAACTAATAGTGAATGATTTACCTGTAATATGTATAAATATCATATCTTGAGAATTCTAAAAAAAAAATCATAACCTAAGTTTTAATATCTATATTGTGATTAGATAGACTATCTAAGCTTGTTATGCAGTTATTCCCATGGATCCTGTTCTCATCTCTTTCTTAGGAGTAACATAGGCATGAAGAACTCTGCATAAGATCATAAGAAGTGTTGATTCCTACATGGAGTCATTATATTTTAGACTCGCTATAGCGATGTGGTAACACCTTGAGTCGATTATAAATATATTTACTCTTATCAAGCTATAGGTGCATAGACGAAAATTATGACAACCACTGTTACAGTCACAACCATTCTAACAAGCAAGTCATATAACTTGTTGGCATTGATGGATCTCTATGAAGCACTGACTCAACATGTATAAAAGATATAAATTATTATCTTCAGATACATTGGGTATTTAACTTCAAGTATATTTTTAAACAATTAATCATGATGATACTCGGATATCCACCAAATCACTTAGTGAAACATAGGAGTTAAAAACACTTTTTGTTTTGATTAATGGATCATAGCATCAAGTATAAATGATAAGATCAAAAAACTTGTTCAAATCAATAGACCTACCTTTTTAAAGAATCTAATCATGAATCCTACCGTTTTACCAGATATTTAATATCTTACCCAACATAATATGTGCGCCCTAGTTTTTGTGCCTTCCTCACCACGTTTCATACTAGGGCCTTTCTTAGTGAGGATACACTTTCACCACAGTGTAGTTGAGATAGAGTCATTTAAGATCTCTAGGAATTTTACAACTTCCTTGAAGCTTTCAACGATTTTTTTTGTACCTCATTAAGATGTTGACTCTTGTCGTGCTCTTTTCCGGAAGATACTTCTTATTAACACTTGTTGTTTTATTGATATTCATTGGTACCCATTTCTGAGTGGTTTTAGGAGAGGTGTGTTTCTTTTTCTCCCAACATCGTTCTGAAACTTCCTTAGGAGAATACTGGAAAAACTGATATTACCCAAATTAGTTTTTTTTTTCCAGTTGGGAGCATCATATCTTGTTATCTTATGAGCATAAGCAGATCTGGTTTTATCTCTTTTACAAAATTTTCATCTCATTTGCAAGTAACCTGGTTTTCCACAATAAAAATGGTTCTTAATAAAATGGGAAAAGTGATTATTATTATTACCTAGAAGTTTATGTGTTTTCTTCAGAGCTTCATAGAATTTTCTATTTTCGTCATTAGCAGGTGATGGAGATACTTCACTTCTTTTTTTTCAGTTAGAGCTTTTGGTTAAGAAGATATTTAGCCTTGCTAAATTTTATCTCTTTGCAAGTACTAGGAGCATGCTTATTCCTTCATAGCCCAATACTTGCATATCACGATGATTTCTACATGCTCCCAATATCGAGGTTACTACCGAGAGTCAAGCTTTCGTTTAAGCTCATATTTTCTTGTTCCAACCTTTTGATCTTTTCAAGCGCATTAGTAGATCAATCTTAGATGAAATTCATCTCATTGTTCTCCAAATTATCTAGTTTTTCTTGAAGTACCTTCTATCGATCATGATCTTCGGAGATTTCTTCTTTAAGACCTCGTATATGTTTGAGATAATCACTTGCACCAACATAATCCAGTTGCTTGTGGAGGTTTTGATTCTTACTACGAAGTCTGTCATATTGAGCTTTCTTACTGAATAAGGAGCTTTCATTTTTAAAAAGTTTATGATGATATTCCTTAAGAAGTTATTAGCAACCAAATCTTTATGGAACACTTCTTCGTTAGAGTCAGTATACGTGTCTTGATAAGATTTTCCACCGTCATAGTATACCTATCTCTTACGCTCATAATAATAATCATCAGGCATGTCATCAAGAATAGTTGTGTGTTTTGATTGTTTGTAGTCTCTGCTAGGGCATACAAATGATAAATACCCAAATCCACGATAATTGAAGCATTGAACATCACTATCAACTCAAGTACGAGATTTATGATAAGGAGATGATGTATCTTTAGGATTTTTTTTTTATTATTATTTGTCAAGATTTTTATAAATTTATGTAGAGTATTATCCTTAACCTTTAGCATACTAGATTTATCCTCAGATAATTCAGTATTTTTTACAGCTTTAAGAGAAATACTCATCTCTTTTTCAGACTGGTGTTCATTTTTAAAAAACTTCAATTTACCAACTAGATCACTCTTTGTTAGTCTTGAAAGATCGTTTGATTCTATAGTGGCATATCTTTTAAAATCGTATCTTTATGGCAGAAACCTAAGGATTTTACACACAATATCTTTCTCTAGAATAGTTCTTCCTAACGAATGTGAGGAGTTAACTATCCGAGAGAATTTTAGGTTAAATTCATCAAACGTATCGTCATCAAACATATAAGGGTTTTCCCAGTCAGATGCTACGTTTTTAAACCTTGCCTATTTATCTGCGGTGTTCCCTTCAAAAATGGTCTCCAAGATATCCATAGATTTTTTTCAAAGTTTCAAATGCAGTCACATGATGTGGGAGATCTCGTCTTATGGCAGGTATAATAATTATGCGTTGCAACACTGATTTAAATTATGTCATATTTACCAATATCCTTGGCAGAGGTGACACAATCTACAGTAACTATTGGACGAGTATAACCTTTAACAACCTTCACTCATGTATGGAAATCACGATCTTGTAAGAAGGAACGCATAGCTATTTTCCACCATAAGTAATTAGTGAAATCAAATCCTGATGGTACGTAAATTGAACTTGGTTGACACAAGCTGAAATTCATGTCTATACGTTCAAATCACTAAAAACACAGAATTATTAGGTTTTTACGGTGTTTGCGTACTCTGATACTAATTGAAAAGAAGAGGCTAGATAGTAGACCACCAACTTTTTCATTCATAAACTTATATGTACAATCCTTATACAATCTATACGTTTATTTAGAAAATTGTATATAAGATTGTTTTAACATGGTAAACCTAGTATATACCTGAATTGTACACAATCCAAATTCCGAAAATAACAAGTCTTGTAATATATATTTCAAGACACGAATTCAACAAGATATAGTCTTGTAGGTTCTTTATAGTTGATACTATCTAGGTTTAATTACGTACAAACCATGATATTTCAATTATAAAGATACAAATAATATAATCCGGAAAAGAAATAACACAGACACCAGAAATTTTTGTTAACAAGGAAACTACAATTTTGTAGAAAACCCCCGGGACCTAGTCCAGATTGAAACACTGATTTAAGGTGTTTTACCAATTACCTACTACCATATTTCGGACTAAATGTAATACCTGGTGAGGTCTTATTCGTGCACCTGTAAAACTCCTAGCAGAACACCAATTCTCTTTAGGGATTATTATTAAAAATCTTCTTACAGAACGTTAATTCTCTTTAGAATATATGCTCCTCGACAGTTAGGGTTTAAACGTTTGGCAACCTAGCTAATTGATTCTTCCTCACAAGATCACTTAGAAATAATCTATAGATATCTTGATCTATCAAACCCAGGGTTTATCAAAAACACCAATATACAGGTTCCGTAACTATCAAATAAGATAGCTTGCATATACTTTACAAACCCCAAGTAAAGTCTTCAAAATTTCTCTTTAGAACACCAATTCTCTTTAGGGATTACTATTAAAAATATTCTTATAGAACGTTAATTTTCTTTAGAAGATGCTCCTCGACAGTTAGGGTTTAAACAATTGGCAACCTAATCGATTCTTCCTTATAAGATCACCTAGAAATAATCTAGAGATATCTGGATCTATCAAACCCGGGGTTTATGAAAAACACCAATATACAGGTTCCATAACTATCAAATAAGATAGCTTGCATGTACTTTACAAACCCCAAGTAAAGTCTTCAAAATTTCACTCTTATTCGTGAAGAACAAAGATGTGGAAAACAACCTTATGAAATTCACATACAATTCTAGGAATATTTGTGTAGCTACATGAAACCTCTATTTATAGTAAATGATCAAGGCTAAGTTGCTTGGAACAAAGCTACCTTGTTTGGGAAAGGAAGACTAAAATAAGGCTTTAGTCACGTATTTATGGTTTTAGTTCATGAACTATTGCTAGAAGTTCGTGTACAATTTTTTATTCACGAACCTTAGCCACACATCATAAGTGTTGCTTTAATAAATCACTCATAACTTCTTCGTTATAGCTCGGAATTGAATGATTTTTAGCTCGTTTTTTTCGTATTTTCATTCACTGAAATATGAGGACCTTTCAAGGGAAAAATATCATTCCCACAAAAGTATTGGGCTAAAAAACCCTCGATTGTAAACATAAATGTGGGTTTACTACCATGGGAATTGTTTCCTAGAGTGAGCATTTGTTTCGATATATAAAGAGGGAAAATAAACAAGAGAAACAAGTAATTGTTACTAACATTTAATGAAGTTGTTCATAGATGTTTTCGTGAGTCTTCAAGTATGGCTTTGTTTTTATACCCCGCATCTTAACTTAATCTAGTCTGAAACAGACTTTAATTATGAAACCAAATCAAGAATGTGTTTTGTCATCTAAATTTGACAACTATCTTGACATACCAATACCAACGGGTTCAATCGTGCAATGCTCTAACATATAACCTTGTAGTCGAGTTATTGGACCTATAATTCTCCCAACCAAATACATTCTAAATAAAATTTTATCGAATATATATACATGTATATTATTCTTACAATCGAAAATTTTAAATACAACGTCTAAAAACCAATGCCAAAATCGTCTCTCTCACTTTTTTTTGCTAGGTCCCATGATATACAACTAGGGACCCTCCATTTTCACATACGGTCAGGGAGCCACCAT
Source organism: Papaver bracteatum (assembly GCA_023529315.1). Classification (NCBI taxonomy): domain Eukaryota; kingdom Viridiplantae; phylum Streptophyta; class Magnoliopsida; order Ranunculales; family Papaveraceae; genus Papaver; species Papaver bracteatum. Next base: position 217,146 of record JAJJWX010003990.1, read on the forward strand.
TTCCACAGAAGAACGCATAACTCCTTTTTATGACGGTATGGTTTTGGCATATTTTTCCAGACGGTTCATATAAAGCTGATGTGCAACAACGAGCGATCCAAATGTTTTTCGTACATGGTCATTTAATGGAAGAGATCCCAGCCGCTTCCTGGCCTTTACAAAAAGATGACATTCACAAATCAAGACATGGTCCTAGATTTTCCCATTATTTATTATTAGTCTGATCGTTCCCTTTGCAAGGTGAGGTTATCAACTTGTCTCGCAAAATTTGAATGGTTAACGACCCTCGCACCATTTATGACATCATAAATTAGAATTGGTTATATTTTAAGCTGTCCCAAATCAGTTTAGTCCACCAAAAAATATATCATTTATCTCTCTTGTTTTATCTAACTTTTTACGTCTCTATTTGCTTCGTTATTTTTTCTTTCTTCTCTTTATTCTTATCTTATCTCTTCTTAAAATAAAGAAGAAAAACAAACATAAAATTTTAATATCTCTCAAACTATAAGTCGAAAAATGAAGAAAAATAAATAAGAAGAAAAATAAACATAAAAAATAAATATTTCTCAAACTATACGAGATCAATACAATGAGTACTCATTGTTCGAAGCTTCACTATTCACGGGCATTGGTAATAGTAATTCATATTCAAAAGTGAACACCATTAGTATAATAGTTTATTATAACAACTCATTTTGTAGAACAACGGTTTTACGTTGACCGAGGTTGTATCAGGGGGGAAATCCCGTAAGCGAAAGCCCGAGGACCCCACCACAGAGAATTATAAGGGTGTTGTTTACCCCATGAGGGCCCACCGGGGATGTGTCTTAGTTCATTTTATTTTTATTTGTTGAATGAACTCATATGGTTAATATTGCAGAATAAACTCGTTGTTCATTTCATAGAAATAACTCGTTGGTAGTTTATTTTTAGCAGTTCGTCATTTTGTAGAATGAACGCATGGTAGTTCATTTTATTGGATGAACTCGTGTGGCAGTTCATCGTAGCAATCAATTTCTAAATGAGACTCATATGGTAGTTCATTTTGTATGTACACTAATTTATTTGTAGATTAAACTCGTATGTTAGCTCATTCTAGCAGTTCATTTTATAGAAAAAACTCGTATAGTAATTCATTATAACAGTTCATTTTGTGAAATGAACCGGGATGGCAGTTCATTCTAATAGTTATTCATTTTTATAAATAAACTACCATACTAGTTCATTCTAACATTTCAGTTTGTAGAATGAACTCGAATAATAATTCATTTTATAGTTGATTTTTTTAGCTCAAAAAGAATAACGCAATTCGAAACACAGTGAAAAGTGGTACTTGTTGGATAGATCTTGTCAATATCTTTATAAATAATAAAATTGTTTTTTTTACTTACAATTTAAAAGATATTTAATATAATTTTTTTATTTTATTTTTATAAATAGAGATGAAAGGATATTTCTGACACTGTTTAGAGCTTCTCCAATGGAATGTATTTGAAGATAAACATCTAAATCCACCTAGGATAGACATTCATTTTCCTAAAATTCTTCTCCAACCCAACTTCTTAAATCAATGTGGAGGGGACTTAATTAAGATGACATGGATTAATTTGTAGAAAGGATATTACACGAATCAGTTGTTAATTAAGTGATTGTTCCTCACTAAACAGGGGACTTAATTAAGATGACATGGATTAATTTTTATAACGCGCGCTACAACCCTAAGGCTGTCAACATTCATGTAAGAAAACTCCAACAAAACAATTGATGTAAAAAGACCCCGAATTTCCTGAACTGTCTAAAATACCCTATATTCTTATTCAACCTAAAACTAACTGAGAAAATTAACTTTACATATTATCTCGATTCCATCGTTTACAATCTTCTAGTTCTATTTCTTAGCCTCCCAAACATAAGAAAAACCAAATCTACGAATTCATTTTCCCTTTCAGTTATCTATTCTTTTCCTGAAATTCTCAGATTAGAAATCAGAAATCATAAATTGAAACAAGTTATGACCTAAAATCAAAAAAGTAGAAACCAAAATCCCGAAAACTGGTTAAAATGGTGAAGAAAAATGCTCAACAAGAGAAAAGGAAAGATGAGAAGGTTAGTAAAACGATTAAAAATCCTACAAAAGGTAAATTAAATCTTTGGTTTCATGTTCTTTGCAAATTATTTAGGGTTCGAAACAACATTCATTAGCGTTTTCCTTGTTCGGATTGAGAAGATTTTTCTGTTTCACCAACTATATTGTTGATTATTATGGTTAGATAAAAAGTTATTCATGTTGTTCTTATTCAGATTGAAAGGTTTTGTCATTCCCGTTTGTCAAAATTTTTTTCCACCAAGACTGTTGATGGGGTTGTCAGCTTATTATAGTTTTACCAATGAAACAATTTTTTATTTCTCCATTTTTCCTTGTTAAATTTATTTCCAGTAGAACTGTTTGTTAGAGAATTGCGCGGTCGAACTCGCATGCATTGCTATCTCAAGCATGTTTTCCAATATTAGTGATCAAAATATAAGTCTTGGTTTCTAGCATATTTGTAGATGTGTCGGACTAGGACATAGATAGTGTAGTTGAGCTTAAATCTCTTGACGTTCATCTCTTGAAGACGAAGAACTACTAAGGGGAGCTTGTGGAACTTCTTCGACAAAAGGTCTGTGGAGACTTGAACTTATCTATCACTTGGAAAGTCTATTTTTACTATCTACTATATTGATACATAAGTCGTGTTACGATATAGTTTTCTTTATACACATTTGAGATTTCGAGATGAGTATATCTTGCTTACATATTTCTCGAAATATGTGTTGGTAAGCTTTCGCTTCGACCAAGTTCATCTTATATCATGAGAAAATTTCCGATTAACATCTTACATGGTTTGTGTAATACAATTATTTAGTGTAAGACTTGGAAGGTTTCAATAATGATTATTTCAATATCTTGAAAGTTGGTTTGATGCTAATAGTGTGTGAAAACGGCTATTGTCATTATAAAAGAATGTTTTAATGATTTAAATAAAGAGTTGATGATGTAACCATCTTTGGATATAAGCATATATAGTGTATAAGTCCATAAACCGGGATCCAAGAGTATGCATATGTGTGTATACGAAATTGGTGAAGGAGACATGTTAAGTATGCGTACCCATACGCATACTGGCGGAAGTTCGAACCGAGAAATTCTGCTAAGTTTGGTTTTGGAAAAACTCTTAACTAGTCACCCTAAGTATGCGTACCCGTACACATACTAACATAAGTTTTTGAACCGAAAATTTATGCTGAGTTTGGAAACTTTACAAACTCAAAACAGGTTTCTTAAGTACGCATACCCATACGCATTCTTAAGCTGGTTACTTTGTCAAGTCGGTCAGTTCATGGACTTAAACATTTAAATCATAAGGAATGCAATCTTTGAAAACCATGGCTATAATTTTCATGATTGATTCAAGTGAATCAAACCGATTTGATTTCAATTGTGTTTTCTAAACAATTGAACAACTCTTAACTAGTTTCATTTGAGTCATTTGAACTAGTTATGGTTAAGATGAATAAGGTTGATATGAGAGTAATCATATGGCTAACCTCGGTTAACTATTTGTGAACCAACATGGTGTACACGTTTAGGTACGGTTACATAAACCTAAATGAGGGTATATTTCATTTGTGTGTAACAAGCTAAGTTCAATCTAACGGTTGAAAGATATTAGCTTGGTTGAATCAGGTTTTTCATATAACAGTTATTATTGAATGTTTTGTTACCAAGGTAACATAGATTTCAAAACTATATATAGGAGAACTCTAACAACTGGAAAAGGTAATACCCACACCTCCTGTGTGTTACTAGTTGAATAACTAGAGTCGACTCTCCTTTAACCTTAGGTTTCTTCTCGAGACCCTGTTGGTTAACGACTTGAAGACTTCATTGGGATTGTGAAGCTAGACCCAACTATTATATTTGTAGTTGCGTGATCTGATCTTGCTATTTCTATCGTGTTGAGTGCAATTGAAATAATTGGCTCAAGATTTTATATCTCCGCTAGGCAAGATAGAAAAGTAATCACAAACAAACTTCGTCTCATCATTTGTGATTCCACAATAACTTATTTCGCTAATCGATTAAGTTTATTGTGAGGTGATTGATAATACTAGGATGTTATTCGGGAATATAGGTCCGGTTTATCAATTGGTTCCTGTTCACCTTGATTTATCAAAAGACGGAACAAAAACTCTTGGGTATTTCTGTGGGAGACAGATTTATTAAATCCTATAGACTTTTATGTGTGAGACAGATTTGTCTATCAAGTCTTCGACTTTGGGTCGTAGCAACTCTTAGTTGTGGGTTATATCAGATAAGGGAATCAAGTGCATAGTATCCTGCTGGTATCAACGACGTAAGGATCGCAACTGTACCTTGAATCAGTGTGAGATTGATTAAGGTTCAACTACAGTCCATTACGAAGTTAATTGGTAGTAGGCTAGTGTCTGTAGTGGCTTAATACAGTGTGGTGTTCAATCTGGACTAGGTCCCGGGGTTTTTCTGCATTTTTGGTTTCCTCGTTAACAAAATTCTGGTGTCTGTGTAATTTTTTTTCCGCACTATATTTTGTTATATAATTGAAATATCACAGGTTGCGTGTTGAATCAATCAATTGGGAAATCCGACCTTTAGTTGTTGATTTAAATTGATTGATCCTTAAACATTGGTCTTTGGTACCGTTCAAGTTATTTCTCTTATATTCGATTGGGCTCGCAAATTCCTATTTGCTGATTGCAGATTGAATTAAGAGATAGAGATATAAAACTCTTTGATATACTTTTCTCTAGATTGAGTCTGACTGTCTAGTCGATTCTCTTGAAAATATATTGGAATTTGTCGATTTAGATTGCCAAACGAAATATTGGGTGTAGTTGTTGTACCCCCGCTTTTTCAATTGGTATCGGAGCGGGCAAACATGTTTAAAGACCTCATAAGTCTGTATTTGTAGTGATCTGAATATGGACAAAAGTTTTATCTTTGATAAATGCGTCACCAGAAATAAAAGTTTTGTTTTCCAATGAAACAAACTTGCATTCACAAGTGTTACCCGGTTTACCTTACTGACGAGTTTGACTTTGAAGTTGAAAGGGAAGCATCCAAAGAGAGTGTAGTGATTCTAAAACTTGTAAGAATCCAGGATGATGATGTCGATCGGTTGAAACACAAAGTCAATGTTCTTGTTGGTATGGAAAATGAGTGTGACTCTCTTCTAAAGGTACTTCGAGAGGAAAACACCTCAGTCTGTTCTTCACGAACTCAGCTTGAAGGAAATATCAAAGAGGATGCTTTGGAAACTGAAATTATTTTGAATAAACTCTATATTCAAGAATGTTCCAAAGAGTCCACTATACCAACTACTTCTGATTTAACTGGAAAATTCTTCTACATAAGCAAAATCGAAATCCCTTCTTGTTGGAAAAGGTGTGCATGTGTCTTCCTTTAATCAAGGAATATCCACATCACATGGAAGGAAGATATCTCCCAACGATGGTATTAAGACTGTTCTGTCTAATCACTCAGGTGATCAAAAAATGTGTCTCTTTTGTGATTCAAAAGGACATGGTGAACAAAAGAGGAAATCTAGGTTGAATGAGAATTCTATTGATCGTCTTCAACACACCTTAGATTTAATTCTCAAAGGTGTAACTGACATTCGTATGTCTAAACCAATTGGTTTTAGTACTCACCATGTGTACCCCACTAGGAAAGTCAGCTCGCTGTGTTCCTCAAATGTTCGAATGCAAAACAGTCTTCCTAAACCAATTCGTCCAAGAAGAGCTCAAGGATCTTCTTCTATTAAAAAGGGGGATAATGTTGTTTATAATGTGAAAAAGGTGCCAGAAGAAGGAGGAAAAAAGGAAGAGCTGGAAGACAACCTAAAAATGATAATTGAAGGGTATAAAGAAATCAATAACAGGCTGTCAATTCCATCTGATCAAGATTCTTCAGGTAAGAATACATACTATGCGTCGTATTTTGATGATAGTAAATTTTATGATAACTTTTCACATCATAACGGGTTACCTCCAAATATCAAGAGAAAGAGGTTGAACCAAAAACAACTTTCATTTGATGAGCTTAAGGCTCATACTTGTGCTAATTGATCACAAGGTTAAAATCTCACTCACAAAAATCCTGATTGAGTGAGATATGGTTAGGTATACTTGTGGAAAAATGTCCTCTGTCTGTCTAGCTTTTTTCTTATCTTTCTTAGCTAGAATATCATTCACAAACATTTTTGCATAAGTAGTTTTTGTTTTGTCAAGCATTTGTCTTTTTTTGTGTCAAAAATTTGCTATTCTTATGCTCTAAATTTTTCTCTTGTGAGAATATAAAATTAATTGAGCTAAGGCTTGTGAACTGTTTTCTCTCAGCAAAACACTGCTTTGCAAATTGTATCCTTGGTTTGCATCCGTCGTTTCTATGGTTCGTTTCAAATTGTGTCTCAGCGATTTTTCATACACATGGATTAACAAAAAATTTGATTTTTTTTTTTAACTCTAATTAAGATTATCACTAATTATTTAGGGGAATTTTAGTCATTTAGATTTTTTTTTTTTATAAGGAGTGACCCAAATTAGGGTGGGATGACCTTTTTTATCCTTTAGTGGAGGCCCCAATTAAACTAGGATAAAAAAACACGTCCAGCTTCCATTCAACTGGCATATTTTATTCTTTCGTTCGGATTCCAAGCTCAGCTTGGAAAAATGTGGAACACCATACATTAAACTTTAACATTCTATATTTTTCCAAACTTGGATTGCCTGGATTCTACCAATAGACTTGCATACTAAGATCAAATATACGGAAATCAATTCAAGTAATTACAGCTTGTCTGACAAGAGAAAGTTCGAACCAAGATAAGCAAAAATCTACTCCATAGAAGCATCGAAAAAATATCTGGTTTCATAAGTTCATTGATAGTACCACAACAATGCTCGCTACCCATCTCGCATATACTGTCGGTTCTTAGTTCTTTACACAACAAAAAACTGTAATATTTATTCGTCAGGCCCATACCATGACTTGAATCTTAATTGATGCAACACTAGACAAGCGTACCCTATCTTCGCTTCGATCACCTAGGTTTCTATACCGTAATCCAATAATGCAATCAGGGGACCAAATGCATAGACTATGCTAACATGCAGCAATAGCATCCCAAAGCAGCAAAGCAATTGCCTTAAATATGTTAACAAGACATTCAGCAATAGCGAGAACAACCCAAATAAATGATGGCACGGGTCATATCCTAGTTACTCCTAGGGAACAAAAAATATTCTGCTTTCACAAGTTCATTGATAGTACCACCAAAATGCTGGTTACCCATCTCGCATATAATTCACATTAGTCACTGAGCTACAATAAAAGCTCTTACAAGAAAAACATATTTTTAATACGACTGTTAAATTTCTAAAATCACAAAAGAGCAATACATGCACCTAATCTCGATCCTAAGTCGTGCATCGGTTTCAACTTGCTGCTTGCGATCTTCTACCTTCCAACTCTTTCAGCCCTTTCAGCTTTCCAGCTCTTCCAGCCTGTACACAAATATATTTTTCATTCAATAATAGGCATAAGTTAAAAGTTGTAAAACCAAGTGCTGTAAGAAATG
>JAJJWX010003990.1:224826-343786 GCA_023529315.1 Papaver bracteatum
AGCGGGGACTTAATGTAGATGGTGGATTTTCGACATAGACTAAAATCTTAAACCCATAATTATACGAAACACTGATTCAGCGATCAGACGTGAGTATTGAGACACGGGTCTCTCATCGAATCCTCTGACCGAGAATACCTTCTCTATAGTTGCATAATAATCTACAACTACACCCTCAGTATAATTAGTAAAACTTGAGAAGTTCTTGATGTTGAATGACAACTTTTTTATTAATTCTCTCAATTGATTACAAGGAAGTATTTAAATGGAACTAGAATAGTTACAACTTTCTCTATTCTCTTTCCTAAGATGATTTCTAATACTCACCAAAAGAACCTCTCGAATTTTACATTTGAACTCCTATTTATAATGAACTTTATACAGATGTATATGTGTTGAGAAGTATCGCAACACATCTTCTTCGTACGATTATTCTATCTTCGCAAATCTTCATACTTCCCTGTGCTTCCTCTATCTTCGTATTGTTTTGTAACTCTTTCCTCTTATATTTGTCATGATATTCGTAAGTTAATGCCTTGTGATATTCGGTACCTACATCTTGCCTCTTCTCATGTCAATTCTGCGAAGAAGAAATGATCGTGAGAACATAACCGTTACTTAGTATTTTAGAATTTGGACATGTCTTTTGTAACCGTTCTTTTCTAGTTATTCCCTTATATAAACTCTTTTATATTCTCTTCCTTTTCTTCTTCTTATTTTCTCTTTTTAATTCTGCAATTTTGTCTTCTTATCACACTCTCCATTACCATTTTTTCCTCCTGTTCATATCATCATGAGTTCTCCAAGGTAATTTTCTTCTATCTTCACGTTTTTCACTTGTTTTCCTCTTTGATTTCTGTATAATTTATTGTTTGATTTTGGTTTATTTCAGCAAAACTATTCCTCAGGTGAAATCTCCACCCAGAAATTCAAGCCCTAATCTTCGAAGAAGAAAATCCGAGAATCAAAAGTTAGTTAAAATACTCTGTCTTCTTTCTTGAACAATATATTGTTGCCTCAGTTTTTAATCTACATTTTGATTCGTAGGCTGGTGAAAAATCCAATCCCAACAAGAGATCTCGAGTGATTAAACCTACACCAATAATTTCAATTGATGACTTCCTTCCTGAGATGGATAAGGAATTTCCCTCTCCTCCTCGTGAAAATACTTCTTCTCAAACTCCTGCCTCTACTCCATTACCCAGTTTTCAATCTCCCACCAATGTCAATTTATCAACACTTCTTCAAGATCAACCCTTGCAAAATACTTCTTCAACATCTTCTCTTGAAAAGCCTATCTTGACTCCTAATCCTTTGAGTGCTATTGCTCCAGATAATTTACAACTTGCTCTTATTCCTTCAAATTCTTCTCCTCTTCCTCAAGAAATTCGAGATGGAATTTACTCAACTTTTCGAATGTTATCTGAGGTTTTGAATAATACTGCGAAGTCTACTAATGTTCGTTCGCAATATGAATTTTGCGAAGCACTAAATAATTTCATCAATCCTGATATTTCTACTTCACACCAATCCTTGGAAAAAGAAGTTGAATTGCTTTGCCAATCTCTGAAGTCTTCAAGAGCAGAATGTGAGAATCTCCGCAAAGAAAATTATCAGCTTCAGAATGATTCTCTTGAATGTGCGATCCTTCGCAAAAGGAATGATGAATTGAAAGGTATGATTACTATCTTCATATTTTCCCCTTTTGTTTACTTTTGTTCTTCATATGTCTGAAACACCCATTAAAACCCATTCCCCTTTATAGAATCCATCCAGAAATGTAGAAGATTGGTACTTCGCCATGAATCAGATGCAATAGAATATCAAGCCAAGCATGAAAGCCTCTTGAACCAATTCTCCCATTTATCTAATCTTTATTCGTGTGCTCTTGATAATTTTGATGCCCTTTTTCAAGAGAATACCCAACTGATTTACGACCGAAATTTTTTGAATGATGACATATCTCAACTTACTTCTTCTTTAACTAAAGTCGGCTTGAGAGTAGAAACCTTATTAGAAGAGAACAAAACCTTATCAGAAGAGAAATGCTCGTATTTGAATACAATGATCGTTTCTTCGCAAAAATTAGATACTCTTCAGAATAAATGTTGCGATTAAGAAAATCTTCTTTCTTTGTTAAAAGGTGAACTTGAGGAATTAAAGAAGTCTTCAGATGCAGAGAGAAGTTCTTTTGCCGTTGAGAAGAAGTCCCTTATTAATAAGAATATAATCTTAAGTACTAAGAAGAATCAACTTGAAGAAGATTATTCTGAACTAAAAAGTCTTAATACCAAACTTGTGAAGGATAAAAACTTTCTTCTTTCTAAAGATCAGAAGATTCATTCTAGACTTAAAGGATTAGTTGGTGATGGTTTTGATAATGCGATGGATGAAATGAAGAATTGTTGTTTATCTTTAGCTCAATCTCTTATTTCTCCAAGAGAAGGTAGTCATTAAAATTCGACTGCCTCTAATGTATCTTTAAATTTTGTTATATTCGCAAATTTGACCTTTTAAATTTTGTTTTACTCGCAGAATCTGAGAACAACCTTCGCAATGCTAAGGCTGGATTAGAAGCCTCCTGTTCTGAGCTTTGTAAGAAAAATGCTTTGCTTTCTACTCGCTTAATCAACTCTCGTGATCGTGCTACTCGGAGATTCAACTATCTTGCTTATTCCAAAGATATCGAAGATACCAACCATCAGAAAGCTATACTTCGTGAAAGTCATATGAAAGCTCAAGTCTTTGCGAATAACATTCTCTTATCAAGAGCCTTGCCTCTGTGAAAATTACTCCTCCGAAAATATCGTGATGAAGTTGTTCGTGAGCCTGATAGTGATTTTGATTATGAGAGTGATGATGAAGGACTTGATGATGAAAAAGAATCTATTCCTCAAGGAGATGTTCCTGTTGTAGATTCTTCAAAGGATGATATTTCGCAAAAGTCGAAAGTTGCTAATGACCCTGCTCATCTTAAAGATCCAGCACAGAGTGTTGATGAATCATAATAATATTCTTTCTCAAATTATCATTTATTCTCTTATTCTCCTTTCCTTTGAACTCCTTCTTTCATCTATTGTTGGTTTTCTTTTTGCGAACAATTATGCCCACTATTTTTGTTCTTTTAAGAAGTACATTTGATATTTTGCGAAGGTGATTTGACCTTTCCTAATTTGACCTTTCTTAAATTGAATGCTTTCCTTATTTGCATCATTTGATCATATGAAGAGAAATAATATAACTCAAAGAATATAGTTTAGTATCTCCTTTCCCCCTATTATTGCTCTTCAGATGATTAAACATTGTTTGAAGTATTAGAATATTTGCCCTAATTCAACTTATGAAGCTTCAGCTTGTTGTGATTGTGAACAAGAAATCCTCCCTTTGAAGTATAAGAAATACGAGGTATGAAATATCCTTAAGAAGTATAACAAGTATAAAATATCTTTAAAGAAGTATTAGAAGTATTCAATCCGTAAAGAATTATCCAATGTATGAAGAAGTATAAGAATTATTCAATCTATGAAGAATTACTCAATGTATGAAGAAGTATAATAAGTACTTAACCTTCGCAAAATGAAGTATCCATTGAAGAAGTATAATAAATATGAGACGTTCTTGAAGAATTATAAGAAGTATTCAAGTTGTGGAGAAATATTCAGTATATGAAGAAGTATAAGAAGTATGTAATTCTTGTAAAATTTAATGAATACGAACTATCTGTTTTTGATTGCGAGCAAAATCGCATCTTTTGTTATATCTTCATGAAAATTCTTCAATAGGGTTGTCTTCTTTTTTAAGACTTCATGATTTATATTCTTGTAAAAATTCTTCAATGATATTGACGGAGCTGTCTTCTTTGTCAGAACTTCATGATATATATACTCTTGTAAAAATTCTCCAATGATATTGATGGAATAATTTTCATAAATTGTTGTGGTCTTATCATGCCTTCCTAAGTAAAGGTCTTATTTTGCCACCTCTTTTTTGATAATATTTTCGTATTTGCGATAATATGACAAGTTTGAACATTCTTGCGAATATACAATCTCGTGACATTGTCGTCTTGCGATGAAATCACAGGACGTTTTTACACTTTCATGTAATAACCCATTGATCTCATCTTAACTTGTTTGTTATGTTCTGCGAGTTCTCTTTGTATGTTTTGTTTTTCTCTTAGAATGCTCGTAGAAATTCAATTGTTGCACAAATATGACAAGCCTTTATGTTTTTGCAAACAAGAAGCCTCGTGACATTTGCGTCTTATAGCAAGTATCAGCTCCCTAATGGAGGGTGATGCCCTTTATCTTCCCCTTGGTTGCCCCTTCAAGGAAGCGTACATCGACCATACAAGGTTAGCTCTTCCCATCCGGTTCTGCAAACAACCAACTTTTGATCGCAACCTCTTATCCTTTTTGCCTATAGGGCTTATAGTTACGAGGTTGCACCCTATGGGGTATCTTTGGGCCAAGTGCATCATTTGCCAAGACTTGTCAAAAATGGCAGATGTGCTTCAAGCCCACCCGACACTCTTGACTCAACCGTGTACCTCGGCGCCTTGATCATTTTCTGCACTTCTTGGGAAAGACAGTATGCCTTAGTCGCCCAACCTAAATCATGTTGCACCGCATAATATTGCATAATGTCGCAAGATTAGGTGAGAATCCAAGGTGTCTAACCCGGATAGGTACCCCGTTATTGGGTTGTACCCCGTAAAGTTCCATGTACTCAGGTGCCTTGGTGGTGTTCCGGTGTCCCTGAGCCATGTTTATAGGTACCCCCTTAAATGACGTACTTTAGGACTTTTCCTCTTACGAAATGTTGCTTCGCGAACTAGGTTGTACGCCACAAAGGTTTGCCTGTGTAATTTTTCTGCGGCTTTCTTTCTTTTTTGAAAGCTGATCACAGATTGCGGTCTTTTATTCGCAAATTGCGGTCTTTTCTTCGCAAGTTAATGTGTGCGTCTTTCTTTAATGAAAGTTAATCGCAATAAAAAAAATTAAATTCGTAATTTTTGCATATTTCTTGCGAGCAAACAATATTCGTAAAATTTATCATGAGTTTTATGGATAATACCTTTTCAAATACAGTCTATTCCAAGGTCTACCAAGTCTCAAACCCATATCTCTCCCTTCTGGATCCATCAGCCGATAAGCTCCGCTTCCCACAACCTCTTTGATAACATATGGTCCATCCCATTTTGGTGCTAATTTTCCTCCATTTTCTTTCTGATATGGAGGTGTTTCTCGCATGACCAAATCACCTGGTTGATATTCACGTTCAATGACTCTCTTGTTGTATTCTCGAGCTAATCGTTCCTGATAAATCTTCATATGGTGCAACACCTTTTCTCTTTTTTCTTCCAAATCATCCAGTTCACTTAATATTACCCCTGCACTTAAATTTCTTTCCCAAGCTTCTTTCTTTGTTGTCGGAATTACAACCTCAGTTGGTAATACTGCTTCTACTCCATATGTTAAGCAATAATGAGACATTCCAGTTGCCTCTCTTCTAGTTGTATTGTATGCCCAGACTGCACTAGGTACTTGCTCGCACCACCCTTTGAGATATCCTTCTAATTTCTTTTTGATTGTATCTGCGATTGTTTTATTTGTTTCCTCTGCCTGTCCATTAGCTTGTGGATATAACGGAGTTTATTTCCCATATTTTATCCTAAAAGCACTTAGTAACATCTCTATATTCTGCCCTTCAAATTGTTTTTCATTATCAGATACTAACTGTGCTGGAACTCCGTATCTGCAAATGATGTTCTCAAATATGAACGTAAAAACATCTTTATCACGAATATCTTTGTCTGCGATTTTTACTTCTGCGAACTTCATGAAATAATCTGTTGCAACTATCAAATATCGTCTTTGTCCGGATCCAGGCAGAAATGGTCCAACAATATCCAACCCCCATTTCCTAAAAGGCCAGCAGCTTGTTGAAGAAGTTAATGTTTCCCCTGGTGCATGAATTCTTTTACCATGTCGTTGACATTCCTTGCATCTTCGTACGAACAATTTTTGCGTCGTATGCATATAAGTCCATAATATCCTTGTATCTTTGCTCTCGTACTAGAGACCACTATGAAGACTTCTCCTCCATGTAACATCTTCAATATTTTTTCTCCTTCTTCACGAGTTAAGCATAAGGTGGTCCCTGAAAGATTTTCTCTTAAAAGCTCATAGTTTAGTTTGTTGCACGACTCTTTAATTTATGTGCTTCTAGTCTGTTCCTGGATACTTCTCCTGTTGCGAGATATGCATGAATTTCTTTTCTCCAATCTGCGATGTTATTTGGTAATTCTCTTTCTACTTCCATCGCAACTGCCTCCTCAATTTCTTCTTCTTTGTTCACCGATGGGTGTTGAATCGTCTTAATTTTGATATTTCTTGTATTAGAATTTGTTATCATACTTGGAATAAATGCAAAAGCATCTGCGAGTCGATTGTATTTCCTTGTTATATGCCTCCACTTTAATTTTGGTATCTTCGCAGATAATTCAGCAACAAGTTTCTTGTATTTCTTCAAGGAAGACTCATTTGTGGTATATTCCCCTTTAATTTGACAAATTACCAGCTGCGAATCACTTGTTATCCTTATACTTTCAAGCTTCTTTTCTATTGCGATCTTCAATGCGTGCACTACATCTTCGTACTCTGTTTCATTGTTCGTGGATGCAAATTCTAGTCTGAATGAGAATGATGTTCTTTCTCCTTCTGGTGAGATCAACATAACTCCAATTCCATTCCCCTCATTGTTGGATGATCCGTCTACTAAAATTTCCCATCTATTTGGTTCTGTTAACAAGTCTTTTGGATTCCCAAACTCTTCTTCAACATCCATCATTTCTTCTACTGCTTCATCTTCTTCCAAAGGAAATTCTGCCAAGAAATCTGCGACGACTTGTGACTTTTGCGATGATAATACTTCGTATTTTATCTTGTAATGGTTTACTTGTGCATTCCACCTTTCTATTCTCCCTGAACTTTTGGTGTTCTTCATAACTGATTCAATTGGCACCTTGGTTACCACTTTTATCACATGTGCTTGGAAGTATATTTGTAACTTGAATGATGCATAAACCAGGGCTAAGATTAACTTCTCCATTTTACAATAATTTCTCTCTGCTGCATTAAAAGTTTTACTGATGTAGTAAATGGGCCTTTCTATTCCTGCGTCTGTTCGCAACAGAACTGCACTTAGAGCATATGGAGTTGTTGCGAGGTATACCAATAATTCTTCGTTTTTCTCTGGTTTCTGTAATATGGATGTATTTGTGAGATATTCTTTGATTCCTTGAAAAGCTTTTTCACATTCATCAGTCCACTTGAATTTTGCTCCCTTCTTAAGTATGTTGAAAAAATGTTTGCACTTATCTGACATTCGCGAAATAAATCTTCCGAGTGAAGCCAAGAGTCCATTTAGCTTTTGTACTTCCTTTACTGTTGCAGGTGTTGGCATGTCACGAAATACTTGTAGTTTTTCTGGATCAACTTGTATTCCCTCCTTTGATACTATATATCCCAAGAATTTTCCAGACGCAACTCCAATTATACATTTCTCAGGATTTAATTTGATGTTGAACTTTCTCATTTGTTCAAATATTTCCTTCAAATCTTGCACATGATCTTTGGCTTCTTTGCTTTTTATCAACATATCATCTACATATACTTCCAAAGTTTTATGTATCCACTTTGCGAACACTTTTTCAACCATTCGTTGATATGTAGCACCCGCATTTCGCAAACCAAATGGCATCTTTACATAACAATACAAACCTCTTGGATCAAAAAATGCAGTATGTTCTTGATCTTCTTCTACGAGTGATATTTGATTATACCCTTTATATCCATCAAGTGAAGTGACTCTATCATGTCATGCAGCTGATTCCACCATTTGTGGTATATCTGGTAATGGAAAGCTATCTTTGGGGCAGGCTTTGTTTAGATCAGTGAAATCTATACAAATTCTTATCCTTTTATTCTTTTTTGGAACAATGACCATATTCGCAATCCATTCTGGGTATTTTTCTTCCCTTATGATTCCTGCATCCAGCATCTTTTGTAATTCTTCTTCTATCTGTGCATGATAACTTTGTGATATCTTCCTTATTCTTTGTTTGAATGGTCTTACGTTTTTATCGATGTTCAATCTATGACACGCCACTGATGGATCAATTCCTGGTATCTCATCTACACTTCCTGCGAATATATCTTTATATTCTCGTAAGAGATCAATAGTTCTTTTTTCTTCTTCTTCATCCATCTTAGTTCCAATTCGCAAGAATAAAGGCTCCTCTTTACTTCCAATATTTACTTCTTTAGTTGGTTCAGCTGCAACATAGCTTGGACTTTGCTCCCCCATAGGTGTTGGTTCTTTGATTATTTTTGCTGGTTCCCCTTCTTTTTCTGGAATTTCACTTGGTATTCCTCTCCCTTCCTTTGCTCTTATTGTATACACTCTGAATTCTTCTTCCTTTTTTACCTCCTTCGCAAATTTTCTATGAAACTGTTTCTTTCTTTCTCTCCCCCACACTGTTTTACTTCAATCTGATAACAAAATTTTGCACTATCAAGATCTCCTTTTATTTCCTGTATTCCATTTGGTGTAGGAAATTTGATTTTCTGATGTAATGTTGAAGCAACAACTTTGATCGCATGAATCCACGACCTTCCTATCAGCATATTATATGGAGATTCCATATCTATCACACATAAGACTATATGTGTTTCGATTTCTCCTAGCAATATTCGCAGTGCTATTTTCCCCTTAGATTTTGTTGTAGATTTTCCTAATCCATGAATGAGACATTTTGAATTTGTGATTTCTTCATCTTTAATTCCCATCCCTTTAAGTGCATGATAGAATATGATATTAACAGAACTCCCTGTATCAACCAAGATTCGGTTTAATTTCCATTTTTCTATAGCTTTCTTCTCTTCTCGCATGACTGGAAATGTGATCACCAATGGTGAAGTGTGGTTCAAGTCTTCATTTGGAATTTCTGCTACTGAAAATGTGATTTTCTGTTTTTCCCATTCTTCTAAAGTTGTTATTTTCTCCTCCTTCATGATCTTTCTTCCTCTACAATCTCGCTTGTATATCTTTCCCTTCATGTTATTATGAAATTCATCAATCATTGTCTTTGTGATCATATTACATTCTTCTTTTTTGCAATCTCCATCCACTGACTCCATTTGATCTTCAAATTTTCCACAATTCCTTCAAATTTTGGCTATCACAATCCCTGTTTCTAGCACCAATTATGTAGTTGCAGAATAACCTACAACTACACCCTCAGTAGAATTAGTAAAACTTGAGAAGTTCTTGATGTTGAATGATAACTTTTTTATTAATTCTTTCAATTGATTACAAGGAAGTATCTAAATGGAACTAGAATAGTTACAACTTTCTCTATTCTCTTTCCTAAGATGATTTCTAATACTCACCAAAAGAACCTCTCGAATTTTACATTTGAACTCCTATTTATAATGAACTTTATACAGCTGTATATGTGTTGCGAAGTATCGCAACACATCTTCGTACGATTATTCTATCTTCGCAAATCTTCATACTTCCCTGTGCTTCCTCTATCTTCGTATTGTTTTGTAACTCTTTCCTCTTATATTTGTCACGATATTCGTAAGTTAATGCCTTGTGATATTCGGTACCTACATTCTCTAAGAGTACATGTAGATATATAGTCTCATGGCCAGACAACAACATATCTCAAAAATACTGAACACTTCAGTAATTATTTCTATATAGTATCACAAGATGGACGGCTTCTAGACAGCTTGCTCTGCTAGTATAGAGCGATAACATCTTCAGGATACAAACAACGAGTTTACCCTGACTATATAAAGGATATGAAGCTCCAGCAAGCTCATACCGGAATAATTAATGCTCCTAGATAGCTTGCTCTGCTAGTATAGAGCCATAATTTAATTATTCCTAAATTCTTGGATTTATCCACAGAATTTCCGAAAATATTCAAATATTTTCGCAGATATTTCATTACTGCAAACCATGGTTCTTCCCAGCAGAAATCCATGGGTTAGTAATAAATATTCAACGCACGTGCATCGAAGCTACCTCTGACTAAGCCATGTCTCAAAAGGTGCAAGTGTATTCAATGATGATGCATTAACAATCACCGCACGAACGAGTATTTCAAAATACAACGAAACGATGAACCTATGCAAAATAGGGAAAAAATAATAAATAATCAAAATATTGACCAAGGCGCTAGGAGCATGGGCCCACTGACTGGCCTACCGAGCCATGGCCAATCCCACGCCAGTTTTATATTTTATTCCAATTTTATTATTTTCCTTGATCTGATGAAAATCCTTTCATTTTGAACAAATATCCTTCGTTTGGAGGAAACTCCTCAATTCCGTGGTGCTTCCTTCGCACGAAGGAAATAATATAAAATTAGGAAAAACATTGCGGGGTCGTGATCATTAGCCAACCGGCCATGCCTTGATCCCGGTCGGTCCCATGCCATGTGATTCCTCATTATTTTATTATTATTTCCCTAGTTTCATGAAAAATCCTTCATCTCATGGTATTTTCAAAAAATACATGAAAAATAATATAAAATTAGGGAAACCCGTGGGACCGCCCCTCCCGGCAATGCCCCAGGCGGTCCCACATGTCCCTTTATTTTATTATTATTATTTTAGGATTTCCTTCATCCCATGAAACTCCTTGATTTCATGATATTTCTCTCAAATTTGGAAGACTCCTTCAAATCATGGAAAAATATATAAAATACATAAAAATTAGGGAAATTCGTGGGACCGGGCCCAAGCCGGCCAGCCATGCCCTAGATGGTCCCACACGCCCATGTTTTTATTATTTTAATATTATTTATGTAAGGACCCTCAAGCTCATCAACGCTATTAGACTAGTCAAGAGATGCCTTAGCCGCTTTTTAGTGTAACTCGAACGTTAATTATTAGAATTTAATCTAACAACGATCTAGAGATGAATTTAACATTGTTGGATAGATCTCGGAAAGTTATGCGAATTAGACTACTCGAACGTGTCATACGGGTACCAGACGAAGAAGAAATCATCGGATGAGTATGAAGGGCAAAATGGTCTTTTCAGTTTAGATTGACATGGCTACCCATATCATTTGGGAGGTTCCCTCTATCAGATGTCGTGGGTCTCTAACCAAACCGAGCAGATAATTCATTTCTTCTTCTTCTTCTTCTTCTTCATTTTTATTTCTCTTTCTTCTTCTCTCTTTTCTGTTTCTTTCTTCCATGTTCTTTCTTTTCCGCGAGTGATTGAGAGTTCGAGTGGAGGTTTGATGATCAGTAGGAGGTAGAGAAGATCATGGAGTAGTCGATGGTGGCGGTGTTGGTACTGTTTGGGTGTAGAAGGAAGTTGAATTGAGAAATCAAGAAGTTAGGGTTTCTGGAATTGAGGTTGGTCTTGTGTAGAACAATTGATGATGATTTCTAGATGACAATAGATGAAGATCAAATGGGTTGGTGCTGTATTGATGATGTGAAGTTGTTTTGAACATGAAATGAAGAATCAAAGAGCTAGGGTTTCTGTGAATTTATTTGGAATTCGATTTCAAGTGATGATTAAGAAGAATTAAAGGATAGGGTTGTTAGATTGGAGATGGTGATTGATGTTTTGAGTTAAATTAGAGAAAGGATGATTTGGGAATTGAATTTGGTATTTAGGGTTCACGAGTCTGGGATACAGATGAAAAAGGTGAGACTGATGGTAAATAATGAAGGAAGAACATAACTTCTAAGTTTGAATTCGAGGTAATCTCTCTCAGTAATTTAGTATAGTGATTGATTTCAATCATTGAGTTTATAAGTTATAAATTGTTAGTGATTATATGATGAAATTGAAGTTTAGTATGCTGAATTATGAAGATGAGAAGAGTTGGAGTTAGTTTTGTTTGTAATTGATGTGTGTTGGGAGTATGGCTTTGATATGAATTATATGAAATGGATTCAGGAAGTTGTGGAATTTATGCAGAAACCATCATGGTTGAAGTCTAGATGTATGTGAATATATGGACAGTTAAGAAATTGTTCTTTTTAAAGATTAGTCAATTTCTGTGTTGAGTTATAAGTTTCTGAATGAACTGTGAATGAAGTTTGATATTGTTTGAATCTTTAATATTGTATGTGTATGGATGGTGTTGTTAGGTGTGATTTGGTGGAGGAATTTATGTTGTTACTTGAGTTTGAGATGATGGTAGTCTGTGTGTTGAAGTTGCAGGTGGAATGAGGTGGTGAGGTTGTGAGTGTAGCTGGATTTGAAAGTGGAGGTGCATTATGGCCTGTTGTGGATGTAATTGTGACCTCCAGATGGTTTGTGGGTAGCAGCTGCAGTTTAAATTGAAAGTGGTGGTACAGGTTGGGATGAGATGGAGTTGCGGGTGTTGTTGGTTTGACAAGTACAGGGTCATGGAGTGGCTGGGAGTTGAATTGCAAAGTTTATGGGGGTAAATGTGATGTTGCAGAGAGTGTGGGTGTGTGTTATCTATATTGAGAATTAGCTGAGCTATTGTGGGTGAGTGATGGGAATCACAGGGCTGAGTATAAAATGGATAAGTGTAGGTGAGTTGCAGTTAATGAATTTGGTAATGATTGTTTAACTAATCATAATGTCTGTTGAAGTGTAGATAAGAAAAGGAATCTAAATTAGTTTATGTTGAATTGAATCTCCTCAGTGGAAGCTTGCAACTGCATTTGCAGGTAAAGCTAAGTTTGTAGTTGAAGTTAAATCATGAAGTTTATTTGGAATGTATATGTTTTGTTATAATGAGGATTGTAGCTTTAATTTAGTTGAGGTTGAAATAATAAGAAGAAGGTTATGTGGTAGGAATTGAAGTTGTAATAGCTTGGGTCTTGTACTGTTAGTCATCCCAGTCAGATGTCTGACTAGTTTGCTTAGCTGACTCAGTTAATCTGACTGAGTTATTTCCTTGACCTGGATCAGTCTTGTTGACTGAGTTGACTCACCGATTTACTGTTTGACCAAGTGGACCTTGACCGAGTTTTGACCATTGACTGACATTTACCGTTGACTTGGCCTCCAGATAGTTGACTGATGTTGACTGTTAATTGACCTTCCTGACTATTATTGACCATTAGTTGACTTAGTTGGACTGGGCCCTAAGTTAATGGGCTTCTTTAATGCACTTGGGCTTATACAAATTTTTCCTATCTGGATAAATTGGACCACTTGTGGTCTGGGTTGACCTTTAGTTCCTTCTACAAAATTGTAGATATTCATAAGACATATATAATGGACTGTAGAACCAATCTAATTGGATTAGTAAACCTTTGTATGCTAATGATGGATAGTGAAAATGTGTAGAACCATAGATGGGCTTAGAACCATTAGATAGTTCACTTAGTTTATAACTAAAGACTTGTATAAGATTATCTTATGAGCCTTGTCTGAGCCTTTTGGCTAATCTTTAGAGTGCTTGTGTGGTTAACAGTTAATCTTTATTAACAACGATCGATTCAAGGATGAACCAGTGGATCGTGGAGCTCGAGGTAGGCGTGGCCTGTCATCAAAAGGTGTGGGAATGCATTTGACAGTTTCGTAATCATTATTGTTTCTTTTTACCAAACTTTATGTTTAACAAATCATGCATTGTCTGTTTATGCATTCCATGCTTTATTTAAAATGCATTATGATATTTTTGTTGAGTATGTGAATCTTTCCACGATGTGGAAAGGATTTGTATTGTTTGTGGTCAATATGAATTGTTATGGGAAATGAGAATTTTCCACTTGTGGTATATAGGATACGCTCCTTCACATTTATACCTACTTTAATTCAGCTTTTATGCTTAGAGTTGGTCACCATGGTCTTGGTGGCATCCATAGCTAAATAGGTGTGAATTGCCGGTTAGGAATTCATAACCATATTAGTACATTGTTTGACGAAGGAGTTTGTCCATATACATGTTTGCGTATTCTCAATGACTTGGTCATTGTTTTGATGTTTGGGAAAACATTGTTGATTTCCAAATCTTGCATATGATTACTTTGAAGTTAAATATTAATTATTCCCACTTCAGTTTCTGTGACAGATCAAAGTTGCGCAGCGAAGGCTTCACGGGTTGACCTCACTAGTAGATTAACTTCTGTTATGTTTATCTTGTTGTATATTTTATTTAAAAATCAAATGACTATTATATATGTATCATTTGAGAGAAGATCTTGTATATATATTTCTGAGCGTGGTTAGCCTTGGGTTAGTTCTGTATCGCATTTCTTAATTGAATGCTTAAGTGCATGTTTTAGATTTTTAGTGCCTCTTATTTAATTAATCTCTTGGATTAGTCAGCTGCTAGCTTAGGAGGCGCTACAATTTGCTTCCTTGATCCAATGGAAACTCCTTCACTTCAAGGAAAACTCCTTAATTTCAACAAATTCCTTTATTTCATGATATTTTCATAAATTCATAAAAAATAAGGAAAAAGCACCAAGGGACCGTGGTCACTGGCCGGCCGGCCATGCCTTGGCCTAGGCGGTCTCATGCTTCATCATTCCTTTATTTCATAATTATTTTTCTTCATGTCATGAAGTTTTCCTAGTTTCACCAAAACTCTAATTTTGTCATATTTTCTCAAATGGTCGCTCAAACGCGCACCAGGAAATACCAAAATTCTCAGGACTGAGACACGGACGTCTCAACGATGAAAGCATGTTACCTTGATCAACCAAGGTTGGCTTTTTATCTCACAATGAGCCAGTCCCACTTATTTTCATGATTTGACCTAATTTGCGCAATTGCACGTATTGGGTCCAAAACTCTTCGAATAATTTCAGAATTTGACGGAGTGATCGTCATTTGATCCCGTGACCACCCAGAGCCAGTTTCATGACCCCTTGGTCGGTCCCTTACCTCTTCATAATTAATTAGGTTTCATCACCTAAGGCTCAAATGAGCATTATTTTATTGATTAAACTAGCATTTGATCATCTCTTCACCAACTCTTCAAGAAGTCTTGGTATTTGCTCACGCGAGCATATGGACACTACATGGTAGATCCACGGTCCCATGAAGCCAGTTCTCCTTCATTCCGTGGTTAATTTTCAAATAAACCATCAATTGGTCATCAATTGATCAAATTAGGGTTTCTGAGTCCAAGGATCATAATTCCATATTCGAACACTAATAACTTTATGATGATCTCATTATCAATATTCTTATTAATTATGCTTGGTTTAACTACCATTATTTTAATTAATATTTTATTTTGGTCACGCTGCCAATAATTCATCAGACGAGCGACACTTTCTCAGACAAGCAATATTTGCTCAAACCAAGGAATATTGATTCAACTATTAATATTCAACAATTCATCTAATGAGCAACACTTGCTCACCTCAATATGATAATCACATCACTGTCTCAGTAGACTCGTTCGATTCATGAGTTTTAGAACATTTTACAAAATCATGTTCAACTCAATACATGGACTCATCGTCCCATTAAATCACGAAGTCAACAATTGACTAATTAACCACGAGACGTCAATCGTGTCATTTTGGGGGATATCAACTAGGGTTTTGGTCTGGCGGTCTATGACATGTGTGTTCAAACACATGATGGAATGTGAGCAAGTCGTGCAATCAGTGAAGGAGTTAACAAAGTAGTGGATGGAAAATCAACCAAGTCTTTGCACGATGAGCAACTAGTTTCAAACACGATTTCCATTTCCCCACTCTTTGATTCCATCAACTGTCACACTTCATGGAATCATGGTGTCTACAATTCCAGCAATATAAATAAGTCTCTGAATCATGATTGAAACAACAAGAAAAATAACAACAATAACAACAACGATCTCATGTCTCACAGACAATACGAGATCAACAACTCATCAATTGAGCAATTACTCTCAACTGAGCAATTTTAATCATTCAGAACTTATCATATTTAGAATTCACAACACACCTACAATCTTTGATTACCATTGATTCCACACATTTCTCAGCTTCCCTCCTACAGATCGACCCATCCTCTCTTGTGACCAAATTTACTCTGGAACGACTATTGTCTTGATTTAGGCCGGAGTACTACAGATTGATCTCTCAAATTCAAAGCACCCCATTTGTAGCGGTGCATCTGTGTGAGGTTGAACATTTTACTCGGTTCAAGGAGTCTCCTCTGTACGGTCGTCTCCTAATTCCATAAAAACCAGTAAATCATTTTTCCCCATCTACAAGCTCAAACCAAGAGGGAATCGACTTTCAACGAAATAATGGAAATATTTAAGAAGGTAAATACTAACATCCCTTTACTAGAAGCATTTAGGCAAATGCCTGCTTATGCCAAGTTTCTTAAGGATCTTTGTACTCGAAAGCGTAAGCTTAATGTCCATAAAAAAGCCTTTTTAGCTGGTCAGATAAGTTCAATCCTCCTGAACCAAACATCCCCTAAGTATAAAGACCCTGGATGCCCCCACCATATCTTGTACAATTGGTAATCACATGGTTTATAAAGCATTACTTAACTTATGAGCTAGTGTTAACTTACTGTCGTACCATGCGTACACCCAGCTAGGTCTTGGTGAGTTGAAACCGACTAAAATGACCCTACAGTTAGTTGATATGTCTGTCAAAGTACCTCGTGGTGTCATATAGGATGTACTGACTGAGGTTGATAAATTTATTTATCCAGTGGATTTTGTTGTTCTAGACACTCAACTTGTTTAGGATCCTAGTGCTCAAATACCGGTGATTTTATGTCGCATATTTTTAGCCACATCTAATGCTATCATCAACTGTAGGACCGGACTTATGAACATATCCTTTAGTAATATGACCACTGAACTAAATGAATTAATGTTACTAGACAACCTTCTAATGATTTAGAGGAAGTGAATATGATTAGCACTTTAGCTCAGGATAATTGGGACGAAACTTTATTGGATGATTCTTTGAATGAATTTGATTAGATTCTCTTAAGTCAGTTAGGTGACCAAACTGTTGAACTAGAAGAAGCTACTGAGTACTTTAAAAACTCTATGGACCCTAAAATTTAAGCCATAGTGCTAGGCCTTACGGAGAGTAATGTTGACCCTAAGTTTGGGGGTAATGATCTAAAAGAAGCTCTTGAGTATTTTAAAGACTCTGAAGATCCAGAAATTCAAGCAATAGTTAGAGGTTTGTCCGAGAATACTGACTACCCTAAGTTTGGGGGTAGTGATGGTCAAGTATCCCCATTAGAAGTCCCTAACTTGGGACTCGATCCTAGTGTACATGAGGTATTACTTAAGTATCTTTCGACTCCTCAACCTGATACTCCTGATACTATACATGAGGAAATACAACTATTAGAGACTTGTAGTTCGAATGGATCTATTTGTCAAGACACTCATATAAAGCCCAACTGGGTGCCACAGATAAACCCAGTTGTCTTGGATGAAGTTTTAAATCAGGTTGTGCTATATCCGCTTATTTATCTAATCCGATGCATTTGTCTTATTATTGTGACAGTTTTATTTGGTTTTGTTGATCCACAGTTGTTTCGAATATTGATATATGATTTCAAAGGTAATTAGCCATTTTGTGGTATTTGACGTCTGGCTGAAGAATTTAAATTTAGCACTTCTTGGGAGGTAACCCAATATTCATGCGACATGGTAATATCTTTCCTTATCTCTTTTGCTTCAAATGGTAACAGTTTCTCATTGTTCATGCTTTTAATTTCATCTTTAGAACATTGAGGATAATGTTAGATTTAAGTTTGGGGGTATGGGAGAAACTTTTTAGTTGCAATAAATAAACTCCATAGCCTAGAAATTTATGTTTATTAAGGATGGCACTAACCAATCTAAGTGGATGGAAGCATCTTGGTTGTAGGAGTTGAGGAACCAATCTGAGTAGATGGAAACATCTATAAGAGTCTATTCATAAAAGCACAGAACTCAGGTGTTAGAAATAACATGGTAGTTTCGCCATATCTCGTTGAGTCCTTTTTACTTCTTTTTTTAAAATAGGTTTCTCTAAGTGATTAGGTGGGGCTCACGATTCAAGTTGTTACCACTTCTAGGGTGAAATAGAGTGATTGAGTTACTCAGAAAAAGAAAAAGAAAAAGAGAAAAAAAACGGACCAAACCAAACGAAATAATTCTCAAAAATAAAAATTAACACTTGGATAACAATATGTGTGTGTTCTCCTTGTCTCTGTCGCCTAAACAAGCATGGAACGTAGGATCCACGGGAATTACCATGTAATCTGCTGACAAGAAGAATGATCTTGGATCCGCAAGATCTAATCATGTTGTTAAAAAAAAAGTTTATTGTTCAATGAATAAATTGACTGTTGGTTCCCTTGTATATGCTAGACGAGTTGATCTAGAATTAGGATTGTCGACCAATGGTTCCCTTGTATATGCCAGTTGTGTTGATATTAGTTAGACCAGTATCTCAGACCATTAGGATAGGTTTATTTTGGCAGTGGCCTTCAGACAGATATGAGAAACACCGTTCACCTAGCCAACATCAAAACTATCTACATTTTATCTATATCCATCTTCTTAATATATCCATGTGATTTGTTGAGTCCGGATATTGATGTCCATAGTATGACTATCTGAGTAGATATCTCTGTCACTTATATATGAATTTTAGTATGCTTGAGTGCAAACTTGTGTACAACAATTGGAATTTCGCATCAGGTTACTTCCTCATGTAGTCAATAAGTATGCCAACCAAGGAGATTCTTTAGTGCCTTCCAAGGTTCTGCGTAGATAGCTAAGGTCTTGAGTGTAAAGGTTTTGTGGGTATATCTCTTGTAAGCCCTCCCGAGACTATAGTTCGGCCACTAGGCCACATAGGGATTTAAAGGCTTGTTGCATACGCTAAATGCAATCGACGATGCCTGGGACAGTGAGTTAGGATTTTATTTTCTATTTTTGATTTGCTCGGGACTAGCAAATAATAAGTTTGGGGGTATTTGATAGACACATTTTTGTGTCTGATATAATCTCAATTGTATATATTGTTAGTGCTCTATTTTGTATTTATTATGGCTTTTTGTGTCTTTGTAGGTGTTTTTGGAGAAATAAACATGTGTGGAGAAATCGTCCCGAAAAGTTGCTAAAGGCACCTATAGAAGACACTTGCTATTCGGACCCCCATTTTGGATAAGGGGTGACCAAATTACTAAGGGGCTCCCAAATTGCTATCGATACACCTAAACCTATTAAGGGGAGGTCATCTTCTCCAGTTCAAATATTGATTTTGGCGGGAAACAAGTTCATTCACTGGCAGAATTTAGGTTTGAGTTTTATGCGAGTTTGAAGGAGATTCAATCGCCAGATTTTGTTGGATGGACTTGACTGGTTTAAACAGGCTGGTATGGATGATTGAATGGACTATTTTGGGCTGGATATCGAGTTTGACAATGAACAGAGGAGCATAGTTTTCTCTGGTTTTCTGGGAAGGATTCGAGAGAGAGTTTGCCAGATTTTTTTTTCATGGAAATCGATTGGAATTAACCTGTATTGTTGAAACAGGGTTCGTAAGGCTTTGAGATTCGAAGAATATTTGATTTACGCGGAGTTGAAGCTAAACATGGTATAAGAGTTATCTCGGGTTAGTTTGCAGCTATTTCTGGAAGTTACTCGAGTAAATACGTGAAGAATATCTTCTTAGGATTTGATTCTATCGAATGGTGGACAATTTATATTAAACAGGGAGAAACATATGAAGATAAAAAAGGGAATGAAAGAAAAATATTCGGTGACTTTTCTTGGAAGAAAAGAGAGATTTTCTCGTGATTTTATTCACCTGAGGTGTATTTAAAGGGTTCTTGGAGTCTCAGCAAGCATTATCAAGAGTTTGGGGTAGAGTAGAGGAAGAAAATCACGCTGCAGGAGGAGTTGTAGCAGCAGCAAAGAAGAAGAAGGAGAAGGAGAAGTTGCATACGACACCAGAGAATGTCGTTCTCAAGAACATGAAGAACAAACAGAAAAGAACAGTCATTTTTCAACAGCGTTTGCGATAGAAGTTTTGTAACATTTAGGTTTAGATATGCAACACTCGGATTGTAACATTGACGTCTGTAACATATTTACAGCGTTGCAAATCTCTGTCTTAAACAATTTCTTCAATAAAAACACCTTTTAAAGCTATGAAAAATTCTTTTAAGCGTGTTTCTACCATGATGAGCTAAACCCCATCACTGGGACAAAGGAGGAAGCTGGATTTTATATATGTGGTAACTTGAATTAATTCTTTATTTACTTTTGCACTGTTTATTAATTGTTTTATAATTTTTATTGAATGATTGTAATTTCAATTGATGGGTCATGCTTAGCTTAAATGATTTGATGTCCCATGATTTAGATTTACAGTCATTGCTTTCAAAAATCTATCTTGGCCAATATTAAGAGTTAATAGATTTTATTATTTGAGCCATAATTATCGTAGGATTAATTTTTGAACCACACGAATATGATAAACAGTGAAATCCTGAGTCCCAGTAACTCTTACTCTTGTTATCTTCTTTTACATATTTTTGCTAGTTCTAGTGTTTTCTTTAACCAAGTCTAAAATCAACAACTTCACAAGTCCGAGAATCAAACCCATTTCTTACCAATGTAAAAACATATCAGTAATAATTTCCCAAGACTAAATTCCGATTCTAAACAATCGTAAGTACAACTATGTAATTTGTTTTCGAATACACTACATTCGGAAGTCAAAAATATGTATATCCAACTGAATATGCATCATTTGGAGTTCTAAATATACATCATATGTTTTGTCTACCGAATAACTATAGATTGACTTATAGATCCACGTTCCCGGCAACTTGGATAGTTCCTCGCCTCGACGCCTTTCTCAACTCTTCCATCAATAATGCTAGGCATGTCATGCCCCATGAGTAGTCACCGACTTCATGGAGAGGATCCAAAAGTTGTAGAAGGTTGGCGTCGATTTGGTTGCCATAAGTATTGGGGAAAATGACACATCCCAATACACGAAGGAGATATGTGGTGGCCGCGTGATCCACTTGCTCATTAGTTAACGTTCCCTTTTGTTCTCTACCCAAGGTGCCTCAAAACATATTCATCAAAAAAGGTAATGTTGATTTGTCTTGTTTTGTAACTTGCATGCCTCTTAAACTCTTCTGTTGTTGTCTCTTCATCCCAACCTAAGCACTTTTTAGTTAGAGCATAAAGTTGTGCCCAACTTAACTGCTTTGTGTAGTTCAACTTCACATATGTGCCTTGGTCAGGAAGATTAAGAATCTTCACAACATCATCGTTGGTAATCGTTATCTCCCCAAACGACATATAGAAGGTATCGGTCTTAGGATACATTCTCTCCACAAACGCCGATATATCCACACGATCATGTTCCAACAATGAATTCTTGATAGCATTAGCTAACCCCGAGTTGGCAATAATTTTCTTGTACCTTTCACATTCACCGGATAAAGGCCAGTCAAGCATTTTTGTTGGTGCGGCGGTGGGTTTGAGTAGACGAACCGCATCTTGATGATACTATTAAACACACGAAAAATGTTTAAAGTACATACAAAAACCCTAAATACAACTATTATGATATAACACATAGACAATACATTAATAAAAAAATATACGATTATTATTACCTCGGTTTCGTATATTTCTTTGGCGCAGGAGTATTTGTATCCAAACAACAATTTTCTTCCATACGCCGGTAGCCCAAGGATTTTGTCTGCTGGTATATTCTTCACCTTCAAGTGCTGAGGGACAAGATGTGATGCTTTCTTAGCAATATCTTTCTTTCCACCTTCTTCTCCTTTGTTGGCTTTTTTATCTTTTTGGGTACCACTTGGTTGTCCTTCTTCTTGTACTCTTGGCACTGGATCAATTGGTTTAATTTCATGGTGGGATATAACTTGTGGAGTAGTTGGTTCTACACCTTGTTGAGTGGCTTGTTGACCACTTGGTTGCACACCTTTTTCACTTCCTTGTGGACCAGTTGGTTCTACACCTTGATGAGTGGCTTGTCGAGAACTTGGTTGCGCACTTTGTTGACTGCCTTATGGTTCTACACTTTGTTGAGAACTTGGATTAGCATTGGCACTCCTTTATCTCCTAGCACTAGCTGTCACTTTCTTACTCCCTGCTCGACGAGGCCCGAAGTCGCCTATTTTTGAGACTTGCTTAGCTCGACTTTGTCTAAATAACAAAAAAAAAGGATCAATGTTCACAAACTACACAACAGAAGACAAAGTACACAAATAGAACCTGAATGTACACATTCGGAAGTCAGAAGACACATCTTGTTCCCGAATATAAAAAAACATAAGATAATAAATATATTTGAAGCCGAATATTCATCAATTGGAGTTCAGAAACTCTAAATTTTTCATCTTATACAATCAGAGGTATAAAACATTATACTTCTGAATATATGCTGGCCCCAAAATGGGATTTTTCCTAAATCACAATTTTGAGAATTTTTCATCATATTATATATTCGGTAGTAAGTGTACTTACCGATTATTGTGTCTCTACTTAAACATATTTCCATTTTGTATACAGGAACATATGGCCAAACATATTCGGCAGACAACCAACAATTATAACTCCCGAATATTGTCGATGTTCTTGAGAAATGAAGAACACCACTATATTCGGAAGTCAAATAACATGAATAACTCCCGAATCTAGGTAAATTGCCGAAAACCTTAGAAAAAAAATCTAGATTCGTCGAATTAAAGAGGAAAAAAACACCCAAAAATTAATAGAGTCTTACCTAATTGGGGCCATTTGAAGTTGTCGGAGTATTTGACTATCAGAATCACCACCACCAACTATATCCGCGGCTTTGTGTTCTTCGCGTTCTTCGTCATTTTCAGCAACAATCTCTTTATTTCTTGCTAAAATCCTAATATTTGGATCGATACCGCGAGGAATGTTTTTGGTTTTAGGTATGTGGGGTTCATTACCCTTATCCATTGTTTTATAAACGAATCGACGATATTTTGATTTTATGATTCACGACGATGATGAGTTGAATTGAAGACCGAGGGGAAATATTGTTTTCCTCCACAATCAGGAGACAACAAGAGGAGTAGAAGAAGAAGAGTTGAAATGGGTGGAATTTTTTTTTATTTGGTTTTTATTTTCTTTTTACTAGAAGGGAATTTAGGTAACTTCAATGTCCAATAGGGTACCCCTTAACTAATGCCTTTGGCTGGGTGTAGCGCCCCCTAAGCTAGGTGCTGACTAATCCAAGAGATTAACTATAAAAAGAGGCACTAACGATCTAAATCATCCATTACAAACAAATCAATTTATCAAATATAAATCTTTTAATTATTGATAGATTTTATTGATTAAAATTTATCTCACAACCCAACCCAGTTGTAACTAATCTAGTTCACTAACTGACACTGGATATTTCTATCTTTTCCCATATAAGATCTAATAATGAGCTCTGATACCAACACTGTATCATCGGATACCGGACGAAGAAGTTATCATCGGATAAGTATGAAGAGCAAATTAACCTTTTTGAAGCTCAACTGACCTGGATGCCTTTAGAATTTCTGGTCGGCCTTATCAACCCAAAGCGAGAGGATAAGCTCTCATTTCTTTTTCTTCTTTCTCTTTCTTCTTCTTATTTTCTCTTCTCCCTTGTTCTTCTTCTGTTCGAAACCGAGAGATGATTTTGAGACTTCACTTGAGAGAATTAATTAAGTAGAAGATGTTAATGGTATTGTGATTGATTGATTGTACACGAGATGAAGAAGATAGAGTAGCTACTGTTATTTAGAAGTTAGGGTTTCTGTGAGATGAAGTTATGGAGGAATTGATTAATTAAAAGAGAATTTGAGTAGTTGGTGATGAAGAACAGGGGGGGGGGGTTGTTATTTAATTGTAGTTCTGAAGTTGATTCAGCGACGAAATGAAGAGTTAGGGTTTCGTTAAAAAGATTCAGAGAAACAATTGAAAGGTGAAATTAATGATCTAAGAGATTAATTTAAGTTGGGTAATGAGTGATTGGAGGGATTGAAGTTGAATTAAAGGTAAAGTTAAGTTGCAGATGATGAATTGGTGAATCAATGAGTTAGGTTTTGTGTTCTGTTCTTCCCCAATCAAAATTAGGGCTTTTGGGATTTGAAGTTGAAGCAGATATTGGAGTTTAAGGTTAATAAATTGTAACTGATGAAGAATTAGGAATCGATTCTGTCAATATAAAGATGATGAAGATTTAATTAGAGTTGAGATGGTTGTAAAGTGGACAAGGCAAGGAATAAGAGTCAACTATTTTGTTCAAGGAACTTGAACTGAGGTAAATCTTCTTTACTGAATTTTAGATGTTTATAATCATTGTTTTTGTGTTGCTGTTGAGTGCATGAAGTGGTTAATAGAAAATTATGTATGATGGGTAACTGGAGTTGGAATTGCAGAATGAATATGAGTGACCGGTGGAGGTGTGAATGAAGTGTTGAATGTTGATTATGAAAAAGAATGTTTAGAATGTTGTTATGTGGAGGTGCAGGTGAATGGTGATGGTGGTATGTAACAGAAGTGAAAGTTGAGGTTTGTTGCAAGTATATCAATAGAGCTTAACTGTTGTGGTGATGTGTAATTAAGTTGTGTTGAATAGAGATACAATGGCATCTAGAAGTGAAATCAAGGTTGTAGTTTAGGTTCAGTGGTTGTTGTTCATGAGATAAAGTGTGTGTGTGAGAAGTATTGCAGTGGTGGTGATATTACAGTTTATAGAGTTAGAATTGGAGTTGAAGATAGAATGGTTATGGTGCTTTGATTGGTTCTGTTACTGCAAGGGTTGAGAATGAAGATTAGATGATTGTATGAAGTTGAAACTCTCTTGTAGAAATTTGGAAAAGATGCAATTGCAGGTAGGCATAGTTTCTGATTGTAATTGGAATTCAAAGTTGTTTAGTATAATTATATTGAGATTGTTTAGTATAAATTATTTTGATTGCATCATTCTAGTCCTGGCAGGTTTTATGTTGCACCTTGATTGTGCATTAGAAGTTTGGCATGTGCAAAGGCATTAGCCTTAAGTATTTCTTTCCAGTCAGTTTAGCTGACTCGATTTGCTTAGATGACTCAGTTTTTCTGACTGAGTCGAGTTAACCATGTAACCTGAGTTGAATCGGTTTGACTCAGATAGGACCAGTTGACCTTACTTTGACCGAGTTAACCTTTGACCGTGGACTGGAATTTGACCTTTGACTGACGTTTACCGTTAGTTGACTGTTAGTGACCGTTAGTTAACTCTTGTGGACCAGACCTTAGGTTATTGGACTTGTTCAGTGGACTTGGGCCGGGTACCATGTATTCTTAATTTGATATTTTGGACCCCTTATGGTCCGAATTGACATTTGGCTTCTTCTACAAAGTTGTAGATACTCATAAGACTTAGCTAATGGACTGTAGAACCAACCTAATTAAGTTAATAAACTTTAGATGTACTAAAGATAGATAATAAAAAGGTGTAAAACCATAATTGGCTTATAACCATTGGATAGTTCACTTAGCTTATAACTAGAGAATTTTATGGGATTATATTATGAGCCTTGTGTGAGCCTTTTGGCTAGATTCTTAGAGTTCCTGTGTAATTAACAGTTAGACTATTAACAACGATCGATTCAAAGAATGAACCAGTGGATCGTGGATCTCGATGTAGGCGTGGCTTGTCATCAAAAGAGGTGGGAATACTTTAACTCTTTTGTAACCATTATTGTTGTTTCTTTTCAAAAGTTTATGTTTAACAAATTCATGCATTGTCTGATTGTGTATTGCTTGCATTGTTTAGTTTTAAATTCCGAAAGTTATGTTATCCCTTTTAATCTTTCAAGGACATGAAAAGGAAATGTAATGCTTTGTTTGTCTTTATGATTGTCTTTGGGAAATGAGAATTTCCAACTATGGTATATCGGATACGCTCCTTCATTATTTTACTTTTGTGCTTTAATCGGTGTGGAATTGGCATCAATATTACGGGTGTGTACATTCACCCACAGACTATCTAGGTGGTACTTAATGGCCATTAGTATTATGGTGTGTAAATGTCACCACAGAAATTATCAGGTGTGTAAATGTCACTGCAGAAACTAAAGGAGGAGTTTAGGTCTATATACATAATTGTTTATTTCAGTGGTTTGGTTGTCTTTTTAATGTTTGGGAAAACATTATTGTTTTCCAAATCATGCCAATGATTACTTAAAAGTTAAATGTTATTTCTGTTGGGCACCCCTTTTAGGGATGATGTGCTCACCCATTCCCACTTTCAGTTTCAGAGATAGATTAAAGTTGCGCAGCGAAAGCTTTAAGCGTTGACTTCGTTATTTGGTTAACTTCGGCTATGTGTATTATGTTGTATATTCTATTTGTAAACCAAATGATTATTAAATATGTATCACTTGATAGAAGTTCTTATTTAATATATTTCAGAGTGGGGATAGTATTCGGGTTAAGTTTTGTAGCAGATTTCCTAATTGAATGTTTAAATGGATGATTTAGATCGTTAGTGCCTCTTTTTATAGTTAATCTCTTGGATTAGTCAGCTGCTAGCTTAGGGGGCGCTACACTGGGTATAAATTGTTGGCCCCTAAATCCTTTTTAATGGCCTCTAATAACGCCGGGATGTATAGGCTGTATAGCTACTTGAAATAGTTCATCATGAAACTAAAGGAAATAAAAGTTCACCAGGCATCAACCCATATCCCCACCGTCATAAGTATGTTTCTGCACCTTTTTTTCTTATAGTAATCAAGACACCATAAACTCTAGTTTTATTATAATTCCAAGTTTTGTAAATAAATATTGCTTACATTCAAATTGTTCGAAAGAGAAAGATTGTTCACATACATTCCATAAAAAGTCGAACGTTCATTATGAAGTAGATAAAAACGAAGTTAGCTCAACCTAAACGTTCAAAGTCACTAAACCAAAATACCATATATATACTGAATTAAGTTATTATCTAGGTACTTGGGGAAAAACTCTAGATGCCAAGGTTGGAATTAGATAATGAAAGCCGGTTAAATTCCAAAGTCTAGGAAAGCGAATTAAGGAAAACTTTAAGAAAGCTAAATTGAAGCGAATAAATATTATGAACCAAGTAACATTGCAAAGGAATAATGTTTCATCAAACTCTTCTATAGTCGGGTTTTCAAACTCTCTGCAACAAACAATCTCTTCTTCTTAACCTTTATTTTTGAATGATTAAACTAAACGTTTATAATATCTATTCATTGGATTGTAGTTTCATGTTTATTGAATCTCAATTTTAAATTTTTTAATCTTATTGCATTATTTTCATTAGCAATCTCCTTATTTATACAATCTTTCTTGACTATAATGGTTTTATAATTCATTTCGGATTCCCCTTACATGTGATTGATATTCTGATTATTATCTAATGGCTTTTGCCTCTTTTGTTGTTGTGATCATAGATTTTGCTGAGTATATTAACAAGCTTTTGCTTAAGGGCTCAAACATGATTGGAATCATCGCTTTTGCTGATGGTGCTGTGTTTAAGAAATCTTGGATCGGGTTCAACTCATTAGAATTAGGCAGTAACTCATCCCGCCTTTCAAATTTCAAAACCCATAGAGTCAATTGCATGCAGTTATTTTGTTACCTTATTTTACTGTTCTCTTTCACTGTTGTCAGCTTTTAGCCTTCCATAACTAGAAAATCCCCAAAATATATTTGTTACCTTACTTATCATCCTAAAAAGTAGAAATACTCCGCAATTACATAACAAGATTGTTCATACCCAAATATACATCCATAGCATTATTATTGGACATTCTCATAACCCTAGACTTTATAAAAAAAACTTTTTACAAAATCCTATTCTGGGAGAATTATTATTCTTGTTGTGTAGATTACTCTCACCAAGTGCATCACGTTATGGAGGAAGCTCAATCTAGCCAAGTCGTGGATTTAGTCAACAAGTTCAAGCAAGTTACACTATATTTGGGGTGATGTTAATGAGCTTGTGGTTATCAAAAATGATAATAAGGAAAATGAAGATAAAGATGAATGGGAAGCCAGTGTTATTGGAAAGATAATCATTGAAGGTCGAATGAGTTATGACATGGTGGAAAAGGCATCACCTTTACTTGGCCATTTCTCACTCTGGAAAACCTAAAAATCATAGAGGTGGAACCAAACGTTATGATATTCAAGTTCAATCAATGGAGTTGCTCAACAAAGTTATTGATGAACGTCCATGAAGTATTAACATGCATCTTCTGGTTGTACATGATTATATTCTGGGAATGGTTTACACATAGAAGCATTGGGGTTTTCAGCTTTTTTGGATCCATCTCAAATATTTTTTGCCATAGCACATGAATATCATATCAAGTACTAAAATTGGTCAAGTCATGGGTGAAGTTGTAGCTATAGAGCCAAAAGATGCAATCCCTATTGGTGGAATTTCTGTGAAAGTTTGCGTTAATGTGGATCTTTCAATGCCTTTAAGAAAGGGAGTGAAATCCATTACTAATGTAGGAGTTACTAAGTGGCAACAATTCTTCTTTGAGCGTCAACCCAGAAGAATATGCACTGAGTGTTACATTATTAATCATTCAAAAGTTGTTTGTTAGGATGCTGCGATTTTTTTGAAGAAAGCTCATGAGAAGCCTTACTTTGTTGGAAAAATTAACAACATTCGTAAAAATATCTCAATTGTAGATGCAACCAATGAGTCTGCCACTATCAAAACTCCTGCAATTAAAAAGAATCAGAAAAAAAAAATCAAATCGAATGTGTTCATCCCTCCAAAAGATGGTGAAATTATCAATCTAGATTCTTTACTTAAGGGTGAAGATTTTTTAGTTGAAGAAGATATTAGACTTGGTAAACGTCAAAGAGATGGTGAAGCTACATACCATATTCCACCTGTATCTGAGAATTCCTCACACAACAAAATTATGATTCCAATCTCTGCCCTTACAAATGCTCAAGTGATCATAATTGGAAATAGTCAGATAACGCAGTCACTCAAGGGGGATCAGGTATTACACTTTCTCTTCATCTTTATTTTTCTTACACTTATTATGTATTTATGTCTTTTTTACTCACGTAAATTATTTGTTATTATCTCTACATTTATTACCCTTCCTCAATCATTAATTAGATTAGAAACCCTAATTGCATTAAATTTTTCCATGCAAACTTTACATTAGTGATAAAGTCTTCATGCATATCTTCTTTTAGGCTTTTTAAGAAAAAATTTACACTGTTTTGTATAGTTCAGTTGTTAAATCTTTTTACAACATGAAAGTCATTTTATGGAATGTCCAAGGACTTAATACTCCGGCC
The DNA here is from genome assembly GCA_023529315.1 of Papaver bracteatum. Taxonomy (NCBI): domain Eukaryota; kingdom Viridiplantae; phylum Streptophyta; class Magnoliopsida; order Ranunculales; family Papaveraceae; genus Papaver; species Papaver bracteatum. The sequence goes on from JAJJWX010003990.1 coordinate 254,168, forward strand.
ACCAGAGATTATCTTAGGGATTTAATTAGATCTCAAGACCCTGATATCATATTTTTATGTGAAACTAAAATCCATGAAGACAAGATGAAAACGTTATTAGATCCACTTAAATTCGCTAATATGAGGTGATGGACTTGTTAATTCTATCATTCATGAAGTGGGATTACAAGTGTCGATGGTGGTTTTTAGCTTAGGGATAAAATCGTAAAATCGCATATCTGACATGACGTCACTATGAACGATATCGCATTTATTGAACCGATCAACGTGCTTACGTAACAATTACCAGTGTACCTTTTTTTAATATATATATATATATATATATATATATACATGCATCATGTTCCATGGCAGAACCCTTACTATTAACTGACATCACCTCTATATATGCATAACCTTAATTCTCCCATCGTGCCAATGGAAAACTATGCCAGCCACGTCTCCGCGCCAAGGCATGCCAGCCATGCCAACCGCACCACCGTGCAAATGGCAAACCATGCCAGCCACGTCTCCGCGCTAAGGCATGCCAACCATGTCGGCCGCACCAGCGTGCCAATGGCAAACCATGCCAGCAACCCTGTGCCAAGACATGCCAACCATGCTGGTCGCACCACCGTGCCAATGGAAAACCATGCCAGCCATGTCTCCGTGCCAAGGCATGCCAACCATGACAGCCGCACCACCGTGCCAATGGAAAACTATGCCAGCCACGTCTCCGCACCAAGGCATGCCAACCATGCCAGCAGCACCATCGTGCCAATGGAAAACCATACCAGCCACGTCCCTGCGCCAAGGCATGCCAACCATGCCAGCCGCACCACCGTGCCTATGGCAAAGCCATGCCGGCCTAAACTATGCCGATGGCTACCAGAAGGGTTGGAACGATCAATGGCCACTCTTCCACCTGATGCAGATCTCGGCCCTCCAAGTTTTCCACCAAAACGCATGGCAAACTTCCGGCCCAAGGTCAAAATAACACGGTTTGCACCTAAACCCTAATTTGGCCTCGCCTACTCTATGGCAAAGCCATGCCGGCCTAAACTATGCCGCTGGCTACCAGAAGGGTTGCAACGATCAACGACCACCCTTCTACCTGAGATACAGATCTCGTCCCTCCAAGTTTTCCACCAAAACGCATGGCAAACTTCCGGCCCAAGGCTAAACACCACGGTTTACATCTGAAACCTAATTTGGCCGCGCCTATTCTATGGCAAAGACACGCCAAATCTACCATGGCTACTGGCATGCCACCATGCCACACATAGTGCCATGTTACATATTTTTCCATGAAAAATACTCGGGACATCAACACATGTCACAAACTGGGGGATGCTCATTAGGGTTTTCGTTTGGCGGTTTACAGCGTGCGGCATACACTACGCCTGTTACAAGAAAGTGTTATAAGAATGAGTCAGCCAGTAAAGCAAGAAATAATGGAAAAACGTTTCTTTCATTATGGAACATCAATTCCAGACGTTACCCATTACCTCCTCCTTCCATTTTACTCAGTCATTTCTATTTCTTACGAGACCAGAGTACGTTTGGGTTACGACTTGTATAAATAGGTCTTACCTATTTCATTAGAAGAACAAGTTCTGATCAGGAGCATACAACACTCAGAAAACAATTTGTTAGTTTTCCCATCTGTTAGCTTCCCGCTTTCTGATACAAGCCGTAAAACTACTACTCTTCCAGAATTAACTATTCTGGTCTCAACACTCTCTTTGCTTCCCTCCCCAAAACAAACCCTTCTCCTTCACTTTGTGACCGAAGAAAGTCTGGAAAGCCCATTTCTTGGTTTTGGCTGGATTTGTACAGATTGATCTCTCGAATCCAAAGTACTCCCTTGCAGTATATTGTTTAGGGTTTAAATTTGTTTCTCACCCACACACACGAAATTACCAAAATCATTAAAAACAGTTTTCACCCTCAAACAATTGGCGACCACAGTGGGTGGATTGATCTTTTGGTTATGTTGTCAACTCTCAAACTCATCATTCGATTTAGATATCAGAACGGTAGCAACAATTGATCTGTTCAGAGATCAACAACCCAGTTGTCAGTCTTGATACAACAAGAGCTGACTGGGGACTTCCATGGAGGAAAAGCAAAAAAATACGCTCAGGATCGCCAGCCAGTCGTCAATAATCATGTAACGAGGAATAAATGGGGACTTCTCAAGACGATTCGACCGCCACCCATAAAACGCGGACTTGCAGTTTGGGATCCGTTTTATTGAAGCAGGTGATAAACGAAAAAAGAAAAGAGGGTAAGTCCTGTCAAGATACATAACCGATTATTATGGGTTTCCACGTTGAAACCAAACACCATGTTATTCCCAAGTTTCATCCCATACTTCCCCCCGTCATGCAACATTCACGATTTCACAATTTTCTTATATGATTTGTTACCTACACTTGCAACGCAGACTTTAACATATCAAAAAACCATTATCCCAAAATAATTCAAAAAATCTTATAAAAAGCAATCATCTATCAATCCGAAAGGAAAACCGAACTGTAATCTAGGCGACTCTTGACCTTTCAAAAAAAAAAAAAACTAAGAAAAGGAGTTTCAGAAAAGTAACACGCTCAAGGGAAATCGCTCAACAACAGCTCATTCTTCCTGGAGAGGAGGTCTCGCATATCTTGAAGGGACGCCTACTTCAGTTTCAGCTCCAGATATAACTTCTCCAACTCTTGGGACAACTTAGCTACCTCCGCCTCTTGATGATTAATCAAATCCGTGGAAGGACCATCAACCGCTTCAGCTTGCCATCTTTGGATCTCGAAAAATCCCTTGCAGAACCAGGAGGCATTAAACTCAAAATCTACGCACATATCACGATGAAGCTTCCATCTTAAGATCATATCTTCGGAGACGGTATGGCCATTCACGTTGCGCATATGATGAATTGAGGACAGAGCTTCTTCCACACGCTTGACCAATGCAAATCGGCTAGTGAGTTTTTTGTTCGTGGCAATATGACCATATTTTTCTCATATCCTGGTATACAACTCTGCATGCTTAGATGGTATACTGAAGCCTCCAATTAACATATGGTCTTCGTGGGGAGTCAAATATAGAGGCAAAAAAAGGGAGCATGTGACTGAATCTACTACCGACAAAGAATTCCTGACTACGATTGCGCCAATGGTTGCGGGAGTACTTTCCGTCATCTGGGTCTCAACGTTATCAACATTCATTTCCAAATCACCAATAGGCGCGGCTTCCACGATTGGACTTTCATCGTGGTGAGTCTCTATCTCAATGTCATCTTCAGAAATAATTCCTCTCTGCAACATTACGATTTAGTTTTGTTTTAAAAGCGAAAAGAAGAAAGGGGATACAAAAACTTACCAACTCATTTGCGGACTCGCCAGAGAAGGACTCAGCGTTACTTTCAGAAGCACTTTCATCGTTACTATTGGATCCCGAGTTTTCCTCTTCTCCGGAGTCTTCTGCGTTTTCAGGAAACTTATTAGCTGACTTATGTGCAAGCCTAGCAAAGGCGTTTGTGCTGTCAAGGCCCTGAATTACAAAAGAAGAAAAGATGTTCAGCAACAAAAAAAAAGGGAGGGGGAACGAAAGACTTGCGTAAATCAGTAGGGAGTCGTACATACCCATATATTGGAAGAGTTGAAGGTCACAAGAACTTCTGCCTCCGACCGAAAACCACCCGTACGGTTTTTGGACCTTCGTTATTTTCTCTGAGAATGACTCGCATCCTGACTAGAAGACTTTCGCTTAGCAGAAAAAAAGTTCTCTCAACAATGGGTGCTCCGCTAAAGTCTCGGAGAAAGGTTTACCACGAGTATTCTCCACTACGGCCTTCATGAATTTTTGGATGGCAAGAAACTCACCCTGCCAGAATGCGTTGTACTTGGAGGTTGTCGATGATTCTCTTTCCGAAAGCAAGAGAGGGATACTTTTACCCGGCACGAGAACACTAGCATCAAGAATGGCTGGTAACAAATCCTCTTGAGGAACCGGCTGACGAATAAGAGGGACTCCTTGGTCAAAACCCATATGCCGAGTTGCATGATCGATGTTGTAAGAGACTGCCTGACACGATCCCCGAAAGAAGGAAGGTATTTAACCAGGCGTACAACTTCGCATGAATACAACCTCTCCAACGCCCATGTTCTTTTCGTCAAAGAGCAAAAACATGCTCGGAGCAGAAGCAAAGGTGTTAACCTGAACTATAGATGCACACACCGGGGCCCATGGACGAAAGTTGACCGTGTACGAATAGTCGAGGAAATCAACCAGTTTTGGACTAGCTCTTGGGCGCCTATTCGACCAGCGAATTATCCTCGAACCACCACAAGGCTCGAGAAGCAAAGCCGACGGTTTAGGAGCGTATCTATCGAAATGCTCCCATAACCATGCTTAGAGGAAAGCGACATGAACATACGAGTCCACCTTCATATAACCATTCGAAGCACGCATGTCCGCAACCAGGTGATCCAAGTGTGTGTATAGAGAACCGAGAAACAAGCCACCGATGGGGAGAACGACGCCTTTCGCCAGTTTGATAAGCCCTCGCCTATCTCCTTTTTACCGGAGCCGTCATCAAACATGTCCCTGGACAACCATAGTGCTAAAAACGCAGCAACATGGAGAGTATCGTCTAAAACTAGGTCCGACTTCGGCTCATCAGGGAACCACTAAGATACCCACCAGTTGTATCGTAATATTTCCAAATGAATCCTTTTGACTTCTCGAAAAGAGTATCACATATTTATTCTTCATCGTCAGATAACGTGATGTTAAGATTTTTTGTTATGGAAAGACTCAACAAAACATCTACACTCTCTAAAGAGATGGTCATTTCACCCTACCTGCATATGGCCGTATGAGTATCTGGACACCATCTGGAGACAAAAGCAATCAGACCCGGTATATTTTCCTAATTTGAAGTGTTGTGGAAGCCACGAAAACATCAATGATTTGTGCCTTGGTCAAACTAGCTCTTACACAGTCTTGACTTATCATGAATCGCACTTGTTTGTCAAAAGAACGCAACGGACTCACGAAGATTTTAAAATCAATAGGAAAAGCGAAGTACTCTTTCCTCGGAAGGGAAAATCGTATTACATCCCCTGGCGGAACCGACTGAATCCCTCATTCACTCTCCGGACCGATCAGAAGGATCGGCGCATACTTAGGATGGTTTCTCCTAGCAGAAAATATCGTGAAGAATTCATCATCTGTGTTCGGATTGGAGTTGCCGACATTTTTCGGTGAAGTGGAAAGACTTTTTTTAGGTGACATCTTAACAAAATTCCTTATGCTTTTGAAGAAACTGCAACAAAGTGAAATGAGGAATTACTACCTTTGAGAAAAACATGCATAAGGTCTTATCAAAATCGGTTATGAACAACAACACATTTGCTGCGGAGATTTGCCTTTGGGCACATGTCACGACGTTCACGACTAAACGAATGGGGACTGATGATGCTCAACGGGGTATACGTAATGTCACGGGAAATATGCTCTTGGCCAAAATTAGGTAATGCCGCGGGAAGCATGCAAGGTCGCGAAAAATACAACATGGGTCGAGTTACGGGATCATGCTTACGACCAAAAGAAGAACGTTTTCACACGGCCACAAAAGGGAAATGAAACATTAAAGCTTGGTTTCATGAGAAAATAACTAATGACGGCAACCTACTCATGCATGCATGTTCTGCATAATACTTAGTTTTCTTACTATTGGCGTGACGACTAATGTTACTATGATACTGCTAGCAAGGAAGAATCATTCATGTAAAAATATTTCTACCGGTTCATGGAGAATATATTTATGGCTAGGGTTTGCACCGACAACAACAAAAACAACGTTGGGGTGCATACCTGGAATGCCCTCGCCTACTCCTCTGCTTTGCTGCTAACACGGAGACGTGGAAACAAGTCCAATACTATAAAAATACAAGAGGCGCGGCACCCTTTATATACACATTACTTTTGGAGTTTGATTAGAAGAAGGTTTCCTTTTATAAGCACAACCGTTTTGGAATTAGGATGGAAAAAGGGTTTCTTGTTTAAAATACACAACGAGAAGGAAACTTGGACCGCAAAGGTAATGCTCCATGGCGCCACCAATCTTTGGCCAAGACAACGCAACCATCTCCTCGCCTAAGTCGCGCCCAAGTCGTCCAAGCCGTGCCGATCCAAGCCACCCAAGCCAAGTCGCGCCTAAGCCGCACTGAGCCGAGCCGTATCCGAGCCACATCTAAGCTAAGTCGCGCCCAAGCCGCGCCAAGTCAATTTGCGTCCAAATCGCGCCCAAGTCGCTCATTCGCTACTTCAATCCAACGGTGCCAACGTCCTATGATCAAAGTGAACCTATCCAAAATCCACTAGCACAAGGATCACAGGCTTCTAACACCTTCACTAAAGGTTAGTTGATTTTCCTCGACAGTCTCCTCACGTCTTGCTCTTTCGATTTTTCTCTCGTCTGTCACCATCTCATGCTTACCTTGCAACAATGCTACTGTTGCGCGCTAAGCATGTGACTTAATGTTGATGGTGGTTTTTAGCTTAGGGATAAAATCGTAAAACTGCATATCTGACATGACGTCACTATGAACGATAACGCATTTATTGAACCGATCAACGTGCTTATGTAAGAATTACCAGGGTACCTACATGCGTCATGTTCCACGGCAGAACCCTTACCATTAACTAACATCACCTCTGTATATGCATAACCCTAATTCTCCCACCGTGCCAATGGAAAACCATGCCAGCCACGTCTCCGCGCCTAGGCATGCCAACCATGCCAGCCGCAACACCGTGCCAATGACAAACCATGTCAGCCACGTCTCCGCACCAAGGCATGCCAACCATGCCATCCGCACCACCGTGCCAATGGCAAACTATGACAGCCACATCTCCGCGCCAAGGCATGTCAGCCATGCCAACCGCACCACAGTGCCAATGGCAAACCATGCCAGCCACGTCTCTATGCCAAGGCATGCCAACCATGTCGGCCGCACCAGCGTGCCAATGGCAAACCATGCCAGCCACGTCCCTGCGCCAAGACATGCCAACCATGTCGGTCGCACCACCGTGCCAATGGCAAACCATGTCAGCCACGTCTCCGTGCCAAGGCATGCCAACCATGCCAACCGCACCACCGTGCCAATATAAAACCATGCCATCCACGTCTCCATGCCAGCCGCACCATCGTGCCAATGGCAAACCATGTCAGCCATGTCCCTGCGCCAAGGCATGCCAGCCGCACCACCGTGCCTATGAAAAAGCCATGCCAGCCTAAACTATGTCGCTGGATACCAGAAGGGTTGCAACGATCAACGACCACCTTTCCACATGAGATGCATATCTCGGCCCTCAAAGTTTTCCACCAAAACGTATGGCAAACTTCCGGCCTAAGGTCAAAATAACACGGTTTGCACCTAAACCCTAATTTGGCCGTGCCTACTTTATGACAAAGCCATGCCGGGCTAAACTATGCCGCTTGCTACCAGAAGGGTTGCAACAATCAACGACCACCCTTCTACTTGAGATGCAGATCTCATCCCTCCAAGTTTTCCACCAAAACGCATGGCAAACTTCCGGCCCAAGGTCAAAATAAAACGGTTTGCACCTAAACCCTAATTTGGCCGCGCCTACTCTATGGCAAATCCATGCCGGCCTAAACTATGCCGCTGGCTACCAGAAGGGTTATAACAATCAACGACCACCCTTCTACCTGATATACAAATCTCAGCCATCCAATTTTTCCACCAAAACGCATGGCAAACTTCCGGCCCAAGGCCAAACACCAAGGTTTACATCTGAAACCTAATTTGGTCGCGACTATTCTATGGCAAAGATATGCCGACTCTACCATGTCCACTGGCATGCCACCATGCCACACATAATGCCATGTTACATGTTTTTCCATGAAAAACACTTGAGACATCAACACATTTCATAAACTGGGGGATGCTCATTAGGGTTTCGGTTTGGCAGTTTACAGCGTGTGGCATACACTACGCCCGTTAAAAGAAAGTGCCATAAGAATGAGATGGTCAGTAAATGCAAGGAATAATGGTAAAACGTTTATTTCATTATGGAACATCAATTCCAGATGTTACCCATTACCACCTCCTTCCATTTTACTCAGTCGTTTCTATTTCTTACGAGACCAGAGTACGTTTGGGTTACGACTTGTATAAATAGGTCTTACCTCTTTTATCAGAAGAACAAGTTATGATCAGGAGAATACAACACTCAGAATTTTTTTTTGTTAGTTTTCCCATATGTTAGCTTCCCACTTTCTGATACAAGACGTAAAACTACTACTCTTCCAGAATAAACTATTTTGGTCTCAACACTCTCTTCGCTTCCCTCCCAAAAAAAAACCCTTCTCCTTCACTTTGTGACCGAAGAAAGTCTGGAAAGCCCATTTCTTGGTTTTGGCTGGATTTGTACAGATTGATCTCTCGAATCCAAAGTACTCCCTTGCAGTACATTGTTTAGGGTTTAAATTTGTTTCTCACCCACACACACGAAATTACCAAAATCAGCAAAAACCGTTTTCACCCTCAAACAATTGGCGACCACAGTGGGAGGATTTATCTTTCGGTTATGTTGTCAACTCTCAAACTCATCGTTCGATTTAGATCTCGGAACGGTAGCAACAATTGATCCGATTAGAGATCAACAACCCAGTTGTCAGTCTCGATACAACAAGAGCTTACTAGGGACTTCCATGGAGGAAAAGGAAAAACATATGCTCAGGATCGACAGCCAGTCGTCAATAATCACGCAACGAGGAATAAATGGGGACTTCTCAAGACGATTCGACCGCCACCCATAAAAAGTGGACTTGCAGTTTGGGATCCGTTTTATTAAAGCAGGTGATAAACGAAAAAAGAAAAGAGGGTAAGTCCTGTCAAGATACATAACCGATTATTATGGGTTTCCACGTTGAAACCAAACACCATGTTATTTGTAGTTGCAGAATAACCTACAACTACACCCTCAGTAGAATTAGTAAAACTTGAGAAGTTCTTGATGTTGAATGACAACTTTCTTATTAATTTTCTCAATTGATTACAAAGAAGTATCTAAATGGAACTAGAATAGTTACAACTTTTTCTATTCTCTTTCCTAAGATAATTTCTAATACTCACCAAAAGAACCTTTTGAATTTTACATTTGAATTCCTATTTATAGTGAAATTTGTACAGCTGTATATGAATTGCGAAGTATCGCAATTCATCTTCACAAGATTATTCTATCTTCGCAAATCTTCATACTTCCCAGTGCTTCTTCTATCTTCGTATTGTTTTGTAACTCTTTCCTCTTATATTTGTCACGATGTTCGTAAGTTGATGCCTTGTGATATTCAGTACCTACATCTTGCCTCTTCTCATGTCAATTCTACGAAGAAGGAATGTCATGAGAACCTCTATTCTCATTCATTTAGTATAGTTATCACCACCTGTTAAATTCGCAACACGTATTTTTTCTTTTCCATTATCTTTTTGACACGTTTCTTCGTAACCGTTCTTTTCAACCGTTTACGTTTAATCGCATTGATGAGTTTCTATCTTCATTGAATTCTCTCTTCTTTATAAATATTGTCCTTTCTTTTTCTTTTTATTCTCTTATCCTATTCGTCTTCCTTATCACTTCTTCCTCTGCTATTTATTCTCTTTTTCTGCTACTACGATTTCTTATATCTTTCACCTCTTTTTCTTTCCTATTTTCTATCTTATATTCAATGGCTCCAAAGAAGAAAACTATTGAACAAATTAACGCAGAGCTTGCTGATAGGGACCTCATTCTTTCTGAAATTGATGGTTATGACAATAAATCTTCTCTCTGTGTGAAGCTCTTTATCAATTATATTTGGAATGATCATAAAGTTTTAATCTCACGAGGTCAAATCCTCGCAGGTCTTCCTCTTCCTCTTTATGATGTTAATCTTCCTTTATTCTATGAAATTATTTCCCACCCCAATTTTTAATGTGCCATTTATCAATTGACTGGTGATTGCATTCGCATTCTGGTTGAATTCGCAACTCGTGCTGCTACTGGAAGATCTTTGTACTCAGTTGATCTTAGGAAATCTGGATTTCTAAATATGGAAATGATCGCTGCGGACTATACAGTTGAGGGTTTCTTTAAAAATTACACATTAATTCCTACGAGGAAAGAAGATAAACGTTGGGGTGTTCGTCTTCATCATAAAGCTAATATCGCAGCAGATGACCTCCTTATGCACGACATTGATTATGCCTTGGGAAATAATAAAACACCTCGTCGTTCTAATGATGAAGATTGGTATAACTACCCTTTAGCATTATCGGGCTCTTATATTTCTGGGATAGTAGATCTTCCTGCGAACCTTCGTGATCGCAATTATAAACCTTGGGTTTATAAAAATGTATGTACCTCCATATCCTTATCTTCTTGTTACTCTTCTATTTATTTTCAAATGAGGTAAGAAACACTCTTTTATACTTTTTAAACAATATATTATTGCCTCTGTTTCTTATCCTTATTTGAATTTGAAGGTTCTTTCTGATCTTTCTGAGGTTGTTGCGAGTGAGAATAAGAGTTCCACTTCTTCCAAAAGAAAGATTAAGCTGAGACAAAAGACACTTCGCTCTGCGAAGGATACCCAAACTTCTGGTAGTCAAGATGATGCTCTTCGCAAAGGAAAAAAAAAACTTGAAGATGTTGCTTATGAGAGGAAGAAACAGAAGAAGTTCTCAACTAAGTCTTATTCCCATGTAATCTCTTCTAATGAGAATGTTGAGGAAGATCAAGGTGATGAAGATGATAAATTTCCTGAGAAGGATTTTAATTCTAATTCTGATACCCTTTATGATAAATGAGATGATGATGATGATGATGATGATGATGAAGGTGAAGAGGGAGATTATAGTAACACAGAAACTTTTGCTTCAGCAATGGTTCGTGTATCTGAGGCCTTTCTCCATTCTTCTCGTGGGTTAGGAAATTCTCCTACTACGAATGCTCGTAAGCTTATTGCGAAGGCTTGCAAAGTTCCTACTGTACTCAATAACAACTCTCTTGATGGTATTTCAAGATTCGTCTCTCCTGCTACATTATATGCTTTAGGGAGTATGTTAAGTTTCTTTTCTATTCTTGTTTGTTTCCCTTATTCCATTAATTTCTAATCCTTTTTACTTGTTCAGGTTGGAAGAGTTAGTTGCGCAGCTGCTTCAGATTGGGAAAGACGTCATTCCATTGCTGAGAATAAAACTTTAAATCGTTGTAAGAAGTTGGAGATTGAAAATTCAAAACTTCGTCAGAAAGTAGAGGATTTAAGTATTGATATTGCCGAACTAACATCCCGTCACGAAGATAATCCACAATCTGCGAGCATCGCAGCTAATAGTTCTTCTCTTCTTGAGGAGAATAATCATCTAAAGCTTGAAAACTCTTCTCTTCGTAATGATAAAAAGAAATTAGAAGGTAAATTCTTCCTTAACTTCTCTTCTTACTGCAGAAAATTATGCGAAGATGAATGATGATCTGGAAACTATTCATGCCAGTCGTAAGAAGAAGATTTTTGATTCAAGATCTCAACTTCTAATTACCCAGCACAACCATAGTTTATATGTCAAGAGTTTTCGAGCTAAGATGACTCGCAAGATTTTTGAAGACAATCAAATTCCTCTCAAGAAGTACCATACGCTCCTTTCTGAAGAAATTTCTGAAGATACCCCATATCTGGAAATCTCTGATAGTGAAGTTGAAGATGATCTCTCTGAAGAAGAACAAGAAGATCATTTTGATGGGAATAAATCCCCCGAAGAATAGCTTCATTCTTTTTTATATATCTGTTCTAGTTCTTTTCATATTGTCTGTTTGAGTACAACATTTTCTTCTTTCTTGCACTCTTGATCAACCAACAAGTTCTTTTTGAAGTTTAACTCGTATTAATGTCTTAATTTTGCGATGATGAATTGATTTTTCTTTGATCACGTGTTTCCCTTATTCGCATAACTTGATCATGTGGAGAGAAATAATATATCTTAAAGACTTATCTTAGTATTCCCTTTCCCCCTATTATTGCTCTTCAGATGATTAAACATTGTTGGAAGTATTAGAATATCTGCCCTAATTCAACTTACAAAACTTCAGCTTGTTGCGATTGTGAACAAGAAATCCTTCCTTTGAAGTATAAGAAAGACGAGGTATGAAATATCCTTAAGAAGTATAAGAAGTATAAAATATCTTTAAAGAAGTATTAGAAGTATTCAATCCGTAAAGAATTATTCCAATGTATGAAGAAGTATAAGAATTATTCAATCTATGAAGAATTACTCAATGTATGAAGAAGTATAATAAGTACTTAACCTTCGCCAAATGAAGTATCCGTTGAAGAATTATAATAAATATGAGATGTTCTTGAAGAATTATAAGAAGTATTCAATGTTGTGGAGAAATATTCAATATATGAAGAAGTATAAGAAGTATGTAATTCTCGTAAAATTTAATGAATTCTGAAGTTTTGAATTTTTGATTGCGAGCAAAATCGCATCTTATGTTATGTCTTCGTGAAAATTCTTCAATGGGTTTGTCTTCTTTGTTAGGATTTCTTGTAAAAATTCTTCAATGATATTGACGGAGCTGTCTTCTTTGTCAGAACTTTATGATATATATTCTTGTAAAAATTCTCCAATGATATTGATGGAATAAATTTCATTAATTGTTGTGGTTTTATCATGCCTTCCTAAGTAAAGGTCTTATTTTTCCACCTCTTTTGTGATAATATTTTTGTATTTGCGATAATATGACAAGTTTGAACATTCTTGCAAATATGCAACTTCGTGACATTATCGTCTTGCGATGAAATCGCAGGACGTTTTTACATTTTCATGTAATAACCCATTGATCTCATCTTAACTTCTTTGTTATGTTCTGCGAGTTCTCTTTGTATTATTTTTTATTTTTATTTTATTTTTATTTTTTAGAATGCTCGCAGAAATTCAGTTGTTGCACAAATATGACAAGCCTTTACGTTTTTGCAAACAAGAAGCCTCGTGACATTTGCGTCTTATAGCACGTATCAGCTCCCTAATGGAGGGTGTTGCCCTTTATCTTCCCCTTGGCTGCCCCTTCAAGGAAGAGTACATCGACCATACAAGGTTAGCTCTTCCCATCCAGTTCTGCAAACAACCAGCTTTTGATCGCAACCTCTTATCCTTTTTGCCTATAGGGCTTATAGTTACGAGGTTGCACCCTATGGGGTATCTTTGGGACAAATGCATCATTTTCCAAGACTTATCAAAAATGGCAGATGTGCTTCAAGCCCACCCGACACTCTTGACTCAACCGTGTACCTCGACGCCTTGATCGTTTTCTGCACTTCTTGGGAAATACAGTATGCCTTAGTCGCCCAACCTAAATCATGTTACACCACATAATATTGCGTAATGTCGCAAGATTAGGTGAGAATCCAAGGTGTCTAACCCGGATAGGTACCCCGTTATTGGGTTGTACCCCGTAAAGTTCCATGTACTCAGGTGCCTTGGTGGTGTTCCGGTGTCCCTGAGCCATGTTTATAGGTACCCCCTTAAATGACATACTTTAGGACTTTGCCTCTTACGAAATGTTGCTTCGCGAACTAGGGTGTACGCCACAAAGGTTTGCCTGTGTAATATTTCTATGGCTTTCTTTCTTTTTTGAAAGCTGATCACAGATTGCGGTCTTTTATTCGCAAATTGCGGTTTTTTCTTCGCAAGTAAATGTGTGCGTCTTTCTTTAATGAAAGTTAATCGCAATAAAATTTTGAAACTCGTAACTTTTGCAAATTTTCTGTGAGTAAACAATATTCTTAAAATTTATCAATTTTTATTTTGTGTTGCAACATACCTCATTTCAACTTCTTTTTTCTGAATGGATATCTTGATATACTTCACGAGCAAACATATTGATTACCTTCTTGTTTCATTACTTTCTTTCTTCTTTCTTCGCAAATCACAACCCTTTGTTATCATCATAAATTTCCAGCATGATTAATATCATAATTTTATTCTTTCCTGTCTTAATCCTCTGCCATTAAATTTTCACTTATTTTCATAGCCTTTGCTCTTTTTCTCCAATTTTCTTTCTCAGTAGTTTTTCCTTCGCAAACTTCTACCTTTGTATCGTAACATTTCTTTCCTTCAGCCCAATCACCCTTGATAACTCCAACACCCTTCATATGAGGAAATTTTATGCATTGATGTAAAGTGGAAGCTACGCCCAGAATTCCATGGAGCCAGGGTCTTCCTATCAAAGCATTATATGGTGATTCGACATCAACAATGCAAAACAGAAATTCAGTTCGCATTCCACTTAATGGAATTCGCATGCTTACTTCTCCTTTAGGCTTATTAGCAGTTCCATTAAAACCATAAATCATGTAGGTAGATGGTATTAAATCTGCGTCTTTTCCCCCATAGTTTTGTAAGAAGAATAGAACAGGATATTGACAGAACTTCCCGTATCAATCAAAATTCTGTTAAGACCAATTGATTCTTCCTCCATATCATCTTCGCTTTCTTCCATATTCATACAAATTGCTAATCTTACTATCAATGGATTATCATGTGCTTCACAACCTTCTGGAATTTAAGTGGCTTCAAAAGAAATTTCACGTTTCTGCCAATCTTCAAGTCGTGAAATTTTTGCGATGTTCATTACTTCCTTTCCTTCACCATCCCTCGCAAATACCCTGCTTAACACATTATCATGAAAATACTCTATGGTTTTATATGAGTGAACAATAGAATTACAGAAAACATTCCTTGCTTTTGATCCCACTTCTATATGTAGGGTTTCTTCTCCCTTTTCTTGTGCTGTGTTCTCCTTGCGAGTTATGACTGGTGCCTGTGGTAATTGTTGCGACTATGTTTGCTTAAGTAAAAAGTGATTCAGTATTCCTTGATCAATCATTCGCAAGATTATCCTCTTGATATTATTGCAGTTATTTGTAGAATGTCCATGAAAATGATGATATGAACAAAATTCATGACTTCTTGGACCCATTGGTGGTTCCTTTCCCATATTCCATGGAGTTGGTATATGTTCTATCAGAATAATTGCCTGCCATATCTTCTCTACACTTGTATTCAAAGGTGGCAACTTTATTTCTTCCCTTATCATTCTTTGACTTCCTTGACCATTGTTATAATTTTGTCTCGATTTCCTTGTCCAAAATAATTTTGCCTTTGTCCCCCATAATTTTCTTCTTTGTTGATCTAATCTTGGGATCTGGTTATTTCCTCCTCGATTATAGAAATTCCTCTCTCTATCATACTCTTCTTGATCTTTGCTACCCATTGCTACTATTTTTGGCTGGCTATTATTGATTTTCTTCTCTTCTGAAATTTGCGAAGAAGTTTGCGAGGATGTTTGCGAAGTACCTGCTACGACGTTAATTATTTTGGGAAGTAAATTTGCTCTTGCGTCTTGATTGTTAGTGTTTGCTACTGGATATGACTCCATATTGTTTTGCTTTTCCTCTAGTGTAATATACTCTTCTTGCAATTCTCGTAACTCTATCATCATTATGGAATTCTTTCTTCTGAAGATTTGAACATACAGTTGTTCAGTTGTGAACATCGCATTTATGAAAGACAGAATCAAGTATCTCTCATCCACGCGCCCTGCCATATCACTGCACATAGTCTTCCATCTTCTTACCAAATGCTTCAAACTTTCACCAATTCTTTGTTTTAAACCAAACACATCTTCAATACCAAGCCGTGAGGAATGATTTGTGATATATGCTCCAAGGAAAGTTGCTTGTAAATGATTAAATGACGTAATAGTGTTCTTAGGAAGTCCTTCGAACCACTTTAGAGCTTCCCCTGTTAAGCTTGATGCGAAGTACTTGCATAATACAGCATCATGATTCTCCCATTGTAACATGCATCTTATGTATGCTTTAATGTGATGAATAGCACATGAAGTTCCATCAAAGATACTGGTAAGTGTAGGCAAATTGCATTTTGGTGGAATCCCTCCCAATTGTACTTCTCTATCAAATGGAGTCCTCGCAGCTTCTTCTATTGCTTCATCTAATTGCCTTCTATCTCCTTATCTTCTATTGCTTATCATCCCTCTCATTTCCGCTAATTCTCGAAAGATCCGTGCATTTGCTTCAGAATTCTCATCCATTGGCCTCTTCAGCGCAGCCTCTCTTCTTCTACGTTCTTGCGTCTCTTCTCTTGCGATCCATCGCATTCTATCATATTCTTCATTAATGTTTTCATTTGCACAATTTTTCAAATATCTTATTTCTAAATTATCACAATTGTTTTGTTGCAGAGCATCTTGAAATTCTTGTTCTTCCCTTTCTATTCTTCTCATCCTTCTCATGCGAATATCGGGAATTTGTTCTTCTTCATTTCTCCTTCTTCTGTGATTTATTTCTTCTTGATTTGCCTATATTTTAGTTCGAAAATTTGGTTCAATCCTCGTTGTTTCTATTCGTTTATTTCCAATTCTTCTCTGAATTCTTTCATACTCAACATTTTGATTATTACGAGCCTCTTCACGTCTTCTTACTCCACTCTCGTAATTGTTCTGATGTACTGCTTGTTGTCTCTCAGCTGACTCTTCTTCTTGATTTTCTTCACCATTCTGATTATTTTCTCTAGGATTTGGCCTAGTTCGTAAATTCTCCATGTTTTGTTCATGGTTTGGTATTAAAATGAAGCGATTCTCTTGATTTCTTTCAACTTGAGTCTGTGCTTGTCCTTGCATAGTACTTTCATCATTGATTATTGGTGAATTCTGCCCTTCTCTCTCTAGTCTAGCATTTGATCTTGCAACACTTTGAGATTTCCTCATTTGTAACATCTCATTCTCCATCCTCAATTCTTGATTCCATCTTGTTAGATTAGCACTTTCTTGAGCTTCTAACCTTCGTTCTTCTTGAATTCCTTGTCTCAATGTTTCTAACATCTCCCTTTCTCTTTCAAGAATTGTTCCTCCCATCAACCTCCCATTTTCTATGATTTGTGGTTCTCTATATTCTTCTGCTGGTGTATCAGTTCTCCAAGTGTGTATACTCACTCGATCATGATCTATTGTTTGTTGAGCTTGATTTCTTCGATTACTCCCTATCCTACTAGGTTCTCCTGTTATATTTGCTTCTCCTCCTGCGAGTCTCACACTTCTTCTTACTGCAGTTAATGGTTCTGATATATTTCTTCTTCTTGCCATTTTTCTCGACAGGAATCCTTCAAATCCCTGTTTCTAGCGCCAATTATGTAGTTGCAGAATAACCTACAACTACACCCTCGGTAGAATTAGTAAAACTTGAGAAGTTCTTGATGTTGAATGACAACTTTCTTATTAATTTTCTCAATTGATTACAAAGAAGTATCTAAATGGAACTAGAATAGTTACAACTTTTTCTATTCTCTTTCCTAAGATAATTTCTAATACTCACCAAAAGAACCTTTTGAATTTTACATTTGAACTCCTATTTATAGTGAAATTTGTACAGCTGTATATGAATTGCGAAGTATCGCAATTCATCTTCGCAAATCTTCATACTTCCCCGTGCTTCTTCTATCTTCATATTGTTTTGTAACTCTTTCCTCTTATATTTGTCACGATGTTCGTAAGTTAATGCCTTGTGATATTCAGTACCTACATTATTCCCAAGTTTCATCCCATACTTCCCCCCGTCATGCAACATTCACGATTTCAAGATTTTCTTATATGATTTGTTACCTACACTTGCAACGCAGACTTTAACATATCAAAAGACCATTATCCCAAAATAATCCAAAAACTCTTATAAAAAGCAATCATCCATCAATCCGAAAGGAAAACCGAACTATAATCTAGGCGTCCCTTGGCCTTTCAAAAAAACAAACTAAGAAAAGGAGTTTCAGAAAAGTAACACGCTCAAGGGAAATCGCTCAACAACAGCTCGTTCTTCCTGGAGAGGAGGTCATGCATATCTTGAAGGGCCTCATACTTCAGTTTCATCTTCAGAGATAACTTCTCCAACTCTTGGGATAACTTAGCTACCTCCGCCTCTTGATGATTAATCAAATCCGTGGAAGGAACATCAACCACTTTAGCTTGCCATCTTTGGATCTCGGAAAATCCCTTGCAGAACCAGGAGGCATTAAACTCAAAATCTGAGCACATATCACGATGAGATTCCATCTTAAGATCATATCTTCCGAGACGGTATGGCCATTCACGTTGCGCATATGGTGAATTGAGGACAGAGCTTCTTCCACACGCTTGACCAATGCAAATCGGCTAGTGAGTTTTTTGTTCGTGGCAATATGACCATATTTTTCCCATATCCTGGTATACAACTCCGCATGCTTATCTGGTATAATGAAGCCTCCAATTAACATATGGTCTTCGTGGGGAGTCAAATATGGAGGCACAAAAAGGGAGCACGTGACTGAATCTGTGACCGACAAAGAATTCCTGACTATGATTGCGCCAATGGTTGCGGGATTACTTTCCGTCATCTGGGTCTCAACGTTATCAACATTCATTTCCAAATCTCCAATAGGCACGACTTCCACGATTGGACTTTCATCGTGGTGAGTCTTTATCTCAATGTCATCTTCAGAAATAATTCCTCCCTGCAACATTACGATTTAGTTTTGTTTTAAAAGCAAAAAGAAGAAAGGGGATACAGAAACTTACCAACTCATTTGCGGACTCGCCAGAGAAGGACTCAGCGTTACTTTCAGAAGCACTTTCATCGTTACTGTTGGATCCCGAGTTTTCCTCTTCTCCGAAGTCTTCTTCGTTTTCAGGAAACTTATTAGCTAACTTCTGTGCAAAGGCATTTGTGTTGTCAAGGCCATGAATTACAAAAAAGAAAAAGATGTTCAGCAACAAAAAAAAGGGGGGGGGGGAAACGAAAGACTTGCGTAAATCAGTAGGGAGTCGTACATACCCATATATTGGAAGAGTTGAAGGTCACAAGAACTTCTGCCTCCGACCGAAAACCACCCGCACGATTTTTGGACCTTCGTTCTTTTCTCTGAGAACTACTCGCATCCTAACTAGAAGACTTTCGCTTAGCAGAAAAAAAGTTCTCTCAACAATGAGTGCTCCGCTAAAGTCTCGGAGAAAGGTTTACCACAAGTATTCTCCACTACGACCTTCATGAATTTTTGGATGGAAAGAAACTCACCCTGCCAGAATGCGTTGTACTTTGAGGTCGTCGATGATTCTCTTTCCGAAAGCAAGAGAGGGAGACTTTTACCCGGCACAAGAACACTAGCATCAAGAATGGCTGATAACAAATCCTCTTTAGGAACCGACTGACGAACAAGAGGGATTCCTTGATTGAAACCCATATGCCGAGCTTCACGATTGATGTTGTAAGAGACTGCCTAACACGATCCTCGAAAGAAGGACGGTATTTTACCAGGCGTACAACTTCGCATGAATACAACCTCTCCAATGCCCATGTTATTTTCTTCAAAGAGCAAAAACATGCTCGGAGAGCAGAAGCAAAGGTGTTAACCTGAACTATAGATGCACACACCGGGGCCCATGGACGAAAGTTGAACGTGTACGAATAGTCGAGGAAATCAACCAGTTTTGGACTGGTTCTTGGGTGCCTATTCGACCAACGAATTATCCTCGAACCACCGCAAGGCTCGGGAAGCGAAGCCGACGGTTTAGGAGCGTATCTCTCGAAATGCTCCCATAACCATGCTTAGAGGAAAGCGACATGAACATACGAGGCCACCTTCATGTAACCATTCAAAGCACGCATGTCCGCAACCAGGTGATCCAAGTGTGTGTATAGAGAACCGAGAAACAAGCCGCCGATGGGGAGAACGACGCCTTTCGCCAGTTTGATAGCAAATTTGATAAGCCCTCGCCTTATCTCCTTTTTACCGGATCCGTCATCAAAAATGTCTCTGGACAGCCATAGAGCTAAAAACGCAGCAACATGGAGAGTATCGTCTAAAACTAGGTCCGACTCCGGCTCATCAGGGAACCACTCAGATACCCACCAGTTGTATCATAATCCTTCCGAACGAATCCTTTTGACTTATCGAAAAGAGTACCACATATTTATTCTTCATCGTCAGATAACTTGATGTTAAGATTTTCTGTTATGGAAAGACTCAACAAAACAGCTACACTCTCTAAAGAGATTGTCATTTCACCCAACCTACATATGGACATATGAGTATCTGGACACCATCTGGAGACAAAAGCAATCAGACCCGGTATATTTTCCTAATTTGAAGTGTTGTGGAAGCCACGGCAGCATCAATGATTTGCGCCTTGGTCAAACTAGCTCTTACACAGTCTTGACTTATCATGAATCTCACCTGTTTGTCAAAAGAACGCAACGGACTCGCGGAGATTTTAAAATCAATAGGAGAAGCGAAGTACTCTTTCCTCTGAAGGAAAAATAGTATTACGTCCCCTGGAGGAACCGACCGAATCCCTCATTCACTCTCCGGACCGATCAGAAGGATTGGCGCATACTTAGGATGGTTTCTCCTAGCAGAAAATATCGTGAATAATTCATCATCTGTGTTCGGCTTGGAGTTGCAGACATTTTTCGGTGAAGTGGAAAGACTTTTTTGGTGACATCTTAACAAAATTCCTTATGCTTTTGAAGAAACTGTAACAAAGTGAACTGAAGAATTACTACCTTCGAGAAAAACATGCATAAGGTCTTATCAAAATCGATTATGAACAACAACACATTTGCTGCGGAGATTTGCCTTTGGGCACATGTCACGACGTTCACGACTAAAAGAATGGGGACTGATAATGCTCAACGGGGTATACGTGATGTCACGGGAAATATGCTCTTGGCCGAAATTAGGTAATGCCGTGGGAAGCATGCAAGGTCGTGAAAAATACAACCCGGGTCGAGTTACGGGAACATGCTTACGACCAAAAGAAGAATGTTTTCACACGGACACAAAAGGGAAATGAAACCCTAAAGCTAGGTTTCATGAGAAAATAACTAATGACGACAACCTACTCATGCATGCATGTTCTGCATAATACTTAGTTTTCTTACTATTGGCATGACGACTAATATTACTATGATACTGCTAGCAAGGAAGAATCATTCATGTAAAAATATTTCTACCGGTTCATGGAAAATATATCTATGGCTAGGGTTTGCACCGACAAAAAAGAAAAAACAACGTTGGAGTGCATACCTGGAATGCTCTCGCCTACTCCTCTTCTTTGCTGCTAACACGGAGACGTGGAAACAAGTCCAATACTACAAAAATACAAGAGGCACATCACCCTTTATATACACATTAATTTTGGAGTTTGAGTAGAAGAAGGTTTCCTTTTATAAGCATAATTGTTTTGGAATTAGGATGGGAAAATGGTTTCTTGTTTAAAATACACAACGAGAAGGAAACTTGGCCCGCAAAGGTAATGCTCCATGGCGCCACCAATCTGTGGCCAAGACAACGCAACCATATCCTTGAATAAGTCGCGCCCAAGTCGTCCAAGCCGTGCCGATCCAAGATCCCCAAGCCAAGTCGCGCCCAAGCCACACTGATCCAAGCCACACCTGAGCCGCATCCGATCCACATCTAAGCTAAGTCGCCCCCAAGCCGCGCCAAGCCAATTTGCGTCCAAATCGCGCCCAAGTCGCTCATTCACTACTTCAAGCCAACGGTGCCAACGTCTTATGATCAAAGTGAACCTATCCAAAATCCACTAGCACAAGGATCACAGGCTTCTAACACCTTCATTAAAGGTTAGTTGATTTTCCTCAACAGTCTCCTCACGTCTTGCTCTTTCGATTTTGCTCTCGTCTGTCACCATCTCATGCTTACCTCGCAACAATGCTATTGTTGTGCGCTAAGCAGGGGACTTAATGTTGATGATGGTTTTTAGCTTAGGGATAAAATCGTAAAACTGCATATCTGACATGACGTCACTATGAACGATAACGCATTTATTGATCCGATCAACGTGCTTATGTTAGAATTACCAGGGTACCTACATGCGTCATGTTCCACGGCAGAACCCTTACTATTAACTAACATCACCTCTATATATGCATAACCCTAATTCCCCCACCGTGCCAATGACAAACCATGCCAGCCACGTCTCCGCGCCTAGGCATGCCAACCATGCCAGCCGCAACACCGTGCCAATGACAAACCATGTTAGCCACGTCTCCGCGCCAAGGCATGCCAACCATGCCATCCACGTCCATGTACCAAGGAATGCCAACCATGCCAGCCGCACCAGCGTGTCAATGGAAAACCATGCCAGCCACGTCCCGGTGCCAAGGCATGCCAACCATTCCAGCCACACCACCGTGCCAATGGAAAACCATGTCAGCCATGTCTCGGCACCAAGGCATGCCAACCATGCCGGCCGCACCACCGTGTCAATGGCAAACCATGTCAGCCACATCTCCGCTCCAAGGCATGCCAACCATGCCAGCTGCACCACCGTGCCAATAGAAAACCATGCCATCCACGTCTCCATGCCAAGGCATGCAACCATGCCATCTGCACCATCGTGCTAATGGCAAACCATGTCAGCCACGTCCCTGCGCCAAGTCATGCCAGCCGCACCACCATGCCTATGGCAAAGCCATGCCAGCCTAAACTATATCGCTGGCTACCAGAAGGGTTGCAACGATCAACGACCACCTTTCCACCTGAGATGCAGATCTCGGCCCTCAAATTTTGCCATCAAAACGCATGGAAAACTTCCGGCCCAAGGTCAAAATAACACGGTTTGCACCTAAATCCTAATTTGGTCGTGCCTACTTTATGACAAAGCCATGCCGGGCTAAACTATTCCGCTTGCTACCAAAAGAGTTGCAACGATCAACGACCACCCTTCTACCTGAGATGAAGATCCCGTCCCTCCAAGTTTTCCACCAAAACGCATGGCAAACTTCCGGCCCAAGGTCAAAATAACACGGTTTGCACCTAAACCCTAATTTGGCCGCGCCTATTCTATGGAAAAGCCATGCCGGCCTAAACTATGTCGTTGGCTACCAAAAGGGTTATAACAATCAAAGACCACCCTTCTACCTGATATACAAATCTCGACCCTCCAAGTTTTCCACCAAAATGCATGGCAAACTTCCGTCCCAAGGCCAAACACCAAGGTTTACATCTGAAACCTAATTTGGTCGCGCCTATTATATGGCAAAGACACGCCGATTCTACCATGTCCACTGGCATGCCACCATTCCACACATAATGCCATGTTACATGTTTTTCCATGAAAAACACTTGAGACATCAACACATTTCATAAACTGAGGGATGCTCATTAGGGTTTTGGTTTGGCGGTTTATAGTGTGCGGCGTACACTACGCCCGTTATAAGAAAGTTCCATAAGAATGAGATGGTCAGTAAATGCAAGGAATAATGGTAAAAAGTTTCTTTCATTATGGAACATCAATTCCAGATGTTACCCGTTACCACCTCATTCCACTTTACTCAGCCGTTTCTATTTCTTACGAGACCAGAGTACGTTTGGGTTACGACTTGTATAAATAGGTCTTACATATTTCATCAGAAGAACAAGTTCTGATTAGGAGCATACAACACTCAAAAAACAATTTGATAGATATCCCATCTGTTAGCTTCCTGCTTTCTGATACAAGTCGTAAAACTACTACTCTTCCAGAATCAACTATTCTGGCCTCAACACTCTCTTCGCTTCCCTCCCCAAAACCTACCCTTCTCCTTCAATTTGTGACCGAAGCAAGTTTGGAATGGGAATTTCTTGGTTTAGGATGGATTCGTACAGATTGATCTCTCGAATCTAAAGTACTCCCTTGCAGTACATTTTTTAGGGTTTAAATTTTTTTCTCACCCACACACCCGAAATTTCCAAAATCAGCAGAAACCGTTTTCACCCTCAAACAACAGGATTTGGGCTTTATAGGCAGATAGAAAACTCGAAAAAAGAGATCAAAATTAGATATGGCTTTCACTAATGGTGCTTGGAGTTTATACTTTAAAGACTCTAAACTTCTTTATTTAAATCAGAATGGAAGTGATCATTGCCCTGTGATGTTAGTGAATGATTACTCTCAACCAAAGCTTTGGAAGCCTTTTAAATTATTTCAGACTTGGATTCAAGATAGAACTTGTGCAGCTGAAATTGATAAGGCTTGGGAAAAATCAGTTCAAGGCTCTCTAGGTTACGAGCTCATTAAAAGGCTTCAGTTCACCAGGATCACTTTATCCAAATGGAATAAAACTCATTTTGGAAACATTGATCATAATGTGGATAATCTTCAACAAAAGTTATCAGAATTACAAGCTATGCCTTTTTCTCCAGATAATACTTCAAAAGCTTTAGAAGTTAGTCAAGATTTGGATAAGTGGCACAAAATATAGCATGAGTTCTACAAGCAAAAGTCTAGAGACAACTTTGTAAAAGACATGGATTACAATACTAAGTATTTCCATACTTTAACAAAGAGGAAGAGAGCTAGAAATAACATTGATTCTTTAAAAATAGATGATGGTACTTGGTTACAATCTAGAGAAGATATTTCTGTACTGCTCACACAACATTTTAAGAATATAAGTACTTCTCAAAAAACTATAATTGAAGAACAATACTATGCTCACATTCCTACTTTAATTACCGAAGAAGATAACATACTACTTCTTTTACCTCCATCAGATGAAGAAATTCATAAGGTTCTCAAAAACATAGAGAGTTGGTCTGCCCCAGGGCCTGAAGGATTCCAAGCTGGATTTTACAAGTCACGATGGAGTATAGTTGGTAGAGATGTTTGTGACATGGTGAAGAATTTTTTTGTAACTAAGTTTCTTCCCAAATAGCTCAACAAAATATACATCTATTTAATTCCAAAAAATAATAAACCTTGCACTCCTTCTGATTTCAGACCTATTGGGATTTTTAATACATCTTACAAAATCATTTCTAAGATCCTAATATCTAGAATGAATCCATTAATGGAAATAATTATCTCCCCATATCATGTTGCTTATGTTTCAAGAAGGCTCATTAATGATAACACCATTATAGCTCATGAAGTAATTCATTCAATGAAAAGAAAAAAAGGTGGAGGGGGTTGGCTAGCTTTAAAACTTGATATGTCTAAAGCTTTTGACAGATTGGAATTGTCTTTTCTCCTTAAGGTACTTCAAATCTTTGGGTTCTGTGAATATTGGTGTAGTCTTATCAAGGAATGTATTAGTACTACTTCATTGTCTGTTATGTTTAATGGCTCTCCATGTGAAGAATTCTCACCTACTAGAGGAATTAGACAAGAAGATCCCCTTTCTCCTTATCTCTTCATCATTGTAATGGAGTGGTTCTCTAGAACTCTTTTAGAAGCTTATAATTCAAAAGAATTCAAAGGAATATCAATTACAAGAGGAGCACCACCTATAAATCATCTACTTTTTTGCAGATGATTGTCTTATTTTCACTCAAGAAAATTTAACCAGTGTGAATAATCTACTTCAAGTTTTGAAGGATTTTAGTTCACAATCTGGTCAGGTCATAAATTTTGACAAATCCTCATTTTTTTTTATAGTAACAACATGAATCCATCTGTGTGCAATACTCTCAGCAATATTTTGGGAGTTCAATGTATGGAGAAAAATGAGAAGTATCTAGTATCTCCTTTATTAATTGGTAAATCCAACATGAAAGCTTTTGAAGATATTCAATTGTCTTTTGAAAGAAGACTTGGAAATTGGCAAGGTATTAATCTTCATCAAGCTGGTAGAACTACAATGGTTAAGGATGTGCTTAATTTTATTCCCATGTATCAAATGAGTACATTCAGAATTTCTAAGACACTTATAAAGAAACTTGATACATTGCAAAGGAAATTTTGGTAGGGTTACAAGTCTAATATAGGGTTTGTTAGAGCATTGCTCGGTCGAACTCGCATGAGTTGCTATATCAAGCATGTTTTCCAATGTTAGTGATCAAAACTATAAAGTCTTGATTTCTAGTCTACTATAGCTAAGGTCTCGGACTAGGATAAAAAGTGTAGTTAAGCTCAAGAACTCCATGGCGATCATCATACAAGACGAATAACTACTTAAGGAACCAGTGGATCTTCATCGACTAAAAGGTATGTGGTGACTTGAACTTATCTATCACTCAAAAGTCTATCTACTCTATCTCCTATCTTGAGACAAAAGTTGAATTACTATATAGACTAAGATTATACACATGTGATATTTCGAGCTGAGTATATCTCGCTTATCTATTTATCAAAATATGTGTTGGTAAATATTTCTCTTTAGCCAAGTTCATCTTTACCTAATGATGAAAGTCATGCTATATTTCAATCATTTTGGAAATCGCTCTGAAGAAAAATAGTTTGTGAATAACAACTATATAATGCCTTCTGAGAATGTTTCAATGATTGAAATAATAGTTTAGACAATATAACCATTGAAGGATATAAGCATTGTTGTGGTAACACATATATGTATAAGTCCTTATTGCTTAAACTGAAGTTTGCGAACTTTGTTGATCAAGTGAACCCAGAGTAGTGCGTGAGCTTAGTCCGCGAACTCAGCATACAAGATCAGTCCGCGAACCCAGTCCGCGAACTTGAGTAGGTTCTCGAATCCGAGAATTTTTGCTGGAGTTGGTGAACTCTATCCGGGAACTTAAGTCCGCGAACCCAGTTCGATAACTTGAGTAGGTTATATCTAAAAACGATGTTTATGAACTTATCTTAATAAACCAAGGAATGTTATTGCAAACCATGGCTTTATAGTTCATGAATCGATTCGAGTGAATCACATCATTTTTGCTTCAATTGTATCTTGTATAGTACATAAAGATCTAAGCAATTGAATAACTCTCTAACTAGTTCATTTGAGTCATTTGGACTAGTTATTGTGAAGAAGAATATGGTTGATATGAAAGTTATCATTTGGTTAATATGGTTAACTACTGTTGAACTAACTAATGTACAAGTTTGGGTATGGTTATATGAACCTAAAATTGTCTAGTACATGTGTGTATGACAAGCTAAGTTTTTGATCTAACGGTTGATAAATATTAGCTTGTA
Organism: Papaver bracteatum; assembly: GCA_023529315.1. Classification (NCBI taxonomy): domain Eukaryota; kingdom Viridiplantae; phylum Streptophyta; class Magnoliopsida; order Ranunculales; family Papaveraceae; genus Papaver; species Papaver bracteatum. The sequence goes on from JAJJWX010003990.1 coordinate 281,207, forward strand.
TCTAATCAGGTTTTTATCTAACGGTAAATATTGAATGCTTTGTTACTAAGATAACATTGATTGCAAACCCTGATTTGAAGATTATATAAGGGAGAACTCTAGCAACTGGGAAACCTAATCCCCACACATTCTGTGTGATACTAGTTATGCTAATCTAGAGTCGATTCTCCTTTAAACTTTGGTTTTCTTCTTCTAAAACCAGGTTAACAACTTAAAGACTTCATTGGGATTGTGAAGCCAGACCGATACTACTTTTATCGTAGTTGTATGATCTGATCTTGTTGTTTCTATCATACGAGTAAAATTGTTATAATTGGCTTGAGATTTCTATCTCCAATAGGCAAGATATAAAAGCAATCACAAATATCTTCATCTCATCGTTTGTGATTCTACAATTTTTTTTTTCGCTACGTCGATTAAGACTATTGTGAGGTGATTGATAAAACTGAGCTATTCTTTGGGAATATAAATCTGGTTTTAGTGATTAGTTCTTGTTCACCTTGATTTATCAAAAGACGGAACAAAACTAATAGGTTTATTCGTGGGAGACGAATTTATCTATCTTGTAGACTTTTCTGTGTGAGACAGATTTGTTTATTAAAGTCTTCGACTTTGGGTCGTAATAACTCTTGGTTGTGGGTGAGATCAACTAAGGGAATCAAGTGCGTAGTATCCTGCTGGGATCAGAGGCGTTGGAGCATAACTGTACCTTGGATCAGTATGAGATTTGTTGGGGTTCAACTACAGTCCAGACCGAAGTTAATTTGGAGTAGGCTAGTGTCTGTAGCGGCTTAATACAGTGTATGTTTAATCTGGACTAGGTCCCGTGGTTTTTCTGTATTTGCGGTTTTCTCGTTAACAAAATTCTGGTGTCTGTGTTATTTCTTTTCCGCATTATATTTCGTTATATAATTGAAATAATACAGGTTATGCATTGTTCAATCAATTAGAATATCCAACTATATTGGTCGTTGATTTAAATTGATTGATATTTGGATATTGGTCTTTGGTACCATCCAAGTTATCTCCTTGAATTTGATAAAGACTCTCAGATTTCTATTTGCTTGAGTATAGATCAAATCAAGTGATATTGAGATAATAACTCCTTGAGATATTTTCTATTGATTGAGTCTAACTGTCTAGTTGATTCTCTAGAAAGTAACTTGGAGTTGTCCATACAGATTTCTAATCGAAATATTGGGTGTGGTTGTTAGACCCCCGCTTTTTCAGGGTTAAATTTAAAATGCTATCATAACTTGAGTATATCCAAGGATTTAGGAGGTTTGGCATTTAGGGATGTGAAGATGCTAAACCATGCACTCCTCACTAAAATTGTATGGAGAATTTGTCAAAACTCTGATCATCTGTTAATTATAATTCTAAAACCTAAGTACTTAAAGAAAGAAGAGTTTTTACATATTGAAGGAGAAAGAAGTAATTCTTCATGGACTTGGAAAGGGATTGAACTTGGTCTTTCTATACTTCAACAACATTATAGTATGGAGGTCAACAATGGTAGGGTACCAAAATATGAATTGATAGATGGATAATAGGTCCGGATTTCAAAGTGGAGCCTCTTCACCCATCTCACTTGCAGTATGTGTTTGTTAGTGAGCCGATTCTACCAGATTCTAATACTTGGAATATACCCTTTCTCAATATTCTATTTTATCCAAATATTGTGGACAGAATTAAACATATGCAACTTTCTCTTGATGAACGGGATATTGTTAGATGGAATCCTTCAAAAGATGGAATTTTCTCAGTCAAGTCTGCCTACAATAAACTTACTGAGTCTAGAGTACAAAATCAAGCTACACTTAATAATGTTCCAACAACAGTCTGGAAATATCTTTAGAAAATGAAGATGCCTCATCGTGTTAAACTCTTCATATGGAAGTGCTTGAAGAATATTGTTCCTACAAGAGTGAGATTATCTCAGGCAATGCAAGATATTGAAACTCACTGTGAAATATGCAAGAAAGAGAATGAAACTCTTTTCTATATACTCATCAGCTGTTCTCATGCTCAGGCAGTATGGCGTGCTCTTAATATTAATCAGATCATTACTCAGTGCCAGTCTGTTAAAGAATGGATTATATCTTGGTTCAAAATGTTTAGAATGCAGGAAGTGAAGATATTAATAATTGGCAAAAAAATTTAATGGTAGGGAGTTGGATAATATGGAAGGAGAGGTGTGACTGCATTTTTCAGGATAAAACACTCAATCCGATTTGTACTGTAGAAAGGATTCAAAACCAGTTGATTAGTTATCGTGCCCCTAATCAGGAGGTTTCAGATAATGCATTAATTAACACCTCTACATTATCCGAGCTTACTACTAACACTATTATTTTCCTGCAAGATATTTTGAATGAAGCAACCACCTTTAAATTTTTTGTAGACACTTCTTTTGATAATTTCACTAATGATTGTGGTTCTGGCATTGTTTGTTATGATACTGCAGGCGCTTTCGCTGGGTTCAAGGGAACACATGCATATGGAATAATTGATGTAGAAGCAGGAGAGTGTAAAGCTGTTCTTGAAGGACTGAGATGGGAAAAGGCAATGGACTTAGACAACATACATATCATATCTGATGTTGAGGAAGTAGTAAACTCGATCAACAACATTTCTCTTTCAGTAAGATGGGTGAATAAAAGGATTATTCAAGAGATTAAACATTTGCTTATCACTTTAAATTTATCTAAGGTTTCTTATGTTGGTAGGAATTTTAATTCTATAGCAGATTCCATTTCTAAAGTAGTAAGGAGAGATAAAATTCTATTAGAAGATTTTAGTCATGATGTTTCACATCTTCAAAAAGTGTTATACATGCTTTTAGATCCTGGTATTGCTTAATAAAATCACTCCCCTTTATAAAAAAAAAAGTAACATTGCAAAGGTATAATGACAAACAACTATTAAATCTTTTGGTTTAAATTTTTGGTTTTATCCCCGAATGAAATGGTGATGTGGCAAGTTTTCCACCTCATTTTACCCTTATAGTAACTCAACTACGGTTAAGCCTTTTTTTTTTAAATGGAGATTTTGCAGGGGAATCGTTATGGAGCAAAAGAACAATACTTTGATGGAGGTCTGAATGTTGAATATGAGGCAGCTGGAATGTAAGACGTTAATCGAAGAAGTAGAATGGGTTGTCTCGAAGAACTATGAGCAAGTTATTTTTGAATCAGATTGCGAGCCTTTAATAAAGTATGTCAATGAAACATCTTCATACGTTCATTGGAAAAACCACTCTTTCATTTTAGATATTAAGTTTTTATTATAGAGTAAATCGTTATGGTCTTGTCAATCAGTACTTAGGATCAAGAATGGTTGTGCATACTGTATTGCCAAAAAAGTAAGGAATGGTCGTGCTAGTTTAGAGTTTTATGATAATTTTCCTTATGATATAAACTATTTGATCAGTAAGAAAAAACAATATGTAAGCAGACAATTATCTTAATCAAATTCTTCTTTGAATTAAAGAAAAGGTTTACCTCGGTAAATTAGTGATTTAACTAGATCAGTTTGGGTTTCTATCACTCCAGTCTTACTTCTTCTCTTCGACTCTTCCAAATATAGATTTAGAATGGAAAACTATTGTGTTAGTAAAGATCAACCTAAAATGTAGCCAATGAGGGCTCTGTTTATGCCATGGAAATGGAAATGGAGCTTGAGAAGTTGGAGGATAATAGATCACAAGCATTTCACCAAGCATTTAACAAGAAATTTATACATACATGAACGATCAATTAAAAAACATACATGAGTAGTTTAATTTGTGAGAAAATAATTATCGTCAAAAGCTATTCTTAAGGCTAGTTATGAGCAAAAAGAGCAATTTATGCGATATGACTCAACATAAGAATTAAATCTTCCCAAACCATGTGCGGACATAGAGATTAAAGTTCACCACTTATTCCCTGATGGTTATGCAATCAAGGGGTAAAACAGATTTCTAAAGAACATCTTACGGAATCCAAAAGCTAGTGTTCCTCCTTCAACAATTAGAATAAAATTCATACAAGGAGTTACCCAAAAAATAAAGGAAGAAAGATAACCAAACCATGATTAAAAAAAAAAATTATAATTATAATCCTTCATTGATCTCCCCATACCTTTAGAGCAATCCGTCATAAAACGTGTCAATAAAATCCTTGACATGCTTGACTATGGAAAGTTCATGTTCATCAGTCAAAATACCAAACTTGCGGTTAATTATTCGAATAAATTATATATCTTTCTTGCATTCTATGATGAGCTTCTTTTGATTTCGAATCATGATCCTTTGTTTTTCAAGAATCTTAGCTTGACCATCTGGAAGTTGATTTAATTGCACCAGATGATTTACAATTTCAACATTTGAATCATTAGAAGAATTTGGTAAATCCATTACTGACTCAGTGTACCAGGAATTTTGTTATTTCATACTCGTAGCCACCATTTTTCTCAAGGAACCCTGCAATAAATTTTCTTCTTGGACGTCATCTTTATCAAGAATAATAGTTGAAAAAGCGAGGGTCTAACAACCTCACCCAATATTTCGATTAGCAATCTGTATGGACAACTCCGAGTTATTTTCTAGAGAATCAACTAGACAGTTAGACTCGATCAATAGAAAAATACTCAAGGAGTTATTATCTCAATCTCTCAATTTGATTTACTCAATCAAATACTATTAGCAAGTCTTAATCAAAGAGAGATAACTTGGATGGTACCAAAGACCAATATCCAAGTGTCAATAAATTTAAATCAACAACTAATAAGATCGGATATTCTAATTGATTGAACAACGTGTTAGAGCACTTCTCGGTCAAACTCGCATGCGTTGCTATCTCAAGCATGTTTGTCAATCTTAGTGATCAAAACTATATAGTCTTGATTTCTAGTCTACTATAGCTAAGGTCTCGGACTAGGATAGAAAGTGTAGTTAAGCTCAAGAACTCCATGGCGATCATCATACAAGACGAAGGACTACTCAAGGAACCAGTGGATATTCATCGACTAAAAAGTATGTGGAGACTTGAACTAATCTATCACTCAAAAGTTTATCTACTCTATCTCCTATCTTGAGACAAAAGTCGTTTTACTATATAGACTAAGAATATGCACATGTGACATTTCGAGCTGAGTATATCTCGTTTATCTATTTCTCGAAACGGGTGTTGGTAAAGCTTTCGATTTAGCCAAGTTCATCTTTGCCTAGTGATGAAAGTCGTGTTATGTTTCAATCACTTTGGAAATTGGTCTGACGAAAACTAGTTCATGAATAACATCTATATGACGTCCTCTGAGAATGTTTCAATGATTGAAATGAGAGTTAGACTATATAACCATTATGGGATATAAATATTTTTGTGGAAACACATATATGTATAAGTCCTTAACACTTGAACCGAAATTTGTGAACTTTGTTGATCAAGTGGAACCGGAACGTGAGCAGCAACTCAGTCCGCGAACTCAGTCCGAGAACCCAGTCTGCGAACTGGCATAGTTCTCGAACCCGAGAATTTCTGCTGAAGTTGTAGATCATGTGCAGTCCGCGAAATGACGGAATCTCTCAAAGACGGGAATTTCTGCTGGAGTTTATAACTTCAACCGGTTAGCTTGAGTCCGCGAACTCAAGAGGTTATGTCTGAAAACGTTATTCGTGAACTTATTCTAAATTACTAGGGAATGCTTTTGCAAACCGTGGCTTTATAGTTCATGATTAATGATTAATGATTCGAGTGAATCACATCTTTTTTGATTCAATCGTGTCTCTTGTAGTACTTGAGATCTCATATCAATTGAACAACTCTCTAACTAGTTCATTTGAGTCATTTGAACTAGTTATGGTGAAGAAGAATATGGTTGATATGAAATTTATCATTTGGCTAACCATTTGGTTGACTAATATTGAACCAACCATTGTACATGTTTGGGTACGGTTACACAAACCCAAAACGTCAAGTACATGTGTGTATGGCAAGCTAAGTTTTTGATCTAACGGTTGAGAGATATTAGCTTGTATCTAATCAGGTTTTCATCTAACGGTGAATATTGAATGCTTTGTTAGCAAACTAACATTGATTGCAAACCCTGATTTAAAATAATATATAAGGAGAACTCTAGCTTTTCGAAAAACTAATCCCCACACACCTTTCTTGTGTGATACTTGTTTTCTCTAAGCTAGAGTCGATCTTCATTAACCCTTGAGTTTTCTCTTCAAATTCGGGTTTACGACTTAAAGACTTCATTGGGATTGTGAAGCCAGACCGATACTACTTTTCTTGTAGTTGTGTGATATGATATTGGTCTTTCTATCGTACGAGTATAATTGTAATAATTGGCTTGAGATTTCTATCTCCGATAGGCAAGATAAAAGTAGTCACAAACATCTTCGTCTCATTGTTTGTGATTCCTCAATAATCCTCTTCGCTACGTCAATTAAGTTTATTGTGAGGTGATTGATGAGACTGAGATGTTCTTCGGGAATATAAGCATGGTTTTATCGATTGGTTCCTGTTCACCTTGATTTATCAAAAGACGTAACAAAATTCATAGGTTTATTCATGGGAGACAAATTTATCTATTACCTGTATACTTTTCTGTGTGAGACAGATTTGTTTGCTAAAGTATTCGACTTTGGGTCATAGCAACTATTGGTTATGGGTGAGATCAGCTAAGGGAATCAAGTGCGTAGTATCCTACTGGGATCAGCGGCGTAGGAGCATAATTATACCTTGGATCATTGTGAGATTGGTTGGGATTCAACTACAGTCCAGACCGAAGTTAATTTGGAGTAGGCATGTCTATAGTGGATTAATATGGTGTATGTTTAATTTGGACTAGGTCTCGGGGTTTTTCTGCATTTGCGGTTTCCTCGTTAATAAAATTCTGGTGTCTATGTTATTTCTTTTCCGCATTATATTTTTATATAATTGAAATAATACAAGTTGCGCGTTGTTCAATCGATTAGAATATCCGACCTTATTGGTTGTTGATTTAAATCGATTGACACTTAGATATTGGTCTTTGGTACCATCCAAGTTATCTCTCTTTGATTAAACTCGTGAATCTTATTTGCTTGAGTAAATCAAATCGAGAGATTGAGATAATAACTCCTTGAGATATTTTCTATTGATTGAGTCTTGTTGGATCTCTAGAAAACAACTCGGAGTTGTCCATACAGATTGATAATCGAAATATTGGGTGAGGTTGTTAGACCCCCGCTTTTTCAATTGGTATCAGAGTAGGCAAACACGTTAAAGACCTTACAAGTCTGTGTTTGTGGAAATCTGAGTCTGTGGAGGGAATCTCTGTTGCGCATACCAAAATGTCTCCTAAAGCTTTTGACCATGTCTAGTATCTTGGAAACACCTCAAAGGATTATTCCTTAGTTGATTCTTCCAAATCCCGAGCTAGAAAGAACGTTCAATGTGATAATGACATTTCTTCCTCTCATGAGGCATGTGACACTGTGGCATAAGCAGAAAAGGAACTCACCAGAATTTCAAAACATACAGCTGAAGATATTGATTTTAATAATCATGATCATCTCATTGATGAATTTGAAAAGTTTCTTAATCGAGAACGTGATCTCTATAATATCATAAAGTCATTCTCTAAGAATATTGAGGAACTTCTTCAAGAAACTACTATACAGCAGGAAAAGATTAGTACTCTTGAGGAAGTTGTTAAAGAGGACTCAATTAGAGAAAAATGATTACTTGAGACTCATTCATCAGATCTAAACATACTTCGTGCTGAAAAAGAGAAACTATGTGCATCTCTTACTCTATCCCATGAACATTGTAAAACCTTGGAAAAGGAAAACTTTGTATTAAGAAGTGTTCTCCAGATGAAGATTGTGTCAAGAAAAGTTTGCATAACTTTCAATCTTCTCATATGGCTATGAAGTTTAAACAGGTGCCAGTTATTGCTTCTCCTCCGCGAACCTGTACCTTTTGTGGGAAACAGAATCACTATGCTATTCATTATTTTGCAAGAAGGAAACAAATTTCTAAGCTTCGTAATTTGCTTCTCTTCACTTTCAATGGAACAGAAAGTTAGTCGACTAAAAAAGTGAATCATATGCCCACAAGAAATCATAAATCTTATGAGAATGATCTCTACTCTAGATATCATCACAGGGATAAAGTTCTTTCTGGCAATTCTTTTTGCGGTATTAATAAGAACATTCCCTGTGCTTATAAGAATGTTTCTGATAAATCTAAATCTAAAAAATGAATTCCTATCTATTCTGATCCTCTTGAACCTATTACTAGAGGTCCTAGATTTAGTTCTAAGAAAAAGTCATCTGACGAATATGTGAAAAGCGCCATGCCTCGTCCTTCAGGGATATAGGTCAACCAAAGAAAGGCGAAAAGCACAAAAATCAAACTGTCTGATGATATGTACAACTCCTTTCTCAATGATCACAGTGGAACTTGCTTCCACCCAATCACCCGATTCTAGGTAATTGTTTCCTTGTTTCTAACTTGAGAGGTACAAGGAAAATAATTGAGAAATACTCAAGTATGTTGTATATTATTTCAGTTTGAATTTTTTGGGGGGCAGTCCGCAAACGCTCGTGACTTTCTTCCGTGAACTCTAAGGTTTTAAATTCACCCTTGGTCACGAACACATATATATTCTTATATTGTGTGTTATTGATCCCTAACTGTTATGAAGAGCTCTGCAAGATCTCAAGAAATTGTGTGTCTTGACATGGAGGAAGAAAATCGGGATCGTGAGTGATCGCTGTCGTATACGTCAAAAATAATTCACACTTTCTTACTACTCAAAATATAAAAATAGCAAGGGAAAGAAAGGATCGATCCTACAGAGAGGTCTTGGGTTGCCAATATATTTTCGGTTTCCTATAAATAACACGGGGGTTTTCTGATTTTTATGCAAATAATAAAAGTAAAAGAAAAAAAAGAAATAAATAAATAAATTCAAATAGAAGAGATATTGGTTAAGGATTCATCTTCATTCACAAACATGCTTTCAAAACAATAAGTTGAATTGATATTTAATCTCAACTTTTATCAATATCCCTAGGATACCTTGATCGCAAGAATATCCCGCAAATCTCCTTTTGTCATCAACAAACACATTAAAAGATGCGAGTATGAGATCTATCTAAGAGAACAACCTAACGTGTAAAAGCACTAATGTAATGACCCGTCCCTCCACCGATACTGTCCCCACTTAGCCACTGCGGATATCCGGCAGTGTGGGGTTTTCAACGGGCATCGCTGCGGTAATCCAGCAGAAACTTCCCGGATGGTCACCCATCCCTGGATTACTCCCGCCCGAGCACGCTTAACTGCAGAGTTTTCTGCCAACTCTCAGCCAATTATGCTGAAAATGCCTCGGTGTTAAGAAAGGACAAATCATTACTTATATTCCATTCGGCCAACCACTGCCGAAATCGGGGTATTACAATACCACCACCTTAAATTGGAGCCGTCCTCGGCTCCGGAATATATTTTTAATCCCAGATCTCCGACGTTCCCTGCCCCTCATGAGAAGCACCTGGACAATTCCCGCCAACAGACCTTCCCACCTCGGCGGCAGTGAACCGTCGTCGGCTCTGATACCATTTGTAATGACCCTTCTCTCCACCGATACTGTCCCCACTTAGCCACTGCGGATATCCGGCAGTGTGGGGTTTTCAATGGGCATCGCTGCGGTAATCCAGCAGAAACTTCCCGGATGGCCACCCATCCCTAGATTACTCCCGCCTGAGCACGCTTAACTGCAGAGTTTTCTGCCAACTCTGGAGCCAATTATGCTGAAAAGGCCTCGGTGTTAAGAAAGGACAAATCATTACTTATATTCCATTCGGCCAACCACTGCCGAAATCAGGGTATTACAACTAATCAAGTTTAATTCCGTAGATGCATTAAGTTTTATGAAATCAGGCCAATCAAAGCAATCGAACGTGGAAAGCGCACTAATTCAATTTAACAAAGGTCACGATTCACATATGATCATAAGAATATATCACTACAAACTATAATCATATTTATGCTACTTGTATTCAAGGATTATCACTTTTACGTATAATAAACCCTAAACTAGCAATAGATGTGATTAGAAGTTCTACCAATATGCAACTTGACAAAACAATCAATCAAATCATGTTATAATACGTCAATCATACAACTATATTTTCAGAGAATTGTGAACGATAAATATGAGACAAAACTAATATATTGAATCAAAGAATCATGCTTTATGAAATCCAACTATTCCATAACCAATAATAAAATTAAGCACTCATGCTCAAGGAGTTCATAACAAGAAGAAAGAGAAACCCTATCATGTTGTAAACCCTAGAAACAAAAGTAGTAGATAAGATATATGATATCCCAAAAATTGTAGAAAACTTCCTTTTTATAGCTTTTCTTCTTCCAAAATTAGGTTTTGTCTTCAAAGTCCATTAGTTGGAAATCCACCCGTCCCACAAGTGAGAGAAACCCGTTTAGAAAATATGTCCCAAAAACGCTCGCCGGAAAATTGTGTTTTTGGCCGAAAATTGGCCGACGGTCACCTGGAAATTCTTCTCCATCCATGGAATATTCCGTTTAGATTCTGTTATGTTTAACTGTTGACTAACGGTCCTTAACAGTTGACCGGGTCAAGGTCTGAGTGAGAACGAGTCATAACCGAGTCAGCTGGCTAACTCGGTTGACTGGTTTAGGCCTAACCTGTTGCAATCATTGAACAGGCCTGAGCTGCTCTCCAGCCATGATGGCCCTACTGCACACTTTGTACTTCACATCCAAGATGGTTGTTTTGCAACTCCATTTTATTGCAGCTGTAACTTCAAGACCTGGCACTTCAGTTCAGCTTTCCAGCCAACACCATTCCATGGCAGCACAGCATAGCCATTATCTCCACATCCAACCTCAAGAGTTCAACCACAGCATAATCAACTCCACTACAAGCTCTTATTAGCAACATCACCAGTTCATAAACCTCCACCCCTCATACCAACAGCTCCATATCATGCCTGCAACTGCAGCTGCATATCTTGCCTTTGTTGTGCCATTGTAACTGCAATTCTGCATCACAGCAAGCTATCTCAGTTTGCGATGTTACGGCCAAAATCAGTTCACCAGCTAACTCCTTAGCTTGTAACTCCATTTCATACCAAGAACCAACTTGAATTGCATCTCCACCTGTATCTTTACCTGCAACCCATGAACTTTTTCTACAAGACCATTCTCCATCTCAGAACCTTAACTCCTCCACCACCTGCTTGAACAGCTGCAATTTATTCCAATTCATGCTTGCACAACCCTTCTACAAGCACAACAATCACTCAATCTTCTCTGCAGCTTCAACTCTCATCAAAACCCATGGAAATCCACAGCAACAAATGGTCACCAGACCTTTTTACGAACACTTCTCATGCAATTTTCCAATAATGCATATATGGAACTTGTTGTTGTTTTTGAATCACTCTATCTCCTTCCCTGCAACATTCTAGCACAAACCCAATGTTCCCAAACATTCACAGGCTCCAATTTCTTCAAAATCAAACCACTCAACCATAAAACTCAATGACAGCAACCTCAAACCCATGAAACTCATCTGCTTTCCTTTCCACCCATCAATTCGATCTCTCCTCTCAATTTCAGTCAAACCCATGAAAATCAACATCTAGTTCTTCTCCGTTCTTCTTCATGTTCAAGTCTCATTTCACAATCAAACCCACAACCGATCTTAACCCAACTCTATTCATCAACACAGCTGTTAATTGCTTCATTATAGATCTTCAATTCCTCCACCACCGTCTTCAATCGAACGCAACATCAAAGTCAACGGAAACCCTAACTCTGCATTACCATAGCATAATCATTTCTTCCATTTCTATTTGCATCTCTTGTTCAACCAAGTTATCAATTCAAGCTGCAAACCCTACATCGATTCACAACGAACAACATGAACTTCTCGTCTCTGTTCTTCATAACCCTTTAATCATCACCACCGATCCCTTTTTATCAATTCTGCTCAATCTGCAATTAATCCTTCAGTTCACCACCATTCTCTCCCTGACTCACTCTTCATCTCAATATGAAATTTCTCTATTAATTTCTCGGAACCACAGCAGCAGTTCTCCTTCTTGGTTTCAGGTGAAACTAATGAGTGAGCCGCTTGATTTTAGGGCATATGTAATAGGATGGATTGAGACAAACCATAGTCTCAGATAAGGGTCACCCAAGTTGACATCCCCTTAACCTCAACTATCATGTGTTTAGCACTTCTCCAAATAGAGTTGCCCCTTAACCATTACCGGGCTCTAGATAGTATTCGCCTAGGAAATGACAGATTTTCCCTCTTTATGCTCAAAATGGATGTTTTCTCCTTCTTTTGCTCCATATGACTCCAAAGCACCTAATACACTTAAACTCACACATAAGATACATAATTCACACGAAAAATAGCAAAGAAAGTATAAATACTAAATATAAAATAAGGTGTTTTAGACACCTATCAGTGAGTCAATTCAAGAGCTGGTTCTGAAGAAGATGCTTGAAAGAAAGGATCATAATTCCTAGATTGATGATTCTATCAAGGATTTAACTCGTTCTCAGAATGATTCAATGGTAGAGTTTGCAAATCTTCAATTGCAAATAAACCAACTTTTATATGGTCAGGCCAGAATTCTTGCAAATCAGAACATTCTGATAAGGAATCAAAAGAAGCTCATCATGGACTGTGCCAAAGCTAGGTAGCTTGCTCGGGTAGTTGATCGCAAAGTTAGTGTTCCAACTTATGAACATGGTGTGTCTACAGTCAAAAGAATAAAGGAGATCATCGATACATTTTTTTATGGTTTCATTGAAAGATATGAAGTTCTTAATGAACTCTGATTTCCGTATGACTAGTAAATCTTCTATGATTTTTGTTTTATTGAGAATAATAACTAGTGTTTTGGAATAACAATGATTGTGATTACACATAGCTATATCCAATGATTTCATCTTCTTGTTTTTAGATTTATTGGTTTTAATTCTAAATTTGTTTGGAAGATGATGGTTGCAGTATTAATCTTTATGGTTTTATATATTGCAATATATTGATGGGATTTGTATGTTTACGTCCATGAACTTGATTATCCCATATTTTGTCAAAAGTAAAGTCATTCACGTATTGGTATGCAAATATTGATAAAGGAATGAATGGACTTTTGGCAAAACACAAAAGTTAAGCCTATATTGTCAATTGTTGATGTAAGATAGATTAAAATCTTTTGTGATTCAAGGATAAAGTCTGTAGTTGCAGGAAATCCTACACTACACCCTTAATAAGAATTCACAAAGATTAAGACATAATTTGAAGATAAAGAACAATATTTTTATTAATTTGATCCAGAAATAATTACAGGAAATATAAGAAATCAAGAATACAATCGCCTTCTCTAAGCTTTTCTTTTTCGTCACTCAAAAATTATCTCTCCCTCTCAAATCTATTGGTCTTCTATATATAGGGTAGTTACATAGTAGATGACAGCTAAGATGTCCTTTAATTTTGGATCTGGCCCACGAGATATTCGCAACATCTATAATATCTACTATCGCAGGTACTTTAACCCTCGCAGAATCACCATGCTCTCCTCGTGTTTTGGTTGTCATCATTTATTACGTCATTTATTAGATCATCCTGCAACACTTTCAATATGTTGTTAAAGAATCTCGCAGAATAACTTGCAGGAATGTTGTTTATCCTCGCAGGAACAATATAGTAGCGATATTATGGTCCTACATCTTTCCTCTTCTCATGTCTTTTCTGCGAAGAAGGAAAGATCTTGAGAACTAAAATGCCGCAGCTACTCGTTTTTTCATCTTCTTTTCCCGACAAGGTTCCACAAATTAAGTGTAACCTTCTACACGTGTCGAATATTCCATTCTTTACCGGTTACCCTTTTGTTATCCGGATAACATTCTTTCATCTATAAAAGGGGTATCCTAATAAAGAGATCACTTCTTTTTCTTCTATTTCTTCGTCTTCTTTATCTCCCTGTCTGCAACTTTTCTTTCTTCTATAACTCCTCCTGCTACTGTTTTAATGGAAGCCCCAAGGTATGTGTTCTTATCTGAACCGTGTTTATATTGTTTGTTCTTATCCTTCATTTGATTATTCTGTAATTCCCATATTGTATTTTCTTTTCAGTGAGAAAACATCGAATACTCGGTTTGTGGTTCAAAACCCTAACCCTAAAAATCCTCGAAAAAGGCTTGCTGAAAAGAAAAAGAGACATGCGGATGATAAGGTAATAAGAAACATTTATTTTCTGAATAACAATATTGTTTCCTTTGCTTCTTATCTAAATTATTATTCGCAGGGCGATGAAAATATTGTTAAACCTCCCAAGCAACCTCGCCATGTTTAAGCTATTAATGTTGACATTCATTTTCCCGATTTTACAACTGCGAGTCCTGCTTCTACACCTTCGCAAATTGAACCTTCATCCATTCCTTGTGAGAATATCAATACCGATATCCCCATTATCACTAATCCTCCAATAAATAAGGTTTCTGAAACTGTGGTAAATGAAGCTTCTTTTACTCCTTTTGTAGCTTCTCCAATAAAATTTGTTTCTTTCCCACCTGCTGCGAATGATTCAAACTTGCAACTCGCCACTATTGAAACTTCTTCTTTTGCATCTCATCCTTCTCCTAAAGAAATATCAATTGGAGTAGATGATGTTTTCCAAGTGTTGTCTGAGATTTTAGATGACGCTAGGAAGTCTTCTATTGATCCTGCTAAACAGGATGTTTGTATGACTTTAAGTAAATATTTTGGTTTTTTCCAATCTGCTTCGCAAGCATCCTTAGAAGGTAAAATTGATGCTCTGAAGAGAAGTCTCCATATTAAAACTTCAGAATGTGAAATTCTTGATCAAAGACTTCGCAACTCTTTATTGGACTGCGAGAATCTTCGCGACAAAAATGACGAGCTGAAAGTTAAGATTTTCCTGCCTCTGTTTTCTTTGTTTTTAGAAAAACATTATGTTTGATATGCTCAATTTCCTTCTATAAATTTGGTTTGCATATTTAGCTTCAAATCGGAATCGATTAATGAAGATATTTCAACGTGAATCTGCTGCTGAAGAAGCCCGCATTGAGAAAGAGTCTTGGATGGACCAATTCAATAGATTAGATATTCTTCATACATACTCAATTGATCAAATAGACAACCTTACTAATGAGAATAACCAATTAGTTCAAAGGAAATATTTTCTAAGTAGCGAAATCATTCGCCTTTCATATTCGTTAATTCAAGCTAACTTGGCGATGGAATCTTTATCAGATGAAAATGAGTCTTTGTCTCGGGAAAAACGTAGTTTTTCTAATATGATGGAGATCTCCTCGTAGCAATTGAGTATTCTTCAGAAAGTATGTGATAATCAAGAACAATCCCTTCGCTTACTAAAAGAGGAACTTAACGAAATAACCGAATCATCTGCCGCAGAAAAAGATAAACTTATCAAAGGTAGAACAGCTCTAAGTATAAAAGACAGCAAACTCAAAGAGCATTGTTCTCAACTGAAAGAATCTTGTTCCTCATTAACAAAAGAAAATACTTATCTCCTTTCTAAAGAAGAAAATATAAAATCTCGCTTGAAAGGTATAGTTGGGGATAAATTTGATGACGCCATGAATCAATGGGAGAATTGTTTCTTTAGACTAATTCAAAACATAACCTCGCAGAAGGAAGGTAGTTATTTTGACTGCCGTAATTGTTAATTCTTCCGCTACATCTCTCTTCTACATTTCTCGCAAAACCTTTGTCTAATATATTTCTTGTTTATTTATTTCTCTCGCAGAATCTGAAAAAAGTCTTCAGTCTACCATTTCTGATCTAACTGGGAAATTGGCTAAAATTTGCAAAGAAAATAAAGCGCTCACTAATCACCTTGTTGATCTTCGCGATCGAGCATAAAGAAAATATGACTATCTTGAATACTTCAAGAATATGGAAATTAGGAATCGCGATAAAGCTTTTCTTCGCGAGGCCCATATTAGCGCTGAAGTTCTTGTGAATAATATTCTGATATCATATTTTCTGCCTCCTACAAAAGTCAATCCTCTGGAAGTAGACGATGATGAAATTCCCATTCCTATTGATGAGGATTTAACATATCCCAGTGGTGAAGAATATATTTATCATGAGGACTCATCATAAGAAGAAAATCCTCCTAAAGAAACAGCTACTGGTGATGAAGCGATTACTGGTGAAAAATTGAATGAAGGAGAAGCTCGGGTTGAGAAGAATAATATTGTTGAAGAAGATAATACCGGCAAAGATAATGAAGCTGGCAAGACTAATCCTTAAATTTAATTCTTGTCTGTGTTATCTTTTATTTCTTTCTTTCGCGAGCAATATGTTTCTATGTAACCTTGACATCTACTTTAAAAATCAGTTAAACTCTTATTACTTTGAATATTCACAAGGAAGATAATGAAATTTTGTTTAAGAATTCCCATATTTACCCCTCATAATCTTCCTTGTAATGTTCAAATTTTTCCTGCAAAATAAATTAGTTAATTGGTACAATTATTCTATTGGTCTTATTATGCCTTCCTAATTAAAGGTCTTATTTCGCCAATGTTTTTGTTTCCGCGACAAAATCGCAGGACGTTCTTACATTTGCATGTAACAACCCATTGATCTTTCCTTAACTTTATTCTTTCATTATTCTGCGACAATATGACAAGTCTAAGTTCCCTTGCGAGAACAAAGTCTCATGGCATTGCCGTCTTGTGATGAAATCGAAGGACGTCTTTACACTTTCATGTAAAAACCCATTGATATCATCTTAACTTTGTCTTATGGATTGTTGCCTCTTTATAATATTTATCACGCGACAATATGACAGGCTTAAATGTTCTTGCGAACATAAAGCCCCATGACATTGCCGTCTTAAGACACTTATCATCTCCCTAATGGAGGGTGCCGCCCTTATCTTCCCCCTGGTTGCCCCTTCAAGGAGACGTACTTCTGCCATACAAGACTAGATCCTCCCATCCAGTCCTAGCAACAACCAGTTGTTTTCGCAGCCTCTTATCCTTTATGCCTATATGGCTTATAGTTACGAGACTGCACCCTAAGTAGGGTTTCTTCAGGCCGAGTTCATCATAGCCAAGACTTTCCAAGAATGGCCATGGTAGTTTCATACGCCCCGGGCACCTTTGGCTCAACCGTGTACCTCGGCGCCTTGGTCATACTCTGCACTCCTTATGAGAGACTCTAGGTCGTCCAACCAGGGTATAACCTTATATAGTTGGAAATCCAAGTTACCTCTCCTGGATAGGTTTTCTATAACCCCAATATCCATGACTCGGGTTCCAGCAACGGTATAACCTTTCGATGAATCATGCAAAGATATGCCCCCTCATATGACGTACTTTAGGTCTTACATTTTACTCTTGCGAAATTGTATTTGGGGTGTACGCCATAAAGTTTTGTCCCGTTCTTATGTTTCTTAAGCGAATTTCGCCATCTTTATAATTCTTAATAATCTCGCAGTTATAGCAAAAATTTCTTTCATTTATTCCTGCTTTGTTTCATTAAATCATCTAGCCTCTCATAAATGGCTATTGGTAATATCTTTTCATATATAGTCTGTTCCATGGTCTGCCAAGTCTTTGACCAACATCTCTACCTTCAGGATCCATTAGTTTGTATGCCCCTGTACCAACTATCTCTTTGATGACATATGGTCCATCCCATTTTCTCACCAATTTTCCACCCTTTTCTCGCTGATATTCAGGTGTTTCTCGCAGCACCAGATCACCCGGCTGGAGTTCTCGCTGTTTAACACGTTTGTTGTACTCGCGAGATAATCTGTGCTGATAATTTTCCATATGTTGTAATGCTTTCTCTCTCTTCTCTTCTAATTCATCAAGTTATCTTAAAATAATACTAGTATTGAGATTCTTCTCCCAAACTTCCCTTTTTGTTGTAGGAATAGCAACTTCTGTTGGTAGTACTGCTTCAACACCATATGTTAAACAAAAAGGTGACATTACGGTTGCCTCTCTCCTGGTTGTATTGTAAGCCCAGACTGCATTATGTACTTTTTCACACCATGCTATGTGGTACCCTTCTAATTTCTTTTTTAAGATATCTGCGATTGTCTTATTAGTCGCTTCAGCCTGACCATTAGCTTGTGGGTACAAAGGAGTAGATTTTCCACATCTTATCTTAAATGCATTGAGTAGTTATTCTATATTTTGTCCTTCAAATTGTTTTCCATTATCAGAAACCAACTGTGATGGAATTCCAAATCTGCAGATGATATTTTCAAAGATGAATGTAAATATATCCTTATCGCGAATGTGTTGTACTGCTTTTACCTCTGCCCATTTTGTGAAGTAATCTGTCGCGACAATTAAGTATCTCTTCTTCCCTAAACCTGGTACAAAGGGTCCCACAATATCTAAGCCCCATTTTCCAAAAGTCCACACACTTTTTGAAGATGATAATGGTGCCCCTGGTACATGTATCCTCTTTCCATATCGCTGGCAATCTTCACAACGTTTTGATAATTATTTTGCATCCTCATGCATACATGGCAAATAATAGCCTTGCATTTTTGTTCTATAAGCCAAAGATCTTCCTCCGCTATGATTACCAGCATCACCGCTATGCAACATTTTTAATATTTTTTCTCCTTCTTCCCGTGTCAAACATCTAAGTAATGGCCCATTAAAAGATTTTCGATACAATATCCCATCCCTTAATTCATAATTTGTTGCACGACTTTTTAATTTGTGTGCTTCTAATATATTTCTTGGTGTTCTCCTCTCGCCAAATATGCATGAAGTTCTACTCGCCAATCTATAATATCTCTTTTTGGTTCTTCCTTGCCATTTTCTATCATCATTACATCTATTTCTTCTTCTTCTTCTTTATTGACTGAAGGCGATATAAGTGTTTGAATTTTTATGCATCTCGCAGCTGGGTTTGTAATCATACTTGATATGAACGCAAAAGTATCTGCGAGTCTATTATCTTTTCTTCAACAAGTTTCTTGTACTTCTTCAGAGATGGTTCATTCATTGTGTACTCTCCTTTTATCTGGAGAATAACCAATTGCGAGCCACTGGTAATCCTTGAGTTCTCCAATTTTATCTCTATGATGAACTTTAGAGCATGTACCAAAGCTTCATGTTCTGTCTCATTATTAGTGGATGTGAAATCCAAGCGAAATGAGAAAGCCATTTTTTCTCCTTCTGGCGAGATAAAGATCACTCCAATTCCATTTCCTTCCCCATTTGATGATCCATCCACCAATATTTCCCACATGTTCGGTTCCTTTAACAGATCTTTTGGATCTCCATGTTCTTCTTCTATCTCCATCATCTCCTCCACAGATTCATCATCTTCTAGAGGAAACTCCGCTAAAAAATCTGCTACAACCTATGGTTTTGGCGAGGATAGAACTTCATATTTGATTTCAAAGTGCCCTACTTGTGCATTTCATCTCTCAGCCCTGTCAGACCTTTTTGAATTCTTCATTACTGATTCAATTGGTACCTTTGTTAACACCTTTATATTGTGTGCTTGAAAGTAAATACGAAGCTTAAATATTGCATAAACCAATGCCAAGATTAGCTTTTCAATCTTTGAATAATTTTTCTCTGTAGAATTAAATGTTTTACTGATGTAGTAAATTGGTTTTTCTACCCCTGCATCTATTCACAATAACACTGCGCTTAAGGTGTGCGATGTTGTCGCAAGATAAATCAATAATTCTTCTCCCAGCTCCGCTTTCTGTAAAATAGATATGTTCATTAGATATTCTTTAACTCCTTGAAAAGCCTTCTCACTTTCATCTTTCCACTTGAATTCTGTACCCTTCCTGAGTATATTGAAAAAATGCTTGCATTTATCTGAAGATCGCGAAATAAATCTTCCTAGTGAGGCTAAGAGCCCATTCAACTTCTGTACATCTTTCACCGTCGCTGGCGTTGGCATATCGCGAATTGCATGTACTTTTTCTGGATCAACTTGAATTCCTTCTTTTGATACGATATAACCTAAAAAATTCCCTGATGCTACTCCAAAAATGCATTTCTCAGGATTCACCTTGATGTTAAAGAGTCGCATTTGATCAAAAATCTCCTTCAAATCTTGCACATGATTCTTAGCTTCTTTACTCTTTATTAACATGTCATCTACGTACACCTCTAATGTTTTGTGTATCCACTTTGTGAATACCTTCTCCACCATTCTTTGATACGTTGCACCAGCATTTCGCAACCCAAATGGCATTTTTGTGTAACAATATAATCCTATTGGAGCAAAAAATGCAGTGTGCTCTTGATATTCTTTAGCAAGAGGGATATGATTATATCCTTTATACCCGTCCAATGAAGATATTATATCATTTTCTGCTGCTGATTCGACCATTTGTGGAATATCCGGTAATGGGAGCTATCTTTAGGACAAGCTTTGTTTAAGTCAGTAAAATCTATGCAAATTCTTATCCCTTTATTCTTCTTTGGAACCACTACCATATTTGCGATCCACTCCGGGTATTTGGATTGTATTATAATCCATGCGTCAAGCATCTTATGCAACTCTTATTCTAATTTGGAATGATAAGTGGTCGCAATCTTTCTTATTCTTTGTTTGAATGGTCTGACATCTTTGTTAATCTCTAACCTATGGCATGCAACAGATGGATCTATTCCAGGCATCTCATCCATACTCCATGCGAAGATATCTTTGTATTCTCGCAAGAGGTTTATAGTTTGATCTTCTTCATCTGCATCCATTTTAGTTCCAATTTTCAGCATTTTTGGTTCTTCCTCACTACCAATATTTACTTATTTTGTTGGCTCTGCTGCAGTGTAGTTGGCTTCAGGATCTCTCATTGGTGTTGGGTTTTTCATAACTCTCGCAGGTTTATCTTTGTCTTGCGAAATTTCGCCAGGTATTCCCTTCCCTTCTTGTGCCCTTACCATGTAGACCTTGAATTCTTCTTATTTCTTTACTTCTTTTGCCAATTTTCTGCGAGATTTTCGCAATTCTATTCGTCCTTCATAATTCTTCACTTCAATTTGAAAGCATAACTTTGCATGATCTGTATCTCCTCTAATCTCGCCAATTCCACTGGCATAGGAAATTTGATACACTGATGTAACGTTGATGCTATAGCCTTAATTGTGTGTATCCATGGTCATCCCAATAACATGTTATATGGTGATTCTATATCTACCACACACAACGTTACTCGCGTTTCTATTTCGCCTAATGGAATTTGCACCACTATCTCGCCTTTAGGTTTTGTTAAATATTTTCCAAGGCCATGAATATGATAAGTTGAACAAGACATCTCTTCATCCTTATATCCCATTTTCTTAAAGGTATGATAGAATATTATGTCCACGGAGCTTCCTGCATCCACCAAAGTTCTATTTACAGCCCATTCTTCCACAGATCCTATTGATTTTCTATTTTTCATTGATAAAACAGGTACTGTGATCACCAAAGGAGATGTATGATTTAAATTTTCTATTGGTATTTCTGCTGCTGTAAATGTAATTTTTTGCTTTTCCCAATCCTTTATAGGTAATACCTTCTCCACCATCATAATTTTCTTCCCTTCAAAATCTCTTTTGTGTATCCTTCCCCTCATATTTTCATGAAACTTGTTGATCATTGCTCTTGTTATCATATTACACTCTAATTCCCTATAATTTTCCCTGACTCTGCTCATTTTTTCTTCATCCATTTCATCATTTTGTTCAATCATCTCATTTTAATCTTTGAATTATCCTTATCTCCAATCTTACCTTTTCAATGATTTTCTTCCACTCAATCCCTGTTTCGGGCGCCAAAATGTTGTTGCAGGAAATCCTACACTACACCCTTAGTAAGAATTCACAAATATTAAGACATAATTTGAAGATAAAGAACAATATTTTTATTAATTTGATCCAGAAAGAATTACATGAAATATAAGAAATCAAGAATACAACCGCCTTCTCTAAGCTTTTCTCTCTCCTCAAGATTTTCTCGTCACTCAAAAATTATCTCTCCCTCTCAAATCTACTGGTTCCTATATATAGGGTAGTTACATAGTAGATGACAGCTAAACTTTCCTTTAATTTCGGATCTGGCCCACGAGATATTCGCAATAACTATAATATCCACTCTCGCAGGTACTTTAACCCTCGCAGAATCACCACACTCTCCTCGTGTTTTGGTTGTCATCATTCATTACGTCATTTATTAGATCATCCTGCAACACTTTCAGTATGTTATTAAAGAATCTCGCAGAATAACTCGCAGGAATGTCGTTTATCCTCGCAAGAACAATATAGTAGCGATATTCTGGTCCTACAAAGTCTATTATGTCACTTTGTGATGGAAAAAATAGAATAAGTCCTTGTTTTGTTATCCATGGTATAGAGCTTAATTGTTCTATATTATTATGTATTACCGTGAAGGTTCCATTGTGTATCTCATGTTGAGCACGATACAACTAAGTTGATTTATTATTGGCATGGTTGGTTATTCCAAGAGATGCTATATGTTGAGCATTAAAAACTAAGTTAATCAACTTTTGTGGTTATTTAGTTTGTATTCCATGAGTTCTCTCATGTTGAGTACATTTACGGTTAAGGTTGTCATTTCCTATAATAATCTTAGTCGGGGTTCCATAATCTCTTATATTGAGCCCAAATGAACTAAATCAATCATCTTGTGTGATTATTTAGTTAGCACTCCAAAGATTTTTCTCATGTCGAGTGTGGACAATTAAATTGATTACTTTGTGATTAGTTTAATTGTGTAATCCGGTTAGAACATTTATGAGTTCTCTTGTGAATAATCTAATCGATGAATTAAATCTCCATGAATTTACTTGTGTTGAGCATATTTAGTCAAATTAATCTTGGTTCGCTTTGGTTAATATGATTGAATATTTTGGATTCCAAATTCATACTTGTATGCAATTTTTTGAGTCTAAAGAAATCCTTCTTTTCTCTTGAAATTAAGGTCGCTCTTGTTGTTCCTTAGGGAATGACATCTTATGGGGGAGAGTTCTTTTGAACTTGCGCTTAATTTCCAAATCTTTGTGGGGAGTGCGGTTGTGGAATATTTAGGGGTTATCTTGTATCTTTACAAACTTCTTGATGAATGCATTTAGCCTCGGCTTTATGATTGCATCTAAACAAGATGATAGAACATTTACCTTTGGTCATGAAATGTCTCTTACGGAAATTTCATTAGGATCCCGTTCTTGTACCTTTGCCAATTTTATTGACAAAAAGGGGGAGAATTAATTGTAGTTCACACTACAAATACATATGGTTTTCAGACCATTATGTAAGGGGGAGTGGTTTCCATGTGAGATGGAGTATTGACTAAGGGGTAGTGAAGTATCACCATAGTATTGTTGTTGAAGTTGTGATGCAATTGGACTTTGACGCTGTGTAATAATACTATGACACTGTATAACAATGAATGAGAACCAATGCTTTTCTCATTGTTATAGCTACGGATTTTCAACATCGATGATACTAAACTTACAACCTTTGGGATCATTGGACTACTTGGAAGTGATGAAGATTTCGAGTATTGTTGAATATTAGGCATGTGGAATAGGAGCTACAAAGTTTATTTATATAATTTTTGTATTTCATCTGTATTAATAGTTTTGCCACTAAAATTGACAAAGGGAGAGATTGTTAGAGCACTTCTCGGTCAAACTCGCATGCGTTGCTATCTCAAGCATGTTTGTCAATCTTAGTGATCAAAACTATATAGTGTTGATTTCTAGTCTACAATAGCTAAGGTCTCGGACTAGGATAGAAAGTGTAGTTGATCTCAAGAACTCCATGGCGATCATCATACAAGACGAAGAAGGACTACTCAAGGAACTAGCGGATCTTCATCGACAAAAAGGTATGTGGAGACTTGAACTTATCTACCACTCAAAAGTCTATCTATTATATCTCCTATCTTGAGACAAAAGTTGTTTTACTATATAGACTAAGAATATGCACATGTGACATTTCAAATTGAGTATATCTCGCTTATTTATTTCTTGAAATGGGTGTTGGTAAAGCTTTCGCTTTAGCCAAGTTCATCTTTTCCTAGTGACGAAAGTCATGTTATGTTTCAATCACTTTGGAAATTGCTCTAACGAAAACTAGTTCGTGAATAATAACTATATGGCGTCCTCTAAGAATGTTTCAATGACTATATAACCATTGCGGGATATAAACATTGTTGTGGAAACACATATATGTGTAAGTCCTTAGCACTTGAACCGAAGTTTGCGAACTTTGTTGATCAAGTGGAACCGGAACGTGAGCAGCAACTCAGTCCGCGAACTGGCGTAGTTCTCGAACCCGAGAATTTTTGCTGAAGTTGTAGCTCATGTGCAGTCCGCGAACTGATGGAATCTCTCGAACCGTGGCTTCAAACGGTTAGCTTGAGTCCGCGAACTCAAGATATTATGTCTGAAAACGTTGTTCGTGACCTTATTCTAAATTACTAATGAATGCTTTTGCAAATCGTGGCTTTATAGTTCATGATTAATGATTCGAGTGAATCACATCTTTTTTGATTCAATTGTGTCTCTTGTAGTACTTGAGATCTCATAGCAATTGAACAACTCTCTAACTAGTTCATTTGAGTCATTTGGACTAGTTATGGTGAAGAAGAATATGGTTGATATGAAAGTTATCATTTGGCTAACCATTTGGTTGACTAATATTGAACCAACCATTGTACACGTTTGGGTACGGTTACACAAACCCAAAACGTCAAGTACATGTGTGTATGGCAAGCTAAGTTTTTGATCTAACGGTTGAGAGATATTATCTTGTATCTAATCAGGTTTTCATCTAACGGTGAATATTGAATGCTTT
Organism: Papaver bracteatum; assembly: GCA_023529315.1. Lineage (NCBI taxonomy): Eukaryota > Viridiplantae > Streptophyta > Magnoliopsida > Ranunculales > Papaveraceae > Papaver > Papaver bracteatum. The sequence goes on from JAJJWX010003990.1 coordinate 306,112, forward strand.
GTTACCAAGCTAACATTGATTGCAAACCCTGATTTGAAAGACTATATAAGGAGAACTCTAGATATTGGAAAAACTAATCCCCACACACCTTTCTTGTGTGATACTAGTTTTCTCTAAGATAGAGTCAATCTTTATTAACCCTTGAGTTTTCTCACTAAATTCGGGTTAACGACATAAAGATTTCATTGGGATTGTGAAGCCATACCGATACTACTTTTCTTGTAGTTGTGTGATCTGATCTTGCTCTTTCTATCATACGAGTACAATTGTAATAATTGTCTTGAGATTTCTATCTCCGATAGGCAAGATAAAAGTAGTCACAAATATCTTCGTCTCATTGTTTGTGATTCCTCAATAATCTTCTTCGCTGCGTCGATTAGGTTTATTGTGAGGTGATTGATGAAACTGAGCTGTTCTTCGGGAATATAAGTATGGTTTTATCGATTGGTTCCTGTTTAACTTGATTTATCAAAATATGGAACAAAACTCATAGGTTTATTCGTGGGAGATGAATTTATCTATTACATGTAGACTTTTCAGTGTGAGACAATTTTTTTTGCTAAAGTCTTCGACTTTGGTCGTAGCAACTCTTGGTTGTGGGTGAGATCAGCTAAGGGAATCAAGTATGCAGTATCCTACTGGGATCAGAGGTGTAGGAGCATAATTGTACCTTGGATCAGTGTGAGATTGGTTGGGGTTCAACTACAGTCCATACCGAAGTTAATTTGGAGTAGGCAAGTGTCTGTAGCGGCTTGATACAATGTATGTTTAATCTGGACTAGGTCCCGGGGTTTTTCAGTATTTGCGGTTTCCACGTTAACAAAATTCTGGTATCTGTGTTATTTATTTTCCGCGTTATATTTTTATATAATTGAAATAATACAGGTTGTGCGTTATTCAATAGATTAGAATATCCGACCTTATTGGTTGTTGATTTAAATCGATTGACACTTGGATATTGGTCTTTGTTACCATCCAAGTTATCTCTCTTTGTTTAGACTTGTGAATCTTATTTGCTTGAGTAAATCAAATCGAGGGATTGAGATAATAACTCCTTGAGATATTTTCTATTGATTGAGTCTTTTTGATTCTCTAGAAAACAACTTGTCCATACAGATTGTTAATCAAAATATTGGGTGAGGTTGTTAGACCCCCGCTTTTTCACAACGCACAAACTGTATTATTTTAATTATATAACAAAATATAATGCGGAAAATAAATAACACAGACACCAGAATTTTGTTAACGAGGAAACCACAAATGCAGAAAAACCCCGGGACCTAGTCCAGATTAAACATACACTGTATTAAGCCGCTACAGACACTAGCCTACTCCAAATTATCTTCAATCAGGACTGTAGTTGAACCCCAATCAATCTCACACTAATCCAAGGTACAGTTATACTCCTACGCCTATGATCCCAAAGTCGAAGACTTTAATAAACAAATTTGTCTCACACAGAAAAGTCTACAAGATAGATAAATTCATCTCCCACGAATAAACCAATGAGTTTTGTTCCGTCTTTTGATAAATCAAGGTGAACAGGAACCAATCAATAAAACCAGACTTATAATCCCGAAGAACAGCTCAGTTTTATTAATTACCTCACAATAAACTTAATCGATGCAGCGAAGAAGATTATTGAGGAATCACAAATGATGAGACGAAGATGTTTGTGATTAATTTTATATCTTGCCTATCAGAGGAATTAATCTCAAGCCAATTATTACAATTGTACTTGTACGATATAAATAGCAAGATCAGGTTACACAACTATAAGAAAAGTAGTATCGGCCTGGCTTCACAATCCCAATGAAGTCTTTAAGCCGTTAACCTGGTTTTAGAAGAAGAAAACCAAAGGTTAAAGGAGAATCGACTCTATCTTAGCAAACTAGTATCACACAGAATGTGTGGGGATTAGGTTTCCCAGTTGCTAGAGTTCTCCCTTATATAGTCTTTTAAATCAGGGTTTGCAATCAATGTTAGCTTGGTAACAAAGCATTCAATATTCACCGTTAGATAAAAACCTGATTAGATTCAAGCAAATATTTCTCAACCGTTAGATCAAAACCTTAGCTTGTCATACACACATGTTCTTGATGATTTTGGGTTTGTGTAACCATACCCAAACGTGTGCAATAGTTGGTTCAATACTAGTTAACCAAATGGTTATCCAAATGATAACTTTCATATCAACCATATTCTTCTTCACCATAACTAGTCCAAATGATTCAAATGAACTAGTTAGAGAGTTGTTCAATTGCTATGAGATCTCATTTACTACACAAGACACAATTGAAGCAAAAACGATAAGATTCACTCGAATAGATTCATGAACTATAAAGTCATGGTTTGCAATAGCATTCCTTAGTTTATAAAGATAAGTTCACAAATATTGTTTTTAGACATAACCTCTTAAGTTCGCGGACTGGGTTCACGGACTCAAGTTAACCGGTTGGAGTTCACAAACTCCAGCAGAAATTCTAGGGTTCGAGAACTTCCGTCAGTTCATGGACTGAGTTCGCGGACTGAAACCGAGCTACAACTCCAGCAGAAAATCTCGATTCGAGAAATACGCATGTTCGTGGACTATGCACGTTCGCGGACTGAGTTGGATGCTCAAGTTTCGGTTTTACTTGATCAACAAAGTTTGCAAACTTCGGTTCAAATGCTAAGGACTTATACATATATGTGTTACCACAACAATGTTTATATCCCCTAATGGTTATATTGTCTAAACTCTCATTTCAATCATTAAAACATTCTCAGAGGGCGTTTTATAATTGTTATTCACAAACTATTTTTCGTCAGAGCGATTTCCAAAATGATTGAAACGTAACATGAATTTCGTCACTAGGTAAAGATGAACTTGGCTAAAGCGAAAGCTTTACCAACACATATTTCGAGAAATAGATAAGCGAGATATACTCAGCTCGAAATATCACATGTGTATATTCTTAGTTTATATAGTAATACGACTTTTGTCTCAAGATAGGAGATATAGTAGATAGACTTTTGAGTGATAGATAAGTTCAAGTCTCCACATACCTTTTAGTCGATGAAGATCCACTGGTTCCTTGAGTAGTCCTTTGTCTTTTATGATGATTCCCATGGAGTTCTTGAGCTCAACTACACTTTTTATCCTAGTCCGAGACCTTAGCTATAGTAGACTAGAAATCAAGACTTTATAGTTTTGATCACTAACATTGACAAACATGCTTGAGATATCAACGCATGCGAGTTCGAGCGAGCAATGCTCTAATAATCTCCCCCTTTGTCAATTTTAGTGGCAAAACTATTAATACATATGAAATACAAAAAATATATAAATAAACTTTGTAGCTCCTATTCCGCATGTCTAATCTTCAACAGTACTCGAAATCTTCGTCACTTCCAAGTAGTCTAATGATCCCAAAGGTTGTAAGTTTAGCATCATCATTGTTGGAAATTTGTAGCTATAATAATAAGAAAAGCATCGATTCTCAATCATTGTTATACAGTGTCATAATATTATTACACAACGTCAAAGTCCAATTGCATCACAACTTCAACAACAATACTATGGTGATACTTCACTCCCCCTTAGTCAATACTCATCTCACATGGAAACCACTCCCCCTTACATAATGATCAGAAAACCATATGTATTTGTAGTGTGAACTACATATAAATTCTCCCACTTTTTGTCAATAAAATTGGCAAAGGTACAAGAACGGGATCCTAATAAAATTTTCTTAAGAGACATTTCATGACCAAAGGTAAATGTATATCATCTTGTTTAGATGCAATCATAAAGCCGAAGCTAAATGCATTCATCAAGGAGTTTATAAAGATGCAAGATAACCCCTATAATATTCCACAGCCGCACTCCCCACAAAGATTTGGCAACTAAGCACAAGTTCAAAAGAACTCTCCCCCATAATATGTCATTCCCAAATGAACAACAAGAGCGACCTTAATTTCAAGAGAAAAGAAGGATTTTCCTTTAGACTCAACAAATTACATACAAGTATGAATTTGGAATCCAACAAGAAATATTCAATCATATTAACCAAAGCGAACCAAGATTAATTTGACTAAATATGCTCGACATAAGTAAACTTATGGAGACTTAATAAATCAATTAGATTAATCACAAGAAAACTCGCAAATAATCTAATTTCCATACTCAGACAAACTAATTACAAAAGTAATCAATTTAATTGGTCGCACTCGACATAATAAATTTTATAGAGGAATGACTAAGTTAATCACGAATAACCAACCCAGCCGAAGAGATGCTCAAACATAAGAAGACTTATGGAGGGATAACTAAATAATCACACAAGATGATTTATTTAGTCCAAAATGTTCAACATAAAGTACCCTACGGAACAACAACTAAGCTAATCACAAAGAAATCAATCAACTTTTGTTGTTTTAATGCTCAACATAAGACACTTCATGGAACAACACAGTATTTACACAAAATGTGGATCGGAGGATCGACCTTATACCGTGAAATAAGCAAGGATTCATTCTATGTTTCCATCACCATTTGCAAAATGACACACAATAGACATAATCCTTGAATCACAAAATATTTTAACCTATCTTGCATCAATAATTTACAATATAGGCTTAACATTTGTGTTTGTCAAAAGTCTATTCATCCTTTTATCAATATTTTCATATCTATATTATAAGGGACAATGGTGTTTTTACCCATCGACGGCTATCTACATTTCAGACACATAAAGAACGGTCTAGATTTAAGTATTTCAATCTACATTTCTAGCATATAAAGAAGGGTTGAGATTGAGCCACATATTTAAGATTTTCAATCTAAATTTTTAGCATACAATATCATTTATTAGGGAGTTAATTTTCCCATTTAATATAAAACCATTACTTTTATTCTAAATTAAATGCCTCTACATTTTAGCATACAATATCATTTATTTGGGAGTTACTTTTCCCACTTAATGTAAAACCATTACTCTTATTCTAAATTAAATTCCCTTTAACTTAATCTCTTTCATAATAAAAACTATGATTGTAACAAAAATATTCAAAAATTCAAAAATATGATTGTTCTATATTCATTTCTACTCTTATATTAGGTTTCCTAAAACCCATATCATTTAATCTTTTTTTTTTGTCCAATACAAACCTTGAAATTACATCTCTTCATATTTGTAACATTTGGATGATTTACAAAAAGAGTATTTGTTTATCTTAAATTTGAGACAACAAAAATGGATATATATATATATATATATATATATATATATATATGCAGTTGCCAAAAATGGTTATTCTCTTAGCAGATGTTCTTAATTTGTTTATACATAGTCAACCATCTTGCTAATACTTCTTTTCGATTCAATTTAAAGTGGATTTAACTTTTACATCTTTTAGTTAAATTGATGATTGAAGACTCGAGGTAGTGGCCACCTTCATCTCAAGTATTTTTTTTGTCTCTCATTGTGAGTTTCCACAGATGCTACGGTACATTACTATATCCATTATTTTCCGTCCAATTTATATATCATGCATTTTTCTATATTTTAAGGGACAATGGTATTTTTCCACTTGGACGGTTATCTACATTTGGGACACATAAAGGCGGTCTAGATTTAAGTCTTTCAATCTATATTTCTAGCATATAAAGAAGGGTTGAGATTGAGCCAGATATTTAAGATTTTTTATCTACATTTTTATCATAACAATATCTTTTTGTGGGATGTGTCACTGTATTTTTATGTCAAGATTCCATAAATTGTCATTCCATGTATTCTATCATTCGCGTGGATGAAGGAGTTTTGGTATATCATAAAGGTACAAGTATATTTGTTTCCATGGGATGTGGTTCATATGCACATCTTTGATTACCGTGAACAAATTGTCAATTTTTCTAAATGGTTTTAGAGAGCTTAGTGCATAGGAACCCATCTTTGATTGCCGTGAACAAATTATCAATTTCTCTAAATGGTTTAAGAGAGCTAAGTACATCTAAAGATACCAACTAATACTTAGATCCTTCACCTATATTTTACTCTGTAAATATATCTTCTAATATTTGAGTTTTTTCTGTTCATTGAAGATATCAACTAACCAAACTATATATAGCTAGCTTACACTTTGTAGAAGTCGATTTAAGAAATATTTTAATATTTAATTTCATGTCCATTTTGTCCTACAAAATTACTCCCTGTGTCCAAATTTTTACTTGCCTAAATTGAGTTTTTTTTAGCAAATTTGTACCAAAAAATTTCTATATTTCCAATTAAATTTTTTAATTATCAAAAAATAAACAAAAATTAGGATGTCAAAATTTGTATATGAAACAAGTAATTTGGAAGATTGATGGTATATGTGGAAGTAATTTGAATTTCTTTCAAGTTTTTGCAAAATCAAATTTAGGCAAGTAAACTTGGACGGAGGGAGTATAAAATTATGGCAATTTTAGGTCTCCTCTGCACTCTTAGGTCAAGGTGTTTCAACGTCTCATACCATTGCCATTTAGATTGGGTTTCTAATTTACTTTTAGATCTCAAACACATATGCAAATAAAGAGAAACTCTCCAATGTATCATGTATTTATTCATGTATCATTGAAGACATATTTTCTTAACGATTTTTGTTGAATTTTACGGGCATAATTTACCTAGACATTGTAAACCGAATTTAAAAAGCCTACTATAATTGGAACACGTTTTAGGTTTAACAGTTGTTCATTACGAATAGTTACTAGCATATTACACTAATTTTCTTCACATGTTACACTGATAAACCCAAATAACAATGGTGGAAAAAGGTTTAATTGCCAATTCCATTGCTGATAGATCGATCATCAGATCCATCATAACTAACAACAAATGCTATAAAGTAATATACATGATACAAATTCATAGTATTGCGAAATCGTCACAATAAAGATGTGTTATTCCACATTGAACTCCTAAGGAGTATAATCTCCAATAATATAACTAATCAAACAAGTGAAGCAAACATTCTGAAGAACCAAAGCCCATGCCGTTATGACACGGGTCATATCCTAATAAAATTTATAAAACCTATTGTATATATATATATCAATAAAATTACTCTTTGTTGTATATATATATATATCAATGTACATCAATGTATGGACATCCTAATCACCATTTAATAAGAAACCGCTCCCGCTGATGTTAGTAATATCCACCAAAGCTTCAAATTCAGTTTAAGAAAGATTATCATTCCCCCATATTTCACACTCTCAGCTCATGGTATTCTCCCAAGAAAAAAAAACATAAAACCAACACCAAAACAACCCATACCCCCGTGCAGTTACGGCACGGGTCATATCCTAGTCAATTCACGAGCGACTTTACTTTTGACAAAATATGGGACAATCAATTTCATGCACGTAAACACACATATCCCATCAAAATATTGCAATATATGAAATCAAAATATTAATACTACAACCATCATCTTCCAAACACAATAAATCTAAAAACAAGAAGATGAAAAACATTGGATATAGCTATGTGTAATCACAATAATGGCTATTCCAAAACACTAGTTATTATTCTAAACAAAAGAGAAAAAATGAAGATTTACTAGTTGTAATAAACTCGATTTGCAACTAAAGATCGAACAATAGTAAGTTCATCAAATACTTTCTTCAGTTCATTCTTTAGAAACTCAAGATTCCTTGTTGCTATTCCAAGTTGTTCACGAACGACTTCAAAATCACAAAGAAGATTTCCTACCAATTGTGAGGATATCTGAACTGGTAGGTTGTTTTCATGATCAATAGCCTGAAGACAGATTATGAAAACAGGGTCTTCATGAAACTCAATAGCCTTCTCCTCCATAATCACCTCTTTGTTTCTTCTCTCAATTGTGCTAAGAATCCAGTAGAATCTTTTTATCCTTACAGAAAAAAGTGTCAAATAATAACATATATAAGGGGGTTCATATAAAACCCTAGGCACAAGGATGTCCGTGCGGTTCATGTGACCAAAACAAGGAGGACCAAGCAAATGAGGAGGAAAAGTTCAACAAGTGGTCATACATGACCAAAACAAGGAGGACCAAGCAAATGAGGAGGAAAAGTTCAACAAGAAATTCTTTCAAAAACATTAGAACATCCTTCAAAAAAAAACCTCAAAATAAATTTTGAGACACATACACCTTTGAAAGCTTTCTCAAGATACTTTCTTGAGAACATAGAGCATCCTTCTTGTTCTAAAGAAGAATGCTACAAAAAGTAGTCAAGGTGTATTAAGATGATCATTTTGCTCATCATTGCTGACTTATCCTTTTTCTCCTTTACAGGAATGTAAAGACAAAATACTCAACAAAGTTGAAGAAGTTTTACTAAGAGAGGAACAAGGAGTACCTGAATCGACTGTTGTCCATGTTTTTATGATGTCTTGTTTGAGACTATTTATATTTATCTTGAGATCTGAGACTAGATTATTAATATGTATAGAGTTCGGGACTGAATTGTTGGATTTGAAGCATTCTTGAGGTGGAGATGAGTTGTTTGCACCTTTATTCTTTCTTCTATATCTTCTTCTCTTTTTAGGGTTGTCAGTTACCCATTTGTCGTTCTTCCTTCTACCTTGATTTACATTTTGAATTCCAAAGTCACGAATAAGAGATGACTTGTTAAGGTAGTTTTCTTGATTGTTGAATGTGCCTTCTACTCTGACAATATGAGAAACAGGTTTAATCACTTCCTTAGACATCCATATAAGAATATCATGAAGTTTTTATTTCTTAAACGAAAATGACATTTTCGCCCATGATGTCTTTATTTCCGCAGTAATAGCAGTTAAAGGAATTATTCTTAATTGTTCTCTTGTGAGTAGATTTGGGAGAATCCCCATCGTCCTTAGGCACATTGCAGGTTGCGACCTTTTTTTCACATGAAAACTTATTAATAGATTTAACAAAATTGATCTTACTAGTTTTTGGAGTGTCTATTCCTTTATATCCCAGACCACGTGTATCACGATGTTCTTTACATGCTCCAATCATAGAAGTCAATTTTGTGGAGATAGTATTGAATCTACTCAGACTCTCTTCTAGTGATTTTACTTTACCAAGAGCAGTTGCAAGGTCAGTCTCCAACGAATTTTCTTTAGTAAGAAGTCTGAGTTCTTTGTCATTAAAACATTTCTATTGAGAGTCATATCTTGCTTCAGTATCTGCAAGTTTTTCTTTCAACACATAGAGATTCCGGAGAAGATTGTCACACGCAGATCTTTTTATGCGAACATCTTATTCACGATCCTTAACGATAGATTTTAGGAGTTTATACCCACCATCATATCCTTTAAAGAGTTTTCTCAATTTTCTTTTTTCTTGACAAATAGGAGCCATGTACTTACTCAGCAAGTTGTTGACCTTTTTTATTTCAACGCATGGTCGAACAACTTGATATATCTTGAGACTTCCTCATCAATACTTGGTCCTTATTCTGAATCACTGTTATCTGAAAGGTTATCCAATTTCTCATCCAGAGATTTTCCCCAGTCAAATATAGATTCAGTCAAGGGACAGACGATGGACTTTTTCTTAGAAGCTTCAATACTTTGAGCTCACCTGAGTAGCTTTGAAATGGTGTTGCGTTATCAGAGATGTTACTCTTATCCATAGAGTCAGATCGCTACAAACACAAACTTGTAAGGTCTTGAACGTGTTTGCCTGCTCTGATACCAATTGAAAAAGCGAAGGTCTAATAACCTCACCCAATATTTCGATTATCGATCTGTATGGACAACTCCGAGTTGTTTTATAGAGAATCAACTAGACAGTTATACTCAATCAATAGAAAAATCATCAATGAGTGATTATCTCAATCTCTCAATTTGATTTACTCAAGCAAATACTATTCGTGAGTCTTAATCAAAGAGAGATAGCTTGGATGGTACCAAAGACCAATATCCAAGTGTCAATCAATTTAAATTAACAACCAATAAGGTCGGATATTCTAATTGATTGACCAACGCACAACCTGCATTATTTCAATTATATAACAAAATATAATGCGGAAAAGAAATAACACAAACACCATAATTTTGTTAACGAGGAAACCGCAAATGCAGAAAACCCCCAGGACCTAGTCCAGATTAAATATACACTGTATTAAGCCGCTACAGACACTATCCTACTCCAAATTAACTTCGCCTGGATTGTAGTTGAACCCCAATCAATCTCACACTGATCCAAGGTACAGTTATGCTCCTACGCCTCTGATCCCAGCATGATATTACGCACTTGATTCCCTTAGTTGATCTCACCCACAACCAAGAGTTGCTACGACCCAAAGTTGAAGACTTTAATAAACAAATCTGTCTCGCACAGAAAAGTCTACAAGATAGAAAAATTCATCTCCCACGAATAAACCTATGAGTTTTATTCTGTCTTTTGATAAATCAAGGTGAACAGGAACCAATCAATAAAACCATACTTATATTCTCGAAGAACAACTCAGTTTTATTAACCACCTCACAATAAACTTAATCGACGCAGCGAAAAAGATTATTGAGGAATCACAAATGATGAGACGAGGATTTTGTGATTACTTTTATATCTTTCCTATCGGAGAAATTAATCTCAAGCCAATTATTATAATTGTACTCGTACGATATAAACATCAAGATCAGATCACACAACTACAAGAAAAGTAGTATCGATCAGGCTTCACAATCCCAATGAAGTCTTTAAGTCATTAACTTGGTTTTAGAAGAAGAAAACCAAAGGTTAAAGGAGAATCGACTCTAGATTAGCAAACTAGTATCGCACAGAATGTGTGGGGATTAGGTTTCCCAGTTACTAGAGTTCTCCCTTATATAGTCTTTCAAATCAGGGTTTGCAATAAATGTTCGCTTGGTAATAAAGCATTCAATATTCACCGTTAGATGAAAACCTGATTAGATTCAAGCTAATATTTATCAACCGTTAGATCAAAACCTTAGCTTGTCATACACACATGTACTTGATGATTTCAGGTTTATGTAACCGTACCTGTAGCTCCCCCTAAGCTAGCAGCTGACTAAACCAAGAATTTAACTATAAAAAGAGGCACTAACAATCCAAATTAAACACTTAAACTTCTAATTAAGAAATCTTCTACAAAAATTTAACTCAAAGCTAACCCCGCTCAGAAATATATATACAAGAATTCCTCTCCAATGATATATATAAAATAATCATTTGGTTCACAAAAGAATATACAACAACATAAACATATCAAAATATAATCAAATAACGAAGTTAACTTCTCAGAACTTTCATTTGCGTAACTCGTCTCTGTCCTTTGAAATCGAAAATGGGGAATAATTAACATTTAACTTCTAAGTAATCATATGCAGATTTGGAAAACATTACATGTTTTCCCAAACATTAGAATACAACTAAACCACTGAAATAAACAATCATGTATATGGACCTAAACTCCTCCTTTAGTTTCTGTGATGACATTTACACGCCTTATAATTTCTGTGGTGACATTTACACACCGTGATACAGATGGCCTTACGTGCCACCTAGTTAGTCTGTGGGTGAAAGGTACACACCCGTAATATTGATGCCAATTCCACACCTATTATTAATATTGCGGTGTATCGCCCTAGCCATAAAATATGAAGGAGCAGTATCCAATATACCACAGATGGAAATTCTCATTTCCCAAAGACAATCATAAAGATAAACAAAGCATGGAATAAATGAATAGACAATGCATGAGTTTATTAAACAAAGACTTTCGTAAAAGAAATAACAATGATTACAAAACTGTCAAATGCATTCCCACCTCTTTTGATGATAAGCCACGCCTACCTCGAGATCCACGATCCACTGGTTCATCCTTTGAATTGATCATTGTTAAAAACTAACTGTTAATCAGACAAGCACTCTAAGAGATTAGCCAAAATGGCTCACACAAGAATCATACAAGTCTGCCTAATGGTTCTAGGCCCATTTATGATATCTTATTCTCTATCTTTAGTATAACTAAGAATTTACTAATTTAATTTGATTGATTACATAGTCCATAGCCAAGTCGAATGAATATCTACAACTTTGTAGAAGGAACTGGATACCAATTCAGACCATAAGAGGTCCAATTCAACTATGTAAAATAAGATAACTATTCAAAAGCCCAAGTTCTCTAAACATGCCCATTATACAAAGCCTGGTCCACTAGAGTCAATTAACAGTCACTAACGGCCAACGTCTGGTCAACAAGGTCACATAACGGTCAACATAAGTCAAAGGTCAAGTCCACAAGTCAATGTCAAGGTCAACTGGTCCGGTCTGAGTCAAACCGATTCAACTTAGGTTACAGGGTTAACTCGACTCAATCAGAAGAACTGAATCAGCTAAACAAACCGAGTCAGCTAAACTGACTGTAAAGAAAGACTCAAGGCCAATGCCTTTGCACAAGCCAAACTTCTATTGCACAATCAAGGTGCAACATATAACCTGCCAGAACTAGAATGATGCAATCAAATCAATTTATACTAAACAACTTTGAATTACAATTACAATCATCTACCTGCAATTGCATCTTAGTTCAACTTCAACAAACTCTTCTTTTACATAACTACTCAAATTCTATATATATCTACAACATCATCATAACACATTCATTCTAGACAATGATTCATAACTCATTTACAAAACTAAAATCAGTTTACCTGCATTTGCAGATACAAGCTTCTACTGAAAGGATTCAACTCAATTCTTTCCTGTAATTCAACTTTTCCAAGCTTCCACAACAACTACCATCTACAATTCTATAATCACCACTCTTCAAGAATTGTAACTTCAGATCCGCTCAAGGCAGCATTCATGTTCTACGACAATCAAACATACCCCATAACTGATATGCTAACCAATTCCATTAGCTACATTTATCCTCACCCTCAGTTTAACAGAACTCAACTGCAAGACATACCACCTGCCTCAATTCTGTTATCTCCATGTTCAGCTCAACTCCACTACCACAACCATACACTCATCTGTAACACAATCCTCATCTTCACTCATACAGTTCATTTCCATAGCAATTCTTAATTCAACATCACCTCAAAAGGTTTCACCCCAACAATTGAATCAGTCCCTAATCAAGCAGTTCATCACAGCCAAATCTCAACAATCTCCACTAAAACAGAATTAAGCCTTCACTTTCAATTTCAAACTACTCTTCAACCTCATACTCTAATTGAGACCAAACCCATCTCTAATCTGTCACTTGAACCCTCGGTGTCATCTTCCAGTTCTTCATTTGTGTTTCCTCTAAACCCTAAGTTCACCGATTCATCCTTTCTTCTTCAACAACAACTTCGACCCCATCATCTAAAAATCTTCATCATCGAGAATTACTTCATTCAATACTGAATCTCGTGGTCTTATTCACCATCATCATCTCTCTGAAACCTTAGAATAATTCTCAACCCTGTTTAGAAACCCTAACCATCAATTTCTTATGAAATCAACTCCAGAATTTCAATTGAGTAACAACCCTTTTTATTCTTCATCGCCAATCAATCAAACACGTCTTCCATTAACCAATTCTTCTATGACCGAACTCCTAATTCAAACCCAAACTTTTTGATTCTCTCTAGATACCATTCTCTTCTTCTACTCATAACAGATCGACAACACCTCCACCACCATCACTTGATTCTTAGTTAATCTCTTCTTATCTCATTTTCAAAAAACCTATATCAACTCTCAAATTCTGTCGTCGCCGAGAAACGGAGAGGAGGGAAAGAAAAGAAGAAGAAAAGAGAAGAATTAGAATAAGAAAGAAAATAAGAAATAAGGTTAATTATCTTCTCGATCGGGTGAAGATAAAATTTGGGATAACATTATTTCACCCACTTGCTTCGCTAAGGGGAGCCCAGGTCGGTCTAATTGTGAAAAGACTATTTTGCCCTTCAAATCGATCTGATGATTACTTCTTCGTCTGGTATCCGAATGACACGTTCAAGTAGTCTATTCCACGTAACTTTTCGAGATCTATCTAATGATATTAGTTTCGTATCTAAATCGTTGTTAGATTAATTCTTATTAATTAATGTCCGTGTTAAACTAATCGAGTTATTATCGGTTAAATCGACACATGATCATCTCTTGACCGGTCTAATAGCGTTGACGAGCTTGAGGGTCACTACATTCTCCCCACCTTTAAATATTTTCTTCCTCGAAAATCGAACTTCCTTCTAGTCTTGAAAACTCTCCACCTTATAGAGTAATTCCATCTCTTAACTAAGCGCAAACAACATAGAACAAACCACAAACCTATATGGCTTTCTACAACTAAAATCTAAAATTTGTAGCTCTAGGTTCAACTACACTGATTTAAGTTCTATCAAGTAGGGAAAAGTTAAGTTTCTTAAACTAATTTATATTTTATAAGAAGATTGTCTCTAATTACAAGGGAAAATTCTTACGAATCTTTCTAAGTACGATTGAAACTATTGGTTATCTAAAGATTTAAATTATACTTCTATGATCAGTCATCTCTGAATGCAGTTGCCCTGTCAAGGTTGGCCAATCCCAACAATGCCTTCCTACGAACAGAGAAAACACAACCTTCACTATTCTCCAGTGCTAAATAAACTAATTATTAATTTATTAAGATTAATTAGTTTTTAAACTTTTATCGTAACTGGTGTAGCTTAAATTTTGTTACTTTGTAAAAATAAGTAAATAGTTCATAGCATTTTAAGTAATTTAGCTATCTGAATTAATTATTTTATTCATTTATTTCTTTTACCAATATAAGTAATCCCAATTCGATTTTTTTTACTTCAATTTATAATATTTGATAATTTTAACTTTATTGTAAAGTTATATATAAATTTTTCCAAATATTATCTATTATAAATTACTTCCAGCTTAATTAGTCATATACTATTATCAACTGTAGTACTACTTTCATTATTCTTAAGTCGTTTTTCCGGTGGTTACATTAAGTAAATATAATTATGTATTCTCCAAAGGTGGATATAATAGATTTTATTTATTCATTGAATCCGATTACCATATCTTATTACATATTGACGTTGATAACTTAATACGATTTAAATTTTTGAGTCTGCATAAATTTTTTATATATATTAATAGTCATTAGATTTTTTTTTATTTTTTTCTATTAATATGAAGTATTTTATTAATATATGAATTTATTTTATTTCACAACTAATGTTGTTCTAAGCATTCAAATACTATTATTTCCATTTCTTGTGTATTTGTTTCATTTTAAAAATTTACTCAGTCATTTATCAGATTAAAGATAATTTGTAATTAGTTTAATTTATAAAAATTAATTGTAGATAAGCGTAAATAATTTTCCATATCTATTTAATCATAATTACTAATTTTATCGTTACATTTCTTTAGTGATATTTTAGTTATGTTGAAGTTCAATATTATACTAATTAAGAAATGCTAACATTACTTATCAAAATTATAATTATCACTTTTATTATAATTTATGATTACTATTATAATATTTTTATTATTAACATTGATGGTTGAACTATCATTCTAATTACTCTTACAAATATTAATAAGTTCCAAAAATTGATATCAACATTTATGTGGTTACTTCATAATTTAATTACTCTTCACATAAGTCCATGTGTTCAGTAAGTTTCTATTTAATTTACAAGTTATATCAATTATACTAATTCCACTATTATTATAGTATTAGATTGTTAACGTGTTCATACTTTTTAGATTAATTATTATCAAATCCTAAAGTTATTGGTGTACCCTGCAATTTTTTTTTTTCAATACATAAATAAACAATCAAACAATTCAATCAATCAAATAATTATTTTACTTATTGGTAACTTTTAGTGATTAAAATTTATCTCACAACCCAACCCAGTTCTAAACTAATCTAGTTCACTAACTGGCACTGGCTATTTCTATTGTCTACCATATAAGATCTAACAGTGAGCTCTGATACCAAATTTGTAGCGCCCCCTAAGCTAGCAGCTGACTAAACCAAGAATTTAACTATAAAAAGAGGCACTAACAATCCAAATTAAACACTTAAACTTCCAATTAAGAAATCTGCTTCAAAAATTTAACTCAAAGCTAACCCCGCTCAGAAATATATATACAAGAATTCCTCTCCAATGATATATATAAAATAATTATTTGGTTCACAAAAGAATATACAACAAAATAAACATATCAACATATAATCAAATTACGAAGTTAACTTCTCGGAACTTTCGCTGCGCAACTCTGCTCTGTCACTGAAACTGAAAATGGGGAATAATTAACATTTAACTTCTAAGTAATCATATGCAGATTTGGAAAACATTACATGTTTTCCCAAACATTAGAATACAACTAAACCACTGAAATAAACAATCATGTATATGGACCTAAACTCCTCCTTTAGTTTCTGCGGTGACATTTACACACCTTATAATTTTTGTGGTGAAATTTACACACCGTGTTACAGATGGCCTTATGTACCACCTAGTTAGTCTGTGCGTGAAAGGTACACACCCGTAATATTGATGCCAATTCCACACCTATTATTAATATTGCGGTGTATCGCCCTAGCCATAAAATATGAAGGAGCAGTATCCAATATACCACAGATGGAAATTCTCATTTCCCAAAGACAATCATAAAGATAAACAAAGCATGGAATAAACTAATAGACAATGCATGAGTTTATTAAACAAAGACTTTCGTAAAAGAAATAACAATGATTACAAAACTGTCAAATGCATTCCCACCTCTTTTGATGACAAGCCACGCCTACCTCGAGATCCATGATCCACTGGTTCATCCTTTGAATTGATCGTTGTTAACAACTAACTGTTAATCAGACAAGCACTCTAAGAGATTAGCCAAAATGGCTCACACAAGAATCATACAAGTCTGCCTAATGGTTCTAGGCCCATTTATGATATCTTATTCTATATCTTTAGTATAAATAAGAATTTACTAATCCAATTAGATTGATTACATAGTCCATAGCCAAGTCGAATAAATATCTACAACTTTGTAGAAGGAACCAGATACCAATTCAGACCATAAGAGGTCCAATTAAACTATGTAAAATAAGATAACTATTCATAAGCCCAAGTTCTCTAAACAGGCCCATTATGCAAAGCCTGGTCCACTAGAGTCAATTAACAGTCACTAACGGCCAACGTCTGGTCAACAAGGTCACATAATGGTCAACTTAAGTCAAAGGTCAAGTCCACAAGTCAAGGTCAACTGGTCCGGTCTGAGTCAAACCGATTCAACTCAGGTTACATGGTTAACTCTGATCGATCGGAAGAATCAATCAGCTAAACAAACCGAGTCAGCTAAACTGACTGTAAAGAAAGACTCAAGGCCAATGCCTTTGCACAAGCCAAACTTCTAATGCACAATCAAGGTGCAATATATAACCTGCCAGAACTAGAATGATGCAATCAAAACAATTTATACTAAACAACTTTGAATTACAATTACAATCATCTACCTGCAATTGCTTCTTAGTTCAACTTCAACAAACTCTTATTTTACATAGCTACTCAAATTCTATATATATATACAACATCATCATAACACATTCATTCTAGACAATGATTCATAACTCATTTACAAAACTAAAATCAGTTTACCGCATTTATGAGATACAAGCTTCTCTCGAAAGGATTCAACTCAATTCTTTCCTGTAATTCAACTTTTCCAAGCTTCCACAACAACTACCATCTACAATTCTATAATCACCACTCTTCAAGAATTGTAACTTCAGATCCGCTCAAGGCAGCATTCATGTTCTACGATAATCAAACATACCCCTTAACTGATATGCTAACCAATTCCATTAGCTACATTTATCCTCACCCTCAGTTTAACAGAACTCAACTGCAAGACATACCACCTGCCTCAATTCTGTTACCTCCATGTTCAGCTCAACTCCACTACCACAACCATACACTCATCTGTAACACAATCCTCATCTTCACTCATACAGTTCATTTCCATAACAATTCTTAATTCAACATCACCTCAAAAGGTTTCACCCCAACAATTGAATCAGTCCCTAATCAAGCAGTTCATCACAGCCAAATCTCAACTAAAACAGAATTAAGCCTTCACTTTCAATTTCAAACTACTCTTCAACCTCATACTCTAATTGAGACCAAACCCATCTCTAATATGTCACTTAAACCCTCGGTGTCATCTTCCAGTTCTTCATTTGTGTTTCCTCTAAACCATAAGTTCACCGATTCATCCTTTCTTCTTCAACAACAACTTCGACCCTATCATCTAAACATCTCCATCATCGAGAATTACTTCATTTAATACTGAATCTCGTGGTCTTGTTCTCCATCATCATCTCTCTGAAACCTTAGAATAATTCTCAACCTTGTTTAGAAACCCTAACCATAAATTTCTTATGAAATCAACTCTAGAATTTCAATTGAGTAACAACCCTTTTTATTCTTCATCGCCAATCAGTCAAACACGTCTTCCATTAACCAATTCTTCTATGACCGAACTCCTAATTCAAACCCAAACTTTCTGATTCTCTCTAGATACCATTCTCTTCTTCTTCTCATAACAGATCGACAACACATCCACCACCATCACTTGATTCTTAGTTAATCCCTTTTTATCTCGTTCTCAAAAAACCTATATCAACTCTCAAATTCTGCCGTCGCCGAGAAACGGAGAGGAGGGAAAGAAAAGAAGAAGAAAAGAGAAGAATTAGAATAAGAAAGAAAATAAGAAATAAGGTTACTTATCTTCTCGATCGGGTGAAGATAAAATTTGGGATAACATTATTTCACCCACTTGCTTCGCTAAGGGGAGCCCTGGTCGGTCTAATTGTGAAAAGACTATTTTGCCCTTCAAATCGATCTGATGATTACTTCTTCGTCTGGTATCCGAATGACACGTTCGAGTAGTCTATTCCACGTAACTTTTCGATATCTATCTAACGATACTAGTTTCGTATCTAAATCGTTGTTAGATTAATTCCTATTAATTAATGCCCGTGTTAAACTAATCGAGTTATTATCGGTTAAATCGACACATGATCATCTCTTGACCGTTCTAATAGCGTTGACGAGCTTGAGGGTCACTACAGTACTCAAACGTGTACAATAGTTGGTTCAATACTAGTTAACCAAATGGTTAGCCAAATGATAACTTTCATATCAACCATATTCTTCTTCACCATAACTAGTCTAAATGACTCAAATGAACTAGTTAGAGAGTTGTTCAATTGCTATGAGATCTCATGTACTATACAAGACATAATTGAAGCAAAAATGATGTGATCCACTCGAATCGATTCATGAACTATAAAGCCACGGTTTGTAATAGCACTCCTTAGTTTATAAAGATAAGTTCACAAACATCGTTTTTAGACATAACCTCTTAAGTTCGCGGACTCAAGTTAACCGGTTGGAGTTCACAAACTCCAACAGAAATTCTCGGGTTCGAGAACTTCCGTCAGTTCGCAGACTGAAACCGAGCTACAACTCCAGCAGAAATTCTCGGTTCGAGATCTCGCACGTTCACGGACTAAGTTGGATGCTCAAGTTTCGGTTTCACTTAATTAACAAAGTTCAAAAACTTCGGTTCAAGTGTTAAGGACTTATACATATATGTGTTACCACAACAATGTTTATATCCCCCAATGGTTATATTGTCCAAACTCTTATTTCAATCATTGAAACATTCTCAGAGGGCGTTATATAGTTGTTATTCACAAACTATTTTTCGCCAGAGCGACTTCAAAAATGATTGAAACGTAACATGAATTTCGTCATTAGGTAAAGATGAACTTGTCTAAAGCGAAAGCTTTACCAACACATATTTCGAGAAATAAATAAGCAAGATATACTCAGCTCAAAATATCAGATGTGTATATTCTTAGTCTATATAGTAATACGACTTTTGTCTCAAGATAGGAGATAGAGTAGATAGACTTTTGAGCGATAGATAAGTTCAAGTCTCTACATACCTTTTAGTCGATGAAGATCCACTGGTTCCTTGAGTAGTCCTTTGTCTTGTATGATGATTTCCATGGAGTTCTTGAGCTCAACTACACTTTCTATCCTAGTCTGAGACCTTAGCTATAGTAGACTAGAAATCAAGACTTTATAGTTCTGATCACTAACATTGACAAACATGATTGAGATAGCTACGCATATGAGTTCGACCGAGCAATGCTCTAACAATAGTTTCATGAGGTCTCTTTGAGTTGCCCATTCTTCAGATGAACATCGTTGAAGAGATCTAATAATTATATACATTGTTCATGATACAGAGTTAGAAGAAGATTAGGAAACCAATTACTTCCTCAAAAAAACACCTACTAGGGTTGTCATCTACATAAACCGATTTAGATTCGCGGATCATTTAGAGAGTAATGCAATAGGGATTTTAGACACAAGGCACATCATAAGACAAACATAATAAACTAAAGTATATCATTGCTAATGCATAAACTCCTTCAAATTTTTAAGTGTCAAATTTATGATTAGATAAAATATAAGAGTATAATCCACATATTAGCATATATATAGGGTTCTCAAGGATTATGTACCCCGTCTCTTGCTTAGGAATCAAACAACATGGAGAAGACTATTTATTGCAAAATATGATTTGACATTCACATCAAGTCATTGATAGGTGTTGTAAAACACCTAATTTTATATCTAGTATTTATGCTTTCTTTGATATTTTTCATGTGAATTATGTATCTTATGTTTGTTTTTGAGATATTAGGTACTCTGGAGTCGCACGTAGGAAAAGAAGAAGAAATCATCCAATTTGAACCAAAAGGGCAGAAAGGTCATTTCATATGCAAACACTACCGGGAGTCGAGCCAAGGTTAAGGGGCAACTCTTTCGAATAAGTATTTAAGTTGCTGCCAATTTGGGTAGCCCTTATCCAGAAAATGTGTGTGTTGTTAGTACCCAAACTAAGGTGTTCCCTAGCCCTGGGGTGTAATTATCCAACTCAGCTTCTTTAACCCTAGAATCGAGATACTCTCATTTATTTCATTTGAATCTTAAACTGAGAAGAGAGCAGCATCCATTGTTGTTTAATGCCGAGACCAGATCAAAAAATAGGCAGATAAATCGAGAGATTGAAGAGCTGATTTTGAGAGATAAAGAAGATGATGACTGCTGCCATGAATAACATATGAAGAAAAATGGAAAGGGTTCATTTTGATGTTGTCGGAGATAAAGGGGATCTGAGGAATGTGACTGTTGTTGAACTGATGGGTTGTAATTGATAAAATTGAGAGATGGGTTAGGGGTTTAAGCTGAAATTGGAGGCTGATTGATTTTTAATCGAAGTAAGTGGCCGCTGCTGGTTGAAACGAGATAAAAATGAGGGTTTTCCTGTGAAGCAGATCGAGATTAAAGAAGACATGGTTCTGCCGAATTACTTGAAATCAAATGGGTGTTGCTATTACTCAGAGAAGGATTGATTGGATAATTCAAGCTAATGTGTCTATGGATGATTAGGGTTTAGATTCGTATCTGAAATTGATGATGAAGAAGATGCAGTAGAGATTCAACACAGCCGTGAGAAAAGAAGAGAGCAAATGGGTTCGTGGAAGAGGAGAAATGAAACTCAGGGAGATGGTTTTGGTTGAGCACTAGTGGTATGGTCGGATGATGGGCTGCTGGTGATTACTCTCGAGAACTGGTTGAATTGATGCTGCAGTGGAGGAGAAATTGGTGTTGATTAAATCTTAATTGGGAAGTACAGATAGATGGTCTTGTTACTGAATGGAAGAATGCTTGAAAATGCTTAGATGAATGCTAGATTCTTTACAGGAGAAGACTGAAAATAATGGCCTAAATTTGGCCAGGAAAACACCAGAAAATAAACGGTACTCTGCCGGATTTTCTTACTGGCGAGTTAACTCGGTGATTTACCGATCCAACTCAGTGACTAAGACATAATCAGACGAGTCAGACCAGCTGAGTTAGTAGCTGACTCACTCCTCCTTTGACCCAGATGACTAACGAAGACCGTTATCTTGACCGTTGACTTTGACGATCAGTGACGGAATATTCCGTCGCCGGATAAAAATCTCAGGTGGTCAGCGGTGACTTTTCTAGCCGGATTCCGGTCAACTTCCGGCGATTTCCCCAGTTTTCCGGCGACGGTGTTTGGACATAATTTTACATGGGTTTTTATCTCACTTGTGGGCTTGGTGGATTTCTATCTAATGGACTTTGAAGACAAAACCTAATTTTGGAAGGAGTATCCTTTATGGAAATTGAGAAACATATAAAAGAGAAGACTTTTCTCCAATCATAGCTCTCATCATCTATTACTTTTGTTTCTAGGGTTTACAATATGATAGGGTTTCTCTTTCTTCTTGTTATGAACTCCATTAACATGAGTACCTAGTTTTTATTATTGGTTATGGATTAGTTGGGTTTCACATAACATGATTCTTTGAGTCAATAAATTAGTTTTGTCTCATATTTATCGTTTACGATTCTATGAAAATATAGTTATATGATTGACGTATTATAACATGATTTGATTGATTGTTTTGTCAAGTTGCAAATTGGTAGAACTTCTAATCACATCTATTGCTAGTTTAGGGTTTATTATACGTAAAAGTGATAATCCTTGAATACAAGTAGCATAAATATGATTATAGTTTGTAGTGATATATTCTTATGATCATATGTGAATCTTGACCTTTGTTAAATTGAATTAGTGCGCTTTCCACGTTCAATTGCTTTGATTGGCTTGATTTCATAGAACTTAATGCATCTAGGGAATTAAACTTGATTAGTGCTTTTACACGTTAGATTGTCCTCTTAGATAGAACTCATACTCGCATCTTTTAATGTGTTTGTTGATGACAAAAGGAGATTTGCGGGATATTCTTGCGATCAAGGTATCCTAGGGCTTTTGATAAAAGTTGAGATTAAAATATCAATTCTAGTTATTGTTTTGAAAGCATGTTAGTGAATGAAAACGAAGTCCTTAACCAATACTTTCACATCCTTGAATCTATTTGTTTACTTTTCTTTGTTTGCTTTTATTTCACTTTTACTTTATAAAAATCAGAAAATCCCCCGTGTTATTTATAGGAAACCGAAACATCTTGACAACCTACACTACACCAAATCGAGGTTTTTGCAACGTTCAGGTTTTTGGGTTTGCAACGGATATACGCGTGGCATACATTTATACGTTGCTGAGATCCAAACTTACGTTGCACTATATCGGAATTACTATAAAAAATAAAGAAACTAGGACACGCTTGCCTATATTAATATAGTTGAGGTCTTAAACGTCTTTTGGAATCCTATTATTATATATTTCCTTACTATTTCCTTTTTCATTTGTCTTATTTTCTTCTTATCTCTATCCTCGAGTTCTCCTCCTCCCGTTTTCTTTTCTCTTCTAAACCTAAACCTAAATCTCCAAAATCAAACCCACGTTTTCAGAAATTCATTTCTCCTAATCCGAATCAAATCTCATAAATCAAAACTCATCTCGAAAATCAAACCCAAACTTTGAATCACTTAAACTGGAGGTTGCGGCTGTGCCTCAACTCAGAGAAAATGAGATGACACAGATATGGGGATCTGCGGGTTTTAATCAAATCAGATGAGAAGAATCGATGATGGTATTAATTCCAGGAGTTTTAGTCATATTTAATCCTGGATCGAGACCAATCAAGACAGGGAAGATGGAAGGATAATTTGAATCTGAGACGGAAGTGGATTTAGGGTTTGTGTTTCTCAGAGGTGGTGACGAAAATGAAGATTGAAGTCTAGATTCAATGGGGTTTGAGCTCAAATTGAAGTTGTGATGCTGTTGAAGTCGATGGGATTTTGGTTGATTTGGATGTTAGTGTTGTTGATTGAGAAGAAACATAAACTAGGGTTGCTGTGGTAATCGAGATGAATTTCGAAGGGATTGAGAAAATGGGTTTGATGGATTTTGGGTTCTTGGTTGTGAACTGTTGATGGGGATGATAGAACAGCTGATGGTGAAAGCTAAAGAAGAATTAGGGCAAGGTCAGTCAATTCAGATGATTGAATTATTTATCTATGCTTGATTTTATTTTTGCTATTATTGTTTGATTCGGTAAAATTTCTCATTTTTTTTTTCTTTTTGTTTGATCTATTTGATGGACTTCTTAAGCATGGGTTTCATTTGATTTCAGTTTTTTGGTGATTTAACAATTTGTGAGTAGTGTTGATGGTTACAGTTGATGGTGTGGGATGTTGGCATCATTTGTTATGTGTTTATGATAAAACCCTTTGATATGTTATGAGAATGGATGCTGGTGGTGGTGATGCAGGTAGAAATTGGTGGAGACTTGACTGAAATCTGTATTTATGTCTTGATTTTATATTTTTATTTGGGTATTGTTCTTTGTTCAAAATCTGCAATTATGGATAGAGTTTTATCCATGTTTGGATCTTGTTTGTCAAGGTGTATCTTTGTTGCTATCTATGTAATGGTTTTTAATAAATCTGCAGGATGGACATGATTGGATTCGTAATGATAATGGGTAAGTTGAGGGAAATGGTGATAATGAAGTATCCGTTACTGCACCGATGCAAAATGGGTAGGAACTTCGGTTGATCCAAGACAGTGACTGTAGTTTCCATGGTTCCCAGCATCAGCAGAAAGAACACTACTTCCCATGCAGAGGTTGTTATTTGTTCCAGCATTTTGCTTAACTCAATTTCATGTTTGATGTTATATATGATGCTACAGAGTGAATTGCCTTGTTACTGTCATGTTTACATGTCATTTTAAACTTATAATGACTTATGGAGGTAATACTTTACTTAGCAGTGAGACTCTTTCACGGATTAAACAAGGACACAACTACATGAAAGGTATAATCTTTGTTCAGCACACTTTTGAGTTAAAGTTAATGGTATCTGACTTCTTATGTGACGTCTTAGCAATATATACTTATTTTACAGGAGAGTACAGAGAATGAACTATTTCAATCTAATGTAAGAATCACAAACCCTATTTTGATATCATCTTTACGAACTCCTCGTGTAATTCTGTGTGTTCCAACTATAGCTTGGATAGTAGTGACATTTTGAAGTGCTGCACCATGTATATTAGACTTACTTAAATAAGTTTCCTTTATATTTGGTACTCAAGTAGATGCATGGTGTCCACTACATATAGCAAGACTTCTTTAAATATTAGATATCTACTTTTTATGCTACATTCTCAACAGTTAAGAAAGTGGTTTTGGTATATACTAATTGGCCAAGTGTGTTGAGTGTATGATCTTGTTAGAACTGTGTACCTAAGGCTAGTGTCTACACACTAAGTTTTCCATTTTGCTATCATCCCCTTTGGATTTACAATTAAGTAATACTAAGTCGCGGTGTTCTTTCTGATTATTTTATACTTTCCTTTTTGTTTAGTGGTTACAATCATATTACTTTGCGTATGATCAGCTAATGCAAATCCATTTTGTGTCTGTCTATGTTTACATGTGTCCATTTTTTCAAAAGTAGAAGCTACAAAATGGAACCACCGTATCTGAAATTGGAAATCTTAATAATTCTTGTAAATAATGGGCTATGTGATTCAAAATTTATATTTACTCTTAGCAAATGTCTTACTGATTTTGTATCACGCATCTTCTTACTGATTATCCCACGCATCTTCTTACTGATTATCCCACTTCAAATTACTTTGGATCTGAAATCATTCCATCAGCTGTAAGGGACCATAATGTCCAAGTAAGTGTTAAATTCTTAACTACAGGTCCTGCTGGGTATGTGGGTTCGTCTATAATCAAGATTCTCCCATTTTTTCATCTTTCACTTCTCATGTTCTTATTGGAATTTCTTGCAGATCCTGACTTCAATAATTTCCCATAGATGCTTCTTACAAAAATGTATTGTGCGGAACTCAATAGTGGGTGCCCACTCTCGTTTAGAGTATGGTGTTGAGATACAAGTAAGCTGGCACAAGTATTGAGTAACGTATTAATCCTCCTGTAGTTCGCAGATCCTAAGAAAATACATTTGAGGATGTTAGTGATGATAATTGGCGATTGGATCTTATACTAGTGACACTAAGATTTGTCTATTAATGAAGCCCTGCTGTAATACCTTGTTCAGAATGGAATTTCATTATGTAAATTCAAACTCAGTTCATAATTTTGTAAAATGTTGCAAGGATGAATAATGTTGTAAGGATGAGTGATTTTCTTATCAGGTAAGGGTTTAAAATTATTTGTAATACTGGAATTTCATAATATGATTTTTTTTTTAATTCGGGTAATATATTTTGCAACGTATATATATGTTGCTTAAATTATTTTATACGTTGCACTAAGTCTACTTAAAGCAACGGATATAAATGTTGCTTTAATTAAATTTAAGCAACGTTTGTATACGTTGCATAAAATTTGTCACGCCGTGTAAGCAACATACATAAGCGTTGCTTAAATTCTTAGCAACGAAAATAAACGTGGTAAATTGGGCATTTTGGTGTAGTGCTAGTCCTCTCTTTGGGATCGATCCTTTCTTGCCCTTGCTATATTTATATTTTGAGTAGTAAGAAAGTGTAATTTATTTTTGACGCATACAACATCGATCAAATTTTGGCGTCGTTGCCGGGGAGGCAACGGTTGTCACTTGTTTTTGGTTTCTTATTTTTGTTTTTAGTTTTGTTTCTTATTTTTGTTTTTATTATTTTCTGGTTTTTAACATAGTTTTGAGAACTCTTGTTTCGGGTTCCAATTTCTATGGACAGAGCATATTGGAACAATGGGTACGGTTATCAACCTCAACAACAATATGACAACTATAACCCTTACGGGGAGTACAATCACCACACCAAAAAGCCAAATTTACCACGTCTATTTTCGTTGCTAATAATGTTAGCAACGCTTATGTACGTTGCCCACACGGCGTCACAAATTTTAGGCAACGTTTGTATGCGTTGCTTAAATTAATTAAAGCAACGTTTTATACGTTGCTTCATACGTTGCTTTAATTGGACTTAGTGCAACGTATAAAATAATTTAAGCAACATTTATATACGTTGCAAAATATGTTATCAGAAATAAATAAAAATTTACAAAATTTATATTAGTATTTTCAAAATTCCAGTATTATTACAAATAATATAGAAACCTGTCCTAATAAGATAATCAATGATCCTTTCAGTAATCAATGAACTTAGTTTGAACCCACATCTATGAAAGAAATAACACTACTCAGATATCTTAGGTATGCCACCATCATCAACAATACCTTACCTTGGATCATCGACTAATAAAAACGAACTGCTGATTCCCTTGATTAGCTCAGTCATCAATATTCTCATACTAGATAAAAAAATGTTTGATAACCGGACTAGATAAAATATCCATGCTGAGAATCCAACTCCCCGTGTAATATGTTTCAGTTCCCTCGAAGCCATTCCTGTGTACAGTGTACTATATTGAATTTATGTAAATCATAAGGAAAGAAGCAATAAATTTACTCGCACCTCTCGTTCTTAGCCTGGATTTGGTGTAGTGTTAGACTGTTGCTAACCTTGCATTTCTCGTTCTTAGCCTAAATTGTCAATTGTATTAGCTCCAAGAACGATTCCAATAGCCTGTTCCTGCTGACAATAGGTGCATCACTTGAAACAATCAAATTCAGGCTTCACATAGTTCTGGACAGGCAAAAAGTAACTCAAAACTAAAGTACCTTATACCTGGTGTAGTCTTAGAAAAAAATTTACATTGAGAAGGATCTGTATATATACAACTAAGTACTCAATAACATCGACATAAGGGATGTGCACTATAAGAAAATGGACACTCGTTCTAAACATTACTCGATATCATCCAGAAGAAAGTGAAAATGTCATACAAATTGCAAATCCATTTTATTTTTCATAATATAACAATGCAACGTATCATTCAAGCCTTAGGTTATTCAATTCCTGAAAAATAATCAAACACAAAAATGGAAAATTCAAATATAAACAAACAAGAGAGAATAAATTAGCAACACAATATGACATAGTACTACTGTGAGCTGTGTGACGCTGATAAACACAAACTTGTGATGAAATAGTGTTGCCAGCAGTAGATATGTAAGTGACTTTGCTGACACTTATTCCATAATTCCAATGGGAAATTCGCTACACAACTGAACTAGCTCTGATGACGGACTCTACTAGCTAGATATGAAACCATCCGTGGGATACCTCACCTGTAGCGGTGTTCTAATGTGCAGGCCATTTGCATTGCTTGACCTATTACAAGATGTTTAACAATCGTTGCAAGAAAAGTAATAACCTCAAAATGCACACTGATGAATACAATCATTTGAATAAATAAAGTATGGCATTTGAATAAAGAAAGTATGGCAAGTACCAATACAAGATGAGACAGGAAGTTGGGGAAATTTTGTCTACTGCCAAAGGGTAGTTTCCCATTCTATTAGACCTGCAAAATCAACCATTATGCTTCAATTTAGTATGAAATTACCATAGCTCATAAATAACTAAATACAAATTTGAGAAGAGCCAGACAACATAAAAATGAACATTATGTGATAAAGTTGATAAAGTTTCATCCTATTCCAGAATAAAGCGCACATGATATAGAAAATTTTTTTTAACCTTTGATAACATTTTTCCTGTATCACTTAGAACCCATCCCATGAGCGAAATGCCTGCACTCAGGGGCAATTGCAAAATACTCCCACTCTATTCTACACACAACAATCATGTCAACACTGTTGTTAATATTGGCTTGCTAGAGATTAACAATAACAATCCAAGAGAACGAAGAACTGCAGGGCAGTAATCAACTTATATCAACAACATCAGTATCTTCCTTGTCCATGAGATCCATCTTTGTCAAGACGTCAAAACACATCTCCCCTAAATGAGCAAACCATGTTCTCAATGTCTGTAATTATGCTATCAGGTTGACCATCTACAGAGCCATGGTTTACCTGTAATTATGCTATCAGGTTGACCATCTACAGAGACATGGTTTACCAGTCAGTTGTGTGTATTAATAAAATAAGTTGAATCATAGTATATCTTGAATTACAACAAGAGAGTTGGGGAATCGTTCTAGAATTTAAACCCGACGAAAAGGTAAATAAAACATACCAATGACAACTTTTGAAGCTTGAGTTGAAGAACTACCTGTTGTTTGAAGGAGTGTAGCAAGTCACAAGAGAACTCAAACTTAAAAAACATACCTTTAGAGCAATGCCCTGAAAAAAATACCATTAAGAACTCTATTCAAACCTACATCTATATTCATAAAAATTACATTAAAAACCCATGAATAAATAATATAAAAACCCAAAATTAAATGATGATTAACCCAAAATTTAGATATGCTTGACCACTTCAGTTGGTATTTACCATGACCTGGATTAATAGGCAGGTAAAATGAACTGCCAACTTCAATACCACTTTCAGCTAATAGCCACCTATCTGTTTGAGTTTTGATGGTGATTTTCATAACATCTAGGTATGTTTCTAATTCATTCATATCGATTTCATCATCTTTTCATGTCTGAAACCATAATGATACCTCTAGTTACCTGTGGTTGTAACAAAAATGTCAGCATCTAAAATAACATCTTCCAAGGTCAGGACTTAGAGAGCACAGATCGATCAATTTCAGTCACAATTATAGGAACCCAAAACAAATATTGAATACAAAACATATCAATTTTACATATTTATTAGTAAAAACAACGACAACCCATTATCTCATAGAGTATTAAATTGAGATTTAATCTAAATTTAATCATCAAAATAACAGAAAAACATAGATCCAAAACCAAATCTGAATAAAATAGCTAAAACAGAACAAAAATGTGATTTTTTAACAGCAAATTTCTGAACATTAAAGCAAACCCAAATTACAATAATGGTTAACAGAAAAACCCTAAATATAATTAAACAAGTGGTAAATCTAGAGATTTGGATCTAAGAAATCAAAGAAAATAATGATAGAGAATCTATACCTTGGTCTTGGTAAAACAAATCAATAACATTAGCTGGGAACAACGAACTTCGAAGTTTGTTTCAATTGATAGTCTCTTAACACCAACAATTTGAGTTATTGAAAACTTGGTGTATCCATTTCGAAGATTTCAGTACGAATAAGATTTGGCTAAGGGAGGCAGAGGGTCGAAGATATCGGTTTAGAAGTGAAGAGACGAAAAAGGCAGAGAACAAAGATAAGGTTTGGGTGAGGGAGAGGGACGGAGAAAAAAAAGAAAATAGAAAATAGAAGAAAAAGGTGAATAATTAGGTATTATCACTTTCAATAGACATTTTAGCCCCAAACTATTCTAATAAAGGCAAGCACGTCATATTTTCATTTTTTATTTCTAATATTCCGGATTTAGTGCAACGTATTTTGGTTATAAGCAACGGATACATGTATACAACGTTAATATACGTTGCAAACCTGAAAAAAGAAACGTTGCAAAATCCTAGATATGGTGTAGTGAATCAAAACCAATCCTTTGGTTATGATCAATACTCCACGTACCCTTTTAGTTACTCTCATACATTCCAACCTTCTTATGGTGGGTATGTAAGTGAGCAACCACAAGGAGGGGAGAATAGTTGCGCTTCTCTTAATATATCTTCTAGTTTGGTAGATGAAATGCAACAATTTATGGTCATCATGGAGTCCGTTTGTAGACAACCAAGCATGGAACCAGTTTCATCGACCGAATCTGCTCATAGTATGTTTGGCCCAATTTATGATCGTAGTTATGATCATTCACCCATTCAAAGGGAAGATAATTGGCTAAGCAATACTGAAGTAAGTAATTCTACTTTTTCTTTGTCGAATGAGCTTTACCAAAAAATGGAACGCTATTTTAAAAATTTGGATGGATCACTCCAAGAGCTTCAAAAAGGTGTTTCCTATTTAAGACAAAGCATTGAAGAATACAAAGAGGACATGCAAAATTCTGCGAAAGACCAATCTTTGGGAAGTGGTAGCCAATCTTATGTTAACTATGATAGTGACTATGACTATGAAAGTACATCGCTTGAACCAATTTATGGTGAAATCCCCGAAGAGTGTACAATGGAGTCTTTTTGAAATCAAGGTGAAGTTGAAAAGGAATATGATGACACTAGTGTAGCTTACTCAAGCATTGATCTTTATAATGATCAAGAACCTATTCAAAAGGTAGAGCTTGAGGATGATGCAATGAGTGTTCTAAAGAAATTCCTTATGGACAGAATTGCATCCGCAAAAGTGTATGTGCCGAACAACAAAGAGGAGTATGTTGAGAATGTGACCGTTATGACCAATATTATGGAAGACCCAATTGAGCTTGCATATGATTGTAGTGAAGATGTTGATGCAGAGATTTTGGTTAAGGCCGAAACAGACGAAGAATGGTTGCAAGGTTTGATAAAGGACCATGATATACAAGAGGTGAATAATTCACTTGAGTTTTTCAAGGATGAAGAGGATTCCGTAATAAAAGAGATTGTGCAAGGTTTGTCTAACCCTTTGCATATTGTTTCTTCTCCTTTACCTCTTATTGGTTTGGAAGCTGTTGCATCACAGAATGACGAGCCTGCATGGTGTGGAAGCTGTTGCATCACAGAATTCCGACAGATGACAATGCGAAATACTACGGAGAGGACACGGTAAACTGCTGCAATCTTTGTCCAAAGCCGAACTGTGGTGAGACTGAACAACACCTTTTCTTTGACTGTAATTTTGCGTCCCCTATATGGAAGTGGATCATGCAGCTGTTTGACCACAAGCTGGATTGCTCCAACATGCACTCGATATTCGATTCCATCCGTCGCTTCCCTGGCTGCTCGCAGACGAAGCAACTTCTCTGGATCGCGGCGGTAACCTCAATTTGGATTATCTGGTCTTGCAGGAATAACCTGAGGTTTGAGCACAAAATAATCGACGTCAATAAGGCCATTTCGCAGTTAGCCAACCTTATCGCGGAACCGGGAAATTACAGTGGGGGGTATTCTTTTTATACCGCTGGAGACAAGCGAATACTTGACGCTTTGAGAGTAAAACGGCGTTGCCCTAAAATGCCAAAGGCGATTATGGTAAAATGGAAGCGCCCGCCTCAGGGTTGGATAAAAGCCAATACAGATGGCTGCTCTCTCGGTAACCCTGGGAGATCGGGCTGTGGCGTTGTCTTTCGTGATGATAAAGGTATGTTACAGGGCTGCCTGGCGCAGAGTCTGGGTAACTCTAATGCGATGGTGGCGGAGCTTTGGGGTGTGATCTTTGCACTTCGTATGGCGTGCTCGAGGGGTATTAAAAATTTATGGCTGGAGTGTGACTCGATGTTTGCTCTGGAAGCTATAACGAGGCCGGAACTGGTGCCTTGGCATCTTTGGATTAATTGGAATAATTGCATGGCTTTTCCAAGTTCGATTCAGATGGTTTTTACACATGTTTACAGAGAAGGTAATGCGGTGGCGGACTTGTTGGCTAAACATGGAGCAATGGTGGACTCGAGGTGGTGGACTAATGCTCCTAACTTCATTAAGCGAAGCTGTGATATAGATAACTCAGACCTCCCGTTGTATCGTTTTCGTAATATATAATTTTCTAGGTTCTGAGTGGTGATTGTTTATTTTCTTGCTTTCCTGTTTTTTCCTTCTTCTGTGTTTGGGAGGTAAGGCTTAGTCCCCCTCCTTCTCTTTTCCTTTTTTTTTTAAATAAAATGGGTTACTTGCTTAAAAAAAAAAAACCTCTTATTGGTTTGAATGTATGTGCTTCGAGAATATTGTTGAATCCTCCATTAGAGATGCTTGATTCTCATACTATGCAGGTTTGTGAACAAGAAACCGTGGAAGTACCCGACTTCTATATTATTTATACACTTCCAAGTGTGGACAAGAATAAGTGTGGGGGAAGATTTTATCGGTTACTAGCTTCGTTTCTGTTTTATATTACTAATATTTGTGTGAAGCTAGTGTTTTCAAAACAGGTGTTATGGGTGGATCCCCAACTATTCCGATTATTGGTGTATGGGGAATTCGTCTTGCAAGTCGGGCTGACGACTTTAAACCAAGCGCTAAATGGGAGGCAACCCACTGGTTTTGTGTATCTATCTCTATCTTTTTATTTTTTTATTTTTAAGTCTTTTATCTTTATTTTTCTTATTTTGGATATTTTCATATCAAAACTCCAACTTTTAGAGAATTTTGAACAATTTAGAATAAACACTAGCCTTTCTAAGTTGGTGGAATTTTTTCTTAATGATGAGGTATATATATTGGCTAAGTTGGGATTAGATGCCAACTAAATAGCTTGTTTAGTGTTTATCCTCTGTTGTTCTGAAATAGCTATGAGTTGGAGTAATGAGTTTTTATTATTCATTCTATTTTCATATTGTGTATATATATCATGTTATGAATTTCCCACCTTGACTTTCTTTGGACGATTTAATTTACATTGAGGACATGTAAAGTTTAAGTGTGGGGGATTGTTCTCATATAGAGTTTTTAGTCTTGTTATTTTTCCCTTGTGTTAGAAAAAAAAATTTGCTTTATAAACTCTGAAACCTAGAAACATGTGCCTTTAGGTTGACACTACCAATATAAGTGGATGGAACCATTATGGTTACAGGAGTTGAGGAACCCATTAACTAAAAGTACATACATAGCTCAGAAATTATAAATAATATGATAGTTGTTACCATATCTCGGAATATCACCATATCACATTCTATTTTAATTTTTCCATATTTATCTATTGTTCTCTAAGTGCTTTGGTGGGTCACTAAACATCGAGTTGTTATTACTGCTAGGATGAAATAGAGTGATTGAGTTACTAAAAAGAAAAAAGAAAAAAGAAACCAACCAATTAGACCAATCGGAATAAAAATGACACTTGGATAGCAATATGTGTGTGTTCTCCCTGTCTCCGTCGCCTAAACAAGCGTGGAATGCAGGATCCAAGGGAACTATCATGTAATATGCTGACAAAAAGCATGCGCTTGGATCCAAAAGATCTAATCATGCTGTCTAAAAAAAAGTGAAAAAATAAAAATTTTAGTAATTTTAGTCTTGTTATTTTTCCCTTGTGTTAGAAAAAAAAATTTGCTTTATAAACTCTGAAACCTAGAAACATGTGCCTTTAGGTTGACACTACCAATATAAGTGGATGGAACCATTATGGTTACAGGAGTTGAGGAACCCATTAACTAAAAGTACATACATAGCTCAGAAATTATAAATAATATGATAGTTGTTACCATATCTCGGAATATCACCATATCACATTCTATTTTAATTTTTCCATATTTATCTATTGTTCTCTAAGTGCTTTGGTGGGTCACTAAACATCGAGTTGTTATTACTGCTAGGATGAAATAGAGTGATTGAGTTACTAAAAAGAAAAAAGAAAAAAGAAACCAACCAATTAGACCAATCGGAATAAAAATGACACTTGGATAGCAATATGTGTGTGTTCTCCCTGTCTCCGTCGCCTAAACAAGCGTGGAATGCAGGATCCAAGGGAACTATCATGTAATATGCTGACAAAAAGCATGCGCTTGGATCCAAAAGATCTAATCATGCTGTCTAAAAAAAAGTGAAAAAATAAATAAATAAAAGTGAAAAAAATAAAAAATAAAAAACATAAATTTATTATTGTGTTGAATAAAGTCACTCCTGGTTCCCTTGTATATGCCAGTTGAGTTGATGTAGAAATAAGATTGTTGACCACTGCTTCCCTTGTATATGCCAGTGTGTTGACACTAGAATTGACCAGTAGCTCAATCCAATAGGATGCATAGGTTCATCTTGGCGGTGACCTTCAGAGAGATATGGGAAACACCGATCACTTGTTAACATTCGCAACATCTAATTTTATATCCATCTTCTTAATCTTTTTATGTGTGATTGTGGTTAGTCATATTCCGAGTATTGTGGTTTGTTCGACTTTCTAAGAAAATATTTATTTATTTATATATGAATTGAATTTGAATCAGGGCACCTCCTCCAATAGCCATTTTGGATTCGTTCATAGATTTGTCACAGGTAGCTGGAGTTGGAAATATAGGTTTTGTAGGTAGACCTCTTGTAAACCTTCACGAGACTATAACTCGTCCACTAGGGACACCTAGAGGTTTAAAGGCCTGTTATTCATGCTAAGAGTAACCGTAGCCTCGACGGCACGGAGTTGTATGTATGTTTTAAAATTGTTTTGTTTGATTTGCTCGAGGAATAGCAAAGTCTAAGTGTGGAGGAATTTGATAGGTGTTGTAAAACACCTAATTTTATATCTAGTATTTATGCTTTCCTTGCTATTTTTCGTGTGAATTATGTATCTTATGTTTGTTTTGAGATATTAGGTACTCTGGAGTCGCACGTAGGAAAAGAAGAAGAAATCATCCAATTTGAACCAAAGGGCAGAAAGGTTATTTCATATGCAAACACTATCGGGAGTCGAGCCAAGGTTAAGGGGTAACTCTTTTGAATAAGTATTTAAGGGGCTGCCAATTTGGGTAGCCCTTATCTAGAAAATGTGTGTGTTGTTAGCACCCAAACTAAGGTGTTCCCTAGCCCTGGGTGTAATTATCCAACTCAGCTTCTTTAACCCTAGAATCGAGATACTCTCATTCATTTCATTTGAATCTGAAATTGAGAAGAGAGCAGCAGCCATTGTTGTTTACTGCCGAGACCAGATCGAAAAATAGGCAGAGAAATCGAGAGATTGAAGAACTGATTTTGAGAGATAAAGAAGATGATGACTGCTGCCATGAATAGCAGATGAATAAGAATGGCAAAGGTTCATTTTGATGTTGTCGGAGATAAAGGGGATATGAGGAATGTGACTGATGTTGAACTGATGGGTTTTAATTGATAAAATTGAGAGATGGGTTAGGGGTTTAAGCTAAAATTGGAGGCTGATTGATTTTTAATCGAAGTAAGTGGCCGCTGTTGGTTGAAACGAGATAAAAATGAGGGTTTTCCTGTGAAGCAGATCGAGATTAAAGAAGACATGGTTCTGCCGAATTACTTGAAATCAAATGGGTGTTGCTATTATTACTAGAGAAGGATTGATTGGATAATTCAAGCTAATGTGTCTATGGATGATTAGGGTTTAGATTCGATATCTGAAATTGATGATGAAGAAGATGTAGAGATTCAACAGTAGTAGTGAGAAAAGAAGAGAGCAAATGGGTTCGTGGAAGAGGAGAAATGAAACTCAGGGAGATGGTTTTGGTTGAGCACTAGTGGTATGGTAGGATGATGGGCTGCTGGTGATTACTCTCGAGAACTAGTTGAATTGATGGTGCAGTGGAGGATAAATTGGTGTTGATTAAAGCTTAATTGGGAAGAACAGATAGATGGTCTTGTTACTGAATGAAAGAATGCTTGAAAATGCTTAGATGAATGCTAGATTCTTAACAGGAGAAGACTGAAAATAATGGCCTAAATTGGCCGGGAAAACACCAGAAAATAAATGGTACTCTGCCGGATTTTTGATCAAGTAGTTAACTCGGTGATACTCCGATCCAACTCAGTGACTAAGACGTAATCAGACGAGTCAGACCAGCTGAGTTAGTAGCTGACTCATTCTTCCTTTGACCCAGATGACTAACGAAGACCGTTATCTTGACTGTTGACTTTGACAGTCAGTGACAGAATATTCCGTCGACGGAAAACAATCTCATGTGGCCGGCGGTGACTTTTCTAGCCGGATTCCGGTCAACTTACGGCGATTTCCCCAGTTTTCCGGCGACCGTTTTTGGACATAATTATACATGGGTTTTTCTCTCACTTGTGGGCTTGGTGGATTTCTATCTAATGGACTTTGAAGACAAAACCTAATTTTGGAAGGAGTATCCTTTATGGAAATTGAGAAACATATAAAAGAGAAGACTTTTCTCTAATCATAGCTCTCATCATCTACTACTTTTGTTTCTAGGGTTTACAATATGATAGGGTTTCTGTTTCTTCTTGTTATGAAATCCATTAACATGAGTACCTAGTTTTTATTATTGGTTATGGATTAGTTGGATTTCACATAACATGATTCTTTGAGTCAATAAATTAGTTTTGTCTCATATTTATCGTTTACGATTATCTGAAAATATAGTTATATGATTGACGTATTATAACATGATTTGATTGATTGTTTTGTCAAGTTGCAAATTGGTAGAACTTCTAATCACATCTATTGCTAGTTTAGGGTTTATTATACGTAAAAGTGATAATCCTTGAATACAAGTAGCATAAATATGATTATAGTTTGTAGTGATATATTCTTATGATCATATGTGAATCGTGACCTTTGTTAAATTGAATTAGTGCGCTTTCCATGTTCAATTGCTTTGATTGGCATGATTTTATAGAACTTAATGCATCTAGGGAATTAAACTTGATTAGTGCTTTTACACGTTAGGTTGTTCTCTTAGATAGAACTCATACTCGCATCTTTTAATGTGCTTGTTGATGATAAAAGGAGATTTGCGGGATATTCTTGCGATCAAGGTATCCTAGGGCTTTTGATAAAAGTTGAGATTAAAATATCAATTCTAGTTATTGTTTTGAAAGCATGTTAGTGAATGAAAACGAAA
The DNA here is from genome assembly GCA_023529315.1 of Papaver bracteatum. Classification (NCBI taxonomy): domain Eukaryota; kingdom Viridiplantae; phylum Streptophyta; class Magnoliopsida; order Ranunculales; family Papaveraceae; genus Papaver; species Papaver bracteatum. Next base: position 343,704 of record JAJJWX010003990.1, read on the forward strand.
TTCTTAACCAATACTTTCACATCCTTGAATCTATTTGTTTACTTTTCTTTGTTTGCTTTTATTTCACTTTTACTTTATAAAAA